>CM040186.1:72387981-72545481 GCA_022606455.1 Callitettix versicolor
ATTTATTATTATACTTATACAGTATATAACTGTATATACGTATACAGTATAAAGTAGGGTATAAACTGATTAATTATTAAAGTCCCTTATATAAACTAAGATATTCAAATTCATAGCCTGCAACAGTTCCAATTAATTTTTAAGTTGTGTACCTATACATACGCGAAATTGAAATTTAATACAAAAATAACTTTCAAGAATTGCCCTTTCCTGCATGCATCTAAATTTTTATAAAAAATAATTAATTCGTAACAGTGAAAAAGTATACAGTCAGGTATGCCAAAATTAGTCACATCTGTCGGCCAATAACGCACTGCCTTTTTTAATACTGTATTTTCTTAGAAAAATAAATTCGTTTTAAACTTTTCATAACTGTGTCAATTCAAATTTCTAAGTAAAAAAACCGTAACTTTCTCGAAGCCGATGTCACTTATGTAATCATATAAGACAAAAAAGAAATGCTATAGTTTACGGCGGTTAAAGAAAACACAGTCCGGCGTGTTATTTTAATTTGTCCAACACAATAAAACTAATTAATACATTCACGTCTGATATAAAATAATTTGTTTGTAACAAACATCTCATTGTAAAACGTTAAGGCTGATGAATCACCGAGATTACCTTCAACGTTGCCTTTAACAAAATTACAGCATCATTCTTTGTTACGGCTACCGTAGGCTACCTTCTGCATTAGTATACTACATCAATTAGTAAAGGACTTCTTTTGTCAACGTTACATAAATATATTTAACTAACATTATAGATGTATTAGTTTAAACTTTCCAAAGTTTTTCATATTTATATAGTATAATATTTTATAAGTAATTTTTTTTCACTAGAAGAAATATTCAGTAAAATCTGAATTGTGAATATTAAGTAGTAAATCAACTTTGAGGACGAAATAAAAAATGGTTTTTACTTTGTATTTCACCCATTTGGATTTTTTTCATCACTTTTTTGACAATAAACACTTTAAAATGATATCGGATTTTCTCAAAAACGGCTGTAACGATATAGATACAAATTTGTTTAAATGATATTTGAATTCTTTATAAAGTGATTCGTTATATGGGGGAGATCAACAAAACGTGTATAAAATCTATTTGTAAAACGTGTTATACACTATTTTAATTTGAAGTATTGAGTGCAACTTTTACTGAAATAAAACTATATGACGAACAATATTTATTAAATAATACTGTATGAATAAAACACTGCAATTGTGAGGAAAAGGCAATATTTTTCCGAAACTACTGCAGAACCGCTTCATTAATTCCTTCAAATTCTGACTTATGAATTTTCTAAAATCTATCGTCCATATAGATATCATTATTATATTTATTTTTCAATATCGTGCCAACAGAAACTAGCTAAATTAAAATGTCGGCAAACCTCTACTTGATTCTCACCTTCCACTAACTCACGCAAAACACAAACCATAAAATTTTCCATTTAGACATCATTACACTTTAATACAAAAGTATAAAAAATATGCACTCCTTATAAAATGTACTAGCCACAAAACACTGGATTCAGTTGACGCACTACGCGCACTGCTTTTAACACTCGATGACGTGTTGGCGTACTGAGAATGTGAGAAATAGGGTAGGAGAATATGAAGTGTACAAGTGTTTAGCCGCTATAGAGAGATTCTTGGAATTTTGTTCTCTCAACAGAGACAGTTACGATACATATTTTTACAATAGGAATTGGAAGGGACTAACACATTTTGCCGTTGTAGAGAAACTTCCATTACAAAGAGATTCGCAATAGAGATATTTTACTGTATTCCGTTTCATAATTAATTCAAGTGAGCGTATTCAATTTACGGTTCTAAAGTAAGTCGAAAAAACGAAAATAATTTCGAACTGTAAGTGTCGATGTAAATTTAAATGTCAAATTTACTATTTTGACTTGAGTTATGAATCCCCATGTATAAATAAAGATTTAGCGAAATCTGTTCAACCGATCTTGATATATTACAGTGATTGTCAGTTTTTTCGGTAAAAATATTACCAGTATTTTTTAATAGAAATAATTGTTAAGTGTGAAAGTGTGTGTAATGTTTGAATGTAACAATAATTAGCGGTTAAACACAGCCTGCACTCGTAAAGAGGTTCAACAGAACTGTAAATATTTACTGAAAGCAGAGTAAACACGGCGAGGAACTCTCTTTAATTTGTTTTAATTTTGAAATCCTACAATTTCATTGTTTTGTTATTTTGTTTTTAATTAATTAAACAAAATTCTTAATTATTTTGATCAGGAGAATAAAAACATTACGCAAAACTTATGTAAACCCCCACAAACACACATGCGCGCGCGCGCAAAGTAGGTTCAAAACGTTCCGGAATTGAAAAATGAAAATTTATTAAAAGTACTTATAGGTAATATGTTTACCTTATTTTCCTTAAAAATACATTCCTGCATGTACACACGTCTTTCACCGCTCATACAATTGTTGGAAACACTTTTGAAAGCCATTTTTGAAAATTCCGTTTAGCCGTTTCGTAGCATTTTCCATCACCTCTTACGTATGAGCCAAACGATAGCCCTCTATTTTCATTTTCAGTCGTTGAAGCGGGTAAAAATCCGTTGGTAAAATCATGGTGCTTTCTTTACGAACCTTAGAAGAAACTTCAATCTGCTGCATTGAAATCAAAACCATCATTAGGAAAGGAAAAATTCCGCTTGGACAGAAGCCGGGGTAAAGTTATGTTGGAGGTTTTTTGTGAATTCCAAGGCTTGCTTCACTACTGCTTTATTCCTGAAGGGAAAACAGTTTACAAAGAACTAAACAAGGAGTTCCTGAAACGGCAATATAAGATGCAACGACCTGAAAAATGGACAAGGAACGATTGGTTGCATGACAATGCCCCGTCACATCGATCGCTGATGGTGAAACAATATCTAGCCAAACAAAATGTTACCATTGTGGAACACCCTCCTTGCACCACTAGATTTTTACCTGTTTCCAAGACATTAAAAGGATATTGTTTTAGTGATTTGCACGAGATGATGCAAAATGCAACGAAGCAGCTACACGAAATTTCCAAAAATGGCTTTCAGGAGTGTTTCCAACAATTGTATGAACGGCGAAAGAAGTGTGTACATGCAGGAGGGGAGTATTTTGACGCAAAATAGGGTTAAAATATTTTAAGTTTTTTCAATTTTTATTCAATTCAATTGAAATTTTTATTGACCAATTCCGGAAACTTTTTAACCCTATTTCAAACACACACACACACACGCACGAGGTGTGTTCACAAAGTAACGAGAATTATTAAATTTCGCGGGCTTGGAGAGTCCGATTGTCAAACATTTTTTTATTATGTTGGTATACATGCCCTTGAAGTATGATAAACCTTTCAGCTGTTTTCATTGTTGAATTTGTCTGTGACAGCCACTAAGGTTAGACGTGTTTTATGAGCTCGGCGATTTTCGTTTGTTAAAAGAAATGGATCAAAGAATTTGTATGACATTTTGAGTAAAAAATGGAATAAAGTGTAACAAAGTGTGTGAAATGTTAACAAAGGCCTATGGTGAGTCTATTATGAGTAAATCAAGAGTTTACGAATGGTATAAGCATTTCGAAGAAGGCCGTGAAGACGTTGAAGATGACGAACGCCTTGGACGCCCCAGCACATCAACAACCGATGAAAACGTGGAAAAAGTGAAAGAAATGGTTATGAACAATCGCAGAATCACAATTAGAGAAGTCGCTGATGATGTTGGCATATAGATTGGATCATGTCATGACATTGTTTCCAATGTTTTGTATATGAAACGCGTGGCAGCAAAATTCGTTCCAAAATTGTTGAATTTTGAACAAAAACAGCGGTGAATGGAAGTTGCTTAGGAGTCACTAAATGAAGTCAACGACGATGCAGAATTAATGAAACGTATTATAACAGGTGACGAAACATGGGTTTATGGATATGACGTCGAAACTAAGGCTCAATCATCCCATTGGAGGCATTCTGGCTCGCCAAGACCGAAAAAGGCTCGACAAGTGCGGTCGAACATGAAGGTTATGCACACTGTGTTCTTCGATATTAATGGCATAGTGCATCATGAATTACTGCCACCAGGTGAAACGGTCAATAAGGAGTACTACCTACAAGTTCAACGCCGTTTGCGTGAAACAATCCGAAAAAACGCCCGGATCTGTGGAAAAACAATTCATGGCTTTTGCACCACGATAATGCACCAGCTCACACACACTTCATTGCTTGTTCGTGAATTTTTGGCCAAAAACAGTACTGTAACGATGCCCCAGCCTCCATATTCGCCACACATGGCTCCGTGTGACTTCTTCCTATTTCCAAAAATAAAGAGAACCTTAAAGGGCCGTCGTTTTACAGCCGTAGATGACATTAAAAGCTCATCGCTGAAAGAACTAAAGGCTTTCTCAAAGAAGTGTTTCGAGGATTGGAAGAAGCGCTGGCACAAATGCATAATCTCCAATGGAGACTATTTTGAAGGCGATAACATCAATGTAGAAGAATGAATAAATATTTTGTTCAAAAAATTAAAATTCTCATTACTTTCTGAACACACCTAGTATATATATATATATATATATATATATATATATATATATATATTTGAAATAGGGTTAAAAAGTTTCCGGAATTGGTCAATAAAAATTTGTATAAAAATATGTACTGTAACGAAAGCAATAATATGTCAGTTAAAATTGTGGATTATTGTTTTGAGACACGAAGGTAGGGGATCAGTTGGAGATAATCCACTTTTGAATAACGTCCATCAATTTATTGCGCCAATTGTTTGAATAAAGAATGCGAATGTTTGCTGGATTACTTGTTCGGTGTGGATATCGAAAATACCAGTAATCCGGTAACTGAATAAACACTGGTCGATAACTTGGTCTACTTCGGGCTTAAGGGGACAACTGTATACAGTATTTAAAATCGTGTGTTCATACTTCAAGCATCTTTTTAAACTTGCCATTACCGCACAGACTAAATTCGTCACTATTTATTTTTACACAATAGTTGGTAGAGATCAACAGTGTTCGAGGTAAACGAACTGATGTTCCGCGTTAAAATACATTACTTCACTCGGTTTTCTCGTAATGTCTTGTTCATTGTGTTGATGTATTATCCAAAAAATACTGCATTACAAAACGTAAGGATGGAGACATGTTTCGAGCGCGCGGTTTCTAAGAAAAGTGTCATTAATTTCCCGTTGTTGTCAAAGCGTATATGTTGTACAATTTAAAGAAAGAATTCATAACAGTTTCTGGTTAAGCAATTGGTTATATTTTTAGTTTAATAGCTGATAAATCTAATCATATTTAACATTAAATAATCACGGTATACACAATGACGTGATAAAAGCGAATATCCAAAAGTATTTTTCTTCACCTTGTCCTTTTTTGGAATGTGATTTCACAGCATTATAAAGTCCAGCCTATACAGGTATTTTGACAATACGAAAATGAACTCTGACCGCCGTCAAATTAAATTTATTAATTTCAACTAAAATTCACTATTTTATGCAGTTTTTAACTCTGATTAAGATGGTTAATTTTCAAATAATAATAATAATAATAATAATAATAGTAATAATAATGATCAGAAAAAAAAGTTATGAGTTTTCAAAGATTTAAAATGGCCGCTCTTTTAAGATGTTTTGCTGGTTAACAAACTTGTCCGCGCTATTATCAAAAACGATTTTTTACGAAGTATGAATGAAATCGGATTGAAATTGCGAACGTGAACATGATCACACACACACGCGCGCGCGCGCACACACACACACACACACACACACACACACACACACACACAAAATTAACGACTCATTTTAAAAGTGATATAGAATTTTTGTTAGGAGCTCGTTTCAAGATCCCGGGTCTGGGTTTTACTATGACGACCGCTTTAATAGCTCATTTTCAGTGGAAATTCGCTGATATATAAATGCAACAGTGATTATTATTCTTATTATTACTACTACTATTATTATTATTACTTTCATTTCTTATTCTTTAAACCGGGCGGCCACCAAATGAGAAACAGAATAGCGCTGAGCGGAGCGAACTACGCATTCAAAACCGACCTATTGTTTTGAATGTGCGACCACTGACAGTGTAACAGAGCTGAGTGAAGTCAAGCGGCGTCGCTGGGCTACTCTCCGCATAGCTTCAACTTTGTCTGGCTAGGTTTTGAAGTCGACCACGCCTCCAATCTTATTATTTCCCGTTACCTAGGTTACCGTTGTCTAGGTTACGGTTTTTAGATATAGTAGAATGGAATCTGTTACAGTAGACCAAAATATTTACATTTAAAAGATACAAACGCGTTCATTAAACTGATTGAACATCGCTTCCATTGCCACTCCGTATTTGGTGGCCACTCGGCCTTACTAATTTTTAAAATTACATTTTTTTTAAGTCACTCATATATATATATATATATATATATATATATATATATATATATATATATATATATGCTCGTGTATATTATAATATTTCATTTTCCACTACGATAATCCAACGGATATTCGTTAATTAATTGCAAACCAGTTTTGCTGCCCAAGGTCTAGTGTTTTGGACAAAATCCCAGAACCTTTAAATGGAATTTAATTACATTCACCCCTCAGCGTCCCGCCGCTGTTTTGCCTTTTAATCCCGCCCAAACCCGTGTACAGTACTCACTTTAATCTACCACGTATATTCGCCTGTTTCAATCTACATTACATCAGATGTGCACCGCAAAGCCGAGGGAGAATTTGTATTTCTGAATAAATTCATTTTTATACGAATTCACAAAATGTCACAGACCTAGTATTCATCCAGTTTAAAATTTGAAATAAATTATTTACTTTTGCAAATGAGAAGCTTTTTGTATTTAAAAAGTGTGTTTTATAGACAACGCTGTTACTTACTGGTACTCTGCCACGCTAGACTATTTCAGTCTATAATTATACCATAATTGATACCAAAATTTCAATATAGTAAGATCCAGGCCCGGAACCTGACCAGCATCTGACAGGTTTAGCGATCCCACCATAAAACTAGCTCAATCTACTCAAGACATGCATTCATTACTCTACTTAGTTTGGCAACTGTTAAAGTGTAAAACGACTCGCGCTGATGGAGTGTAAGACACCGCGTAATGGTGTATCAAATGGAGCCCTCCCAGTGTACATTACCATTACACATGCATGCGGGGCTCTAATTTCTCTAGTTACTCATGTTCCAATGAGTAAGAATGTAAACCGAATAAGCGGGAACTCACTGCACAACAAAAAGCTGACCAAATAGGGCACAATCTCTGTGATAAGGTTCAAGTGTAGAAAGGGTATTTGCAGAATACGCATCTGCAAGTACCTCAAAGTCACCAGTTAGAAGTGGTGGAGGTGTTACCACCTTGAATCCTCTCCGAATCCTAGATTTTATGAAAATACTAGTAATGGAGAACTGAGCATCTCAGGAATATAAAAAGGGGAGCAAAACCTAGATCTATTAGATCACAGTGCAACTGCAACCCTAGAAAGTTATTCACGCATTCATTAATTCCGTCCTGAACTGCACACTTTGAAGGGTCGTTGAAACAAGTGTGTGTGTGTGTGTGTGTGTGTGTGTGTGTGTGTGTGTGTGTGTGTGTGTGTGTGTGTGCGCGCGCGCGCGCATACGTGCGTGTTCATATTCTTTCAAAAAAAGACAATCGAATTTCCTAATAGCTTGGACAAGTTGATTACCCTGAAATTCGTTTAACCATTTCAAATTAGCGGCCATTCCAAATCTCAAAAAACAAAAACATTTTATATTGCAAGTTTTTGAAAATCTGATTTTACCATAGCCTTACACATTTACATCTATTGACATTTTACTTTTTGAAATTTCAAAGAAAATTTAAAGTGCCGTTTTGAAGTATTGTGAAAGTGAAATTACATCTTCAAAAAATGTTAAATAAAAAAAAATATTGTGATATTTTTATGTTTTGGAAATGTATAGTTTCTTCAATCGTTTTTGAGAAGCAACTGGATACCGCGTTGTAATTATATTTATTTTTGCCGATATTTTAATACAATATGACTGTACTAAAACAATTTAGATTTAGAATTTTTTTTAGAATTAACGAAGACAAGGGAGTTAGGCTTAGTTGCCATGGCAACATTACAACGACCCCATTATATTTAGTGCTGTATCACTCACTCCGGTCCACTGCCTGCTTTTATCTATGCTAATACAAATACAATAAGGCATACAGCCTACCGTAATCGTTTTGTTTTGTAAACCTTTCATCGCGAGCTATCATCCAATACTAAGCTTTATCCGGATAAGTTTATTAAATACTAGCTGTAGCCGGGTGTGCGTTGCTGTGGCGATAAATGAATTCGGAAACATTGAAAAAGAATCGTAAAATTGCGAATTTGGAGATCGTAAATCAGAGACATTGATATAGAAACGTAAATTGAAAATTTAGAAATCGTAAACTGGAAACATTGACATTTAATCGAAAAAATTGTAAATTTAGAAATCGTAAATTGGAAACATTGAAATTTAATCGCAAAATTGTAAATTTAGAAATCGTAAATCGAAACATTGAAATTTTTGTAAAATTGGAAATCGTAAATTGAATGTAAATCGGAGACACTGAAATGGAATCGTAAAATTGGAAATTTGGATATCGTAAATTGGAAATATTGAAATATAATTGTAAAATTGGAAATTTAAAAATCGTAAATAGATCTTAAAACGGATCATTGAATTGAATCGTAAAATTGAAAATTTGGATATTGTAATGGAAAGTAAATCGGAAATATTGAAATGGAATAGTAAAACTGAAATTTGGAAATCGTAAGTGGACTGAAAATCGGATACATTGAAATAAAATAGTAAAATTGGGAATTTGTAAATGTTAAATGGACCGTGAAGCGGAAACATTAAAATGGAATCGTAAAATTTTTAGTATATCGTACATTGCTTTCACATCAAACAGATTGCGCCGTTTTTAAAAAAAAAACATATTTTACCTGTCACACGTAGGTATATTAAAACATAAGTATGCTTCACATCATTATTTTTATTATTATTATTATCTCGCTGACGTGATGAGAGCAAATTTCCAGGGATAATTGTTTTTTATATTGCGCTACATTCAACCGCCGATTATAAGCGGCGACAAAAATTATTTTTTAAGTACAGTTTTAAAAAATACTTTTTTTTTAAAAACAGAAAAAATTCTAATACAGTAGACTCGCTGTAAAGCAACGTATTTCGGACAAGGCTGTTGCCGGATTACCGGAAACGACGGATTATTAGGAAGGGAGAAAAATTATAGTAAATTTGTACGTAAATTGATAAATAGTAATTACGCATAATTTAACAAATTTTATTTTAATAACTGAGTTTGAAATGTATTATTGAAAAGAACATCAAAACAAACGGAAAACTCATAAAGTTAACATGACATTAAAACTTCTGTTCGACGTTCTAATATGTTCTGATGCATACAGTACATATTAATGGAAGTTTTTTGTAGAAGCATCCACCAAAATAAACCACTTTCAAGCGCTCTGTAAACTTGATTCGCATCTAAAACTAAATTATTTACTGTTTCTTTAAACTTCCCTGTGTATGGAACAACAAGGATTCTATTTTTTAAATTTAACCAGCCACCCGTCACTGGCCTTAAAGTCGTCTTTTATTTGTCATTTTTTTTACAAGAATCCTTTACTTTATCACGCATTATCTCGACAGAAACAGATGTGCCTATGTGTTTATTGTAAAATAAGGAAAACGTGTTTCTTCGATCTCCGGAAACTCGCCGATTTCAATTGTTTGCCTTTTACTTGACACACACTCGAAATTGTTGATATTTTTCTTTTTTTTTTTTTTTTTTTTTTTTTTAAGACAAATAACGCCGACGAACGTACATGCCGTATTATCCTGAGCACACTGTGTAGTAAATATATATTTTCTTTATGCAATAGTAAATAAGGAAAAGTTGGAATCAAAAAAAAAAACCTATTCTTTATCTTTAAAATTACTTTAAGTGTCGTGTGTGATAATGTGAGATAAAATTCTGTTTAACAATACACAAACCGAACTGGTATACACGCAATACGATACATAAATACGAAGTACATACGATAAGTAATCGGTATTAATTTTCAGAAATGTTTCACTTATCGCATCGAAAGCAAACAGGTCAATGACAGTTGAGGCAATGAAATTGTTTGTCTCTTGGCTTCCGTCTCACTAATGTGTCATTCGTTTTCATTTACACAATCATATATATTATATCTCGAGTCAACAACCATTTTTATCAGCACTATTCGCACAGGCATAAATGAGGTAGCTTTACGAAAATTTTTAATCGGATTCAGACATTGCAAAACGATTTTGCGCTAAAATTTACTGTTTGTGGAAAATTTTAACATAAAAGACAGTTTTAACTGTCACAGGCAAAACGGCATCATGGATGCGCACGCACGGCATCACAAATCGGACAATATTTTGTATATTTTACGAAGCTAACTTAATCACAAATAGACAATCCCATTACAAATGCCACTTTTTTGCATAACGTGTTTAGAGCAATTTCAATATTTACTTTAAAATCATTAAATTTATGGGTTATATGACCCTACTGATAGTCTCCTATTCCTGCCCTTCGAACAAGCCGGGACAAGCATTTCGACTACCAAAAATATGTTTTGGACACTGTTTTTACACAAATATATTAGTGATTTCTCCCCATCGTGCATTTATCCATTGTTAATCGATCGCTTCTCGATTTATTTTGTAAATATGTTTCCTTTCCTTCCAACTACCGCCCTCACTCCAAAGACTACCTTATTCAAAAGGCTATGTTTACTTAAAACTTCCATAGAAATTTCGCAAGGCCCCTGGTTTATTATTATTATTTATTCTTCTTCTAATTCATTTGTAAACGATGTCGTAGCATAAAGTATAACATCGTCTCATCGCTCGTGGCCCCTGTAGCAGTGACGTATGTAACCCTGCACTTCGTCCCTTGCCCAGTGAGTACAGTCAGTTCACTTTGATAATGAATGGGTTTAATGATTTGCCCATCATTCTTCCTCTATGTAGTATTTTGTTTTTATCTGACCGTACATTTGTGAGTCGCGGGGTTTTTACAAAATGTAGAGTTTACAAAGTCCATCACGTAACATAAACATTTACAACACAACTAACAATGAAGGGGTATACTGTACGAATACTTTATCTTCGAAGTGGTTTAAAATATCTATAAACAGCTTTTTTCGAATTTCGCGTTTAACTCAATTCCAATTTTTTTAAGTTACAATCAAGATGGCGGAATACTTTTTAACTCATCTTAAAATAGTTTCGTAATTAAGTTGGTACCTCACCAAATTGTCATTTTCAGAATTTTCACTTAGCCTGTATAGTTGAAAAATAAATACAATTATAGGCTATACTTATTTTATAGACCTTAATTGTAAAAATTTCGATAATAATATATGTGAATTACACACAAATTTTATTAATATGCTGTTGTTTTAAATTAAAGTTATTTAAAAAAATTAAAATTGCCGGTAAAAAATTATGAAAACAATGTTTTGAGTGGTTTAGCAATTCAGCCAACATTGCTAGTTTCTGCAGTTCTAGTTTGTAGGTGAACCGACACTTCAATTTATTTCGAGGGTGGGGGGGTCACGAGACGCAGTGTTTCTCGTGAAATAATGTATTTCTGTTTGTTCTAAAATATGTTCCCCCACAATGTGGTTTATCCCCTGCAATCCTGAGGCTAGTCGGCAGTTGTATATATTTTGAAAATCCAATTTTATTTTCATAATCAGAGTCAAAATCTGCATAAATCAACGATTTTAAATTTTCCGTAGAATTTAAAACTGATTAAAATAGCAAATAATATCTACAAAAAAACCAACAACAAATTTAAGAGGTTTTGACATTTAAAATGGCCACCGTTCGCGCACCTAAGCAGCTGATTGGCTTAGCAATCTCTCTAGCCTACCATATCTCTAGCTGATACTACTCTCACTTACCTGCTCAAGCCGAGTGCACGCTCTCGCACGCACGCACGAACACACACACACACACACACACACACACACACACACACACACACACACACACACACACACACACACACACACACACACACACACACACACACACACACACACACACTACGTAGCTTGGCTAACTCTTAAAGTGTAAAGCGACCCGTGCTGATGGAGTGAATGACACCTGCCTAATGGTGGCCTGTATCAAACAAAGTCCTGGTGACCTCCTATTGTACGTTAACCTATCCATGCATGCAGGGCTCTGTGTGGGCAAACCTCATTTAATTAGCGACTTGTTGGTGTTTCCGTAAGTAAAAATACGAGTGAGATGCCTCACAGTACAGTAAAAACATTGTCCGAATGGAACAGAACCGCTATAAGGAAGGTCAAAAGACAGAAAATTTGAAAGGAAATTAGCAGGGCAAGCATCTGGAAACACCTTAATAAGGAACTGGGAAGTCGCCAATTATACGTGGGTGAGCTACTCACCTGGAATCCTCTCCAAATCCTAGACTTAGGATCGGAGACAGCGCCGTAACCGAGCGTCTCAGGAATAGACCATAATAAATCTACAAAGGTCGCGAGTACAATATTAACACAATTCATTAATTGTGGCCTGTATTAACTAATAATTACTCAGATGGTTGTTAACACTCTGGTTACGTCTGTTTGGTACCTCTCAAGAAGGCAGCAATGTTATAGATATGTACAGTACATCCTGTTAAAGTAATTTAACACTTAAAACAATTAAATTCACCTACCATCACAATAGCACGAAGTGTATATCTGTTTCCACTGAGTCCGTTTCGACTATTCAGTCATTATTAAGTTTTCGGTAAACACTAAACACACACGTATCACACTTACAACTGGCCCACTGGCTCCAAGTTTACTGAGGTTGTTCTCTACTTGTAAGGATGCGGGATGGTACAGATTCTTATATATTTCTTCTATTATTACTCATATATTTGATTCGAAATTTAACTTTTCATTGGGTAATGAGTTTTTGTCATTGTTTCTATGTTTATATTTCTAATTGCTCCAAGACGTTCAGTGAAGTACTTTCAAAATTTTGTCGCTACTGGAATAATTACGGTTTTTTTAATAATACAGGTGTGTCAATTTCAAATAACACACTGTGCCTTTTGTTGCGGAGTAGCGATTGCACTGTACTGAACACCTGAACTGAGTGAACGCTGTCGTCATTCTCAAGGTCACGCCGGCCTGCCAATCTCAGGACTCTGAATTACCACATTTACGTGAAAGTGAATTTAACTTATGAGTAGTCGGAATGGCGATAACAAAAATGTATAATTTTTTTACAGTAGCTTAGTATAAATTTGTTTTTATTTTGTTGCAAAGAGGTTTCCTTTTGTATTGCATCTGTTTTATATTAGTGTGACTACTGTATTTCAATAATATCATTATATTTCTACTGACAAATCTATATGGGCCTATATGTGAATGGAATAATTCAGTTAACAATATTCAGCCGTACAATATCGGGATAAATTATTTATATACTGGAAGTGCGATACAATGTAGTCTAACAGCTTCTTGACCTGTTACTGTCAACATACTGACAAACTCATTACTATTTATCCGGAACTAATGGAATTCGTCATTTAACTTACCCTTCGGTCCGTTGGTAAAACCGATCACCCTTATAAATTCTGTCCGTCTTTCGGTGACGCACCTCTTACTCATAAACAGCGTAACCGATCACTAAAAAATAGGGCCAGGGTAAATCTTAAGGGCAAATTTTATGGAACACACTTGATGAAACTCCACTAATATCCAGGAAAATATAACACTTATAGAGTTCGACAAAAATTATTTTTTATTCAGTGACATATGTTTTGCCGTGAGACACTTTCAGACATAGTCAAGCTAAAAATTATAAAAATGTTCTTATATATTTTTACAGTTGATGTTAAAACTGGAAGGGAGAAGGTTTTATATATTTCCGAAAAATCTACCTCATTTAGTTTTATATCTTTTTATGGTATTTACGAATTACTATGATATTTGTTTAAAGTAAGGTATTACCTGATTCGCCAAATTTGAATTGTTTCTTTCGTACATCCAATTGAAATGTTCTTTAACACGAGATTTTATACGAGCTCGTAGCTCTTCCGGATTTCCCTACGTATTCGCAACTTCACAGACAAGCTTAGGATAAAATAGATCTTTTACTAAACAGTGGTGTGTATAAAGTTGTCTGTGAAGAGTGCCCTTGTGAATACGTAGAACAATGTGGAAAAACTATAAAAATTAGTTTTAAAGAACTGTTAGAAGCACGAAACAATTACTCAAATTTTGTCAATCATTTAATTAGGATCTCGACATTCTTTTACAATATTTTAAACAAAATCAATGTAATTCATGAAAACCAAAAAAGGTATAAGACTAAATAATTTAAACATTCTGAAAATACACAGATCTGTTTGTAAAGAACCCTAACTTTAACTTAAATGTACAGACTAATTTCAAGCCCTCTACATTACCTATTGTCCACCGACCTTCTTACACTGCAATCCTTCCTTCTTTACCTTCTCCCTTCCAGTTTAACAGCGTTAATATATCTCATGGTGAAACACATGTCACTGAATGAAACAGTATTTTTATTAAATATAAAAAGTGTTCTAATTTCCCTAGATAATATTTACGTTTACCTGGTGAGAGTATTATTTAAAACTAGAAGTAATACTGATTCCGAATATTTTTATTTTGTGCAAATAAAAGTTCAAGTATTCATGTCCCCCACACCGAAAATTTCGACCAGCTAGACCATAAAAATTTCGAACAATAGCAAACCTGTCGTGTACAAATAGGCCTAAACAATATTGTTAAATTGTAAAACTATAACAAAATTAATCTATTTTCGATCAAAACAAAAAACAGTTTTTCTGGATTTCTCTATATCCTGCATATTTCTGTGTTAAAGGAGCTCAACAAAAGCGAGTTTTGAAAATTCAACAAAAGCTTTAGAAGACATGTTTACGCAGTTTGGGTAAAAGTCTTATGTTTGAGACAAATATGTTACAAACGGAGTATTTAAATCGTACGCTACAAGCGGTACATACCATGCGATGAGTTCCGAGTGACTGGCGCGGTCTAGTCTGCTTCGTGGTAGTACAGACGAAACGGAAGTCAGTTGATCAAATCTTGGATCAAATTTGCAACAAAACACTTACGTTTACAATAATTTACAAGGGCAATTTTCGAATGACTTACGCGGTCTAGTCTGCTTCGCGGCAGCACAGACGCCACGGACATAGTCAGTTGATTGGATCAAATTTACAACACTTAAAAACAAAACACACAGATTTGCACTAATTTACAAGAACAAGAAACTACGGACTTCAATACGTATTTTAAAAGCATTTGTTTGGTCATTTCAGTTTTGTAACCTCCAAATGAGTGAAATAAATACGGATTTGTTTACAATATGTTTAATTTTCAGACACCTATAACATAGTAATTTTGTATACTTAGTATTTTCACATTATTTTATTTGCAAATGACCTATTGAAATGGACATTATTTCAAGACCCTAAACATTTGAAATGAACATCTGATATCTAGAACATTTTTTGAGCGGTTGTTAAATTGTTTATTTATGTTAACCCTCTAGCAATTTTATTCCTATCTGATTCAAACTTCGCACGAAAATTGGTTTTTGGTAAAAGCCCGGGACAAGTTTGTTTATCGTTTTAAAACGGCGGACATTCGAAATTACTTAAACGATACAGTTGAGCTCCGATTATTTATAAACATTTGTAGTGAAAAGCGTACACACAAATACACGGTTGAAAGAAAAAATGTCGGAGGAAAATAAGATAAGCTCAGGTCTAAACCACTCGCAGTGAAAGGCAGGGTATTGGCTCCTTTTATAGCTTTAATGTGACATCAATGAAAAGTTTCTCTAAAAGGAAAATTCTAGAGAAAACATCTTTATCGCAAGTGGGCGTGTAAGCTCTGAATAATAACAAATACAGCAGCGCCTACTGTTATAAGCCTCCGCTTTATTTTTCAGATTATTTTTAATGAATACAGAATTAACGGTTACGCAAACGTATTGGGAAACGTTAAATTATATTAGTAAAACTGATATTTACGCTATAGCCTACGTAGTAATATCCTGCTTTACAGCAGACTCGTGTTTATCCGAGGTAACTGGGTCCGAGAGGACCGGAAAAATTCGGATAAAAGAGACTTCAATCGTAAATGGCAGGAAAAATGAGATGAATAAGTTTATTTGTTAAAAAACAGGTTATACACCAACAAGTAATAATTATATAAGAATATTGATTAAAAATTAAAATATATACAGTATTTTACCTTTAACAAAATAATTTTCTGAAAATGTCTGATGGTTTTCTGGGCTGAGATAGCAATGGCACTACGTACAGTAAAATGACTAAACACGATAATTAACAAACGATCCAGATATTAAATTACCAAATGTGCCTAACAAAAAAAAGGCATCTCTTCTATATAGGATTCTCTTGTATATGCCTAAAATCGGTATTGGTCAGATAGTGGGCAAATGCCAGCTTATTATTACATTAATACATTATTAATACATCATACTTTATATATTAATATATTATTACATTATTTCACGTCACTTTCTTACATTGTGACTGACGGGGAAATTACCAACCATTCTCCACCCCAAATTTACCGCGATCGACGGACTTGGTGTCTGTCGATTATTTGAAACTACGTATACTTAAACTATTGTACACTAAAACTCTTAAGTATTAGATCAGCAGCCCTTAGTAAGTTCTAACAATCCAATAACTATCTCATCTGCTAGAGGACCTTAGTATCCTGGAAACCAAAAAGAGCCTCCTGATAGCAAAAGCCTTACAAACAAAAATTATCTGTTCTGCAGTTTCCTCCTCTTTACTGCATATCACGGTTAATCTATGGTACATACCTATCCTGTTCATGTGCACCCTCAGACCACAAACGCCCAGTAATGAGCCCCATGATTTTCCTGAATTGTGATCTGACCAAGACGTCTGCCGCCCCTCTAAGTCTTCCATGAGGAAACTTACACAAGAGACGTTCGCTATGGGAATGCCCATGAAACTCCTTGGTGTTGCTAGTTAGTCCATCTATTTATAACAGACCCGGCCAACGATAGAGGTATCCCTAAAGCCAGTTTGGGTCCGATTAACTCAGATGCAGATTCCAGTGCAGGCAGACGGTCTGCCTTCTCTTTACCCTGAACTTGTACCCCGGAACCCAGTGAAAAGTAACCCGGTTTCCGAGGGACAGAGCATTGAAGTTCTCCCAACACTCCCAAACCAGCTTGGACCGAACTGCAGGACCACCAAGTGCTTTGACTGCGCCTGATTATCAGTATACGAGCCTTCTTGAATGCCCGTTTCAAATTCCGCTGATCACAGTCATTGCTATTACTTCAGCTTGGAATACTGTTGCATACTGTCCCACAACAACACCTTTCTTAACTATCCTGGTATGAGGCAGCACACCCCAACACCAGTGCGGTTTTGTTTTGGCGCCATCTGTATACTAGGTCTTCAGAATTTCCCAACACACGATCTTCCTCCGCAAAAGTCATCTTGACACCAAAAGGTCTAAAAACCATGTGCTGCTTGACCTTTTGATCAGTTCCTATTATTAGAATCGGGTCTCTAATATTTTACATGATTCCAGCATGCATTAAATTTGAGGGATAGCGAGATAAATCTTGGATCTTACGCCGATTTATAACATCAAATCTGACCGGAGGCAGATTTTGTACAACCCATTATCCTGCAGTGTATATGCTGCTTTGAGTGCCGGTCAATGGGAAGGACCCTAGGACGATGCTACGATCCAGTGTGTGTTTGCTTAACTAAGTTACTTAATGTTTTTAAGTTTTCCAATCACGCTTCAATCATACCGGCCACGGTTGTTTTAGGCTCGAAGAAAAATAATATCATTGAAATAACATTTAATTCAGTTCAGGAGGGACTACATTAAAGGGAAACATTGTATAGGCCTATTTGCTCGTCGTCTTTGTTTTTGTTTTATTTGAGCGTTAAAATCACTGCTTTCTGCGTCTGATTGGTCGCCTTCGCTGATTGGTTTCTTAAGAAAGTAAAGCATAATCAATACAAATTAAATACCGAGACAGAGATTGAAAAATTCAAATTAAAAAACAAGCGCCAGTCATTTTATAAAGAAACCGAATAATTTGTAATTTAAATGAAACTTTGATTTAAATTGGGTAAATATATTCTTGATCTCAATAATATACTGCGTGTAATAATGTAAATTATATCGTATTTTCCGAACCGGGAAAGTATGTGGTTTTCGATTGTTTTGTTTACTCGGGGCTACTTTTGTGCTAAGTTTAATTAAGTCGGTGTTTTGTTTTTGGAAAATTTTATCTTTTCTTTATTAACAAATTACATTTGTAAAATTATTTTGATCACGATGACTTTTATTGCGTAATTTATTTTTACTGTACAGTATCAATAAATAATAAAACGAAATTAAATAATACTACGTTTTTTTGTTGAGCTACCCTAGGCGTACTGACGTAAGCCAAAATTTATACGCAAACTGATAGACTGACCTACAGCTAGCGGATGCAGAATAGAATGCATTTACCGCAAACATTCCCGTAACCTCTGACTGCTCGTGTGATCAATAAACCGCAAGAACGCTTGTTTCGATATTATGGAGGCAGTGTGAAGAAAATAAGTTGATTTTAATAATTATTTAAAGTTCTAGTTATGGCCCTTATGGGACCTTGCAGGCTGGACATACCTAGTTCAGAACGTCGATCATGCCGTATTCAAAGAGACCCTGTATTTGCAGGCAAACAATTTGAAAAATTATGAAAGCAAGTTTAAAAAGTAATTTTCAGAATCAAGATGATCCTGTTATAAGATGATGCGTTTTTTTCATCTCTTTTACGCTATTCCTAAACTGTTTAAGCTCCCTTGACAGATTTTAATCAAGTTTACCAAGTTTCCTGTGATGCATTAGCTTTCACCCTAACGTCTCCCCCGCTCTGCCTCAATGTCTTAACTCGGCTTCATACCCAATATTGCACTTGCACAATGTAATGTACTGTCTGTAGTCAATAGCACGCATATAACGTACACAATTAACTAGCGGCTTAGTTCATTTAAATAACTCCCTTACCTCTTTTATCAATTTTATAAAAAAATACAAGAGTAAAAAAAGTTTTTTTTTAATTTTAAATAAACTAGCGTCAATTGGTTTTTTATTTGCTTCATAAACTAATCAGGTTTCTATTAAAATTAAACACATAATTCGAAGAAATTATTCGAAACACAAAGTAAATGGTCAAACCATTCTGGAGGTAAACAATAATTTAGTGATAAAACAAAATGGCGGCTAGCAGTAAAACAAAGCATTTCCGGACCCGTGTTTACAGCAACGTTTTCCTTTATTTTAACATAAGAAAACCATTTGGCAGCCAATTTTAGGACCACCCTGTATATACATATGAAAAAGATGTGTTTATATATATATATATATATATATATATATATATATATATATATATTACGTATTTAGAAGCTATTTTAACTTTCAAATTTTTAAAATATTTAGGAAAACTAAAGGGGTAGGGTTGGTGTTTTAAGGCTTTTTTAAATTTGAACTTATGGCACGTTCAGAAAAGTTTCTAGGTGACCGGTTTCAAAGCAATCACAGATTTGGGGGAAACCCGAGCTACAACGAGCTGGTACATTAAAGACAGCTGTTTGAAAAGTAAAAATCGGGCAGCTACGATTGGTTCGTTCAAAAATAACGCGTTCGCAGAAAGCTACAAAACTATTACGGAACGGAAGAAGGTCGCTTTGTATGAAGACAAAAGAGCTTCCGTCGTAAGTAATTCAAAAATGTTATATAAAGAGTCGTTAAACTAATTTTTTAAGCCAAAAATGCTTTCTTCGTAATTAATTAAAAAATGTTATATAAAAAGCTTTTGTCTTGAAACAAATTTTCATAAAGCCCAAAGTACTTTCATCGTTATTAATATTTATTTAAAAGTGTTATCAAAAAGAATCTACTGGTGTAATCATCGAAGGAATAAATAAATTTATAATTAGGTGGTAATTCCAGGAAAATTCAAACAAACCAATTACGAAATAAAGAACCCAGAGATATTAAATTTATCTGATATAATTAATTAAAATACATTTGCTATAATGTATAATACCTAATAATGATAATGTTAGGTAGGTACGTAGATGACATTAGGCCTACAGAATACGTATTGAGCCTTTCCTAGCTTCAAACACTTTATATTTGTTGATGCGTTTCGGAATATTCCCATTTCCAAAACATTTTACTGTATGTAGGACACTTTAATAGTTTCACACATTTTTTTTCCATTCAGTGACAAATGTTTCGCCACTGAACGACTCAGACCATTCCCGAAGATGACTGACGGCGATACAAATGTCACTGAATAAAAAAAGAATTGTAAAACTATATGTGTTCTAATTTTCCTGGATATCACCGAGTTTCACCAAGTACAGACAGTGGGTTCAATAAATAACTTTCTACTGTACTCATAAACTGGAGTACAGTAAAAAAAAATTAAATTGAAGTAATCCGAAACGTGTCAACAAATACAAAGTGTTTCAAGCTAGGAAAGGCAGAGATATGTAGGCCTACTCTACAAAATTACAACATTTGTAGCGGAAAAAGATAATTACACTATACAGCTGGTTGGCCACCAAATGCGGAGCAGAGGGAGCTGAGTTGAGCGGAAAGATAATAAACGGCAACCGGAAGCGGAGTTCAGCCAGTTTAAAGACGCGTTTTTATCTTTCAAATCTAAATAAATATACCTTATTGTAACGGATACTATATTTAAAACCGTAATCTAGGCAACGACAAATAATAAGTTTGGAGGCGTGGTCAGCTTGGTGGTGGAACATAAGTCGGCTTTAAAACCGAACTGGTTAACGGAGGGAAGCTTTGACTCCGCTTAGCTCCGTTACGCTTTCAGTGGGCCACACTTACACTAAAACCAACAGGCTAGGTTTTGAATGCGTAGTCCTTTCTGTTCAGCGCAACTCCGCTCCGCATTTAGTGACCACCTTGCCTAAAAATTTTAGATAATATTAAATTGTGTTTTTAATACATAATTTATTAGAATATTTAGTTGTATAAATGCTTACAAACATAATATTCTATTATTTATAGTAGGCACAGAATAACCGCTGCTATTATGGAAAGATCGGGTCTGAGAATTACCACGATTCCCATGTACATTCGCTAACAACGTTAATCTTACGATACGTTAAGTCGTTTATTAACTGCCGAACGATAAAGTTATGAACAAATTTTATAAGCAAGCATTACACAATGACCGCCTTTAGCTTAGTTCCCCTTGCAAGATTTTATTGCAGAATCACCGTTAATCGGCCTTCATTGCCGGTAAATTCACTAAGAAGGCATTACGTGAGTAGCCATAGAGCTCTGTCCAAAACCGGTTAACTGGGAAGCAGTTCCGTTACAAAAATTAATAAAATAACCTCTATTTCTGCTATAATTGTTATTATTGTGTTGACTGTACTTTTTGTTACATGTTTGTCAATTTTTCATTTGTTAGCGCGTTTCGGATTCCTCTATTATCAAAATAACACACTCAACAACAATAACAAACATGCCATTAACGTGTACTTGCTGTGATGTGTACCTTTTGAACCACGCGTTGGTCATTATCTGCACTGATAACTTACAGCAACGTCGTAACATTAACGTTTGTTGTTTTTGAAGTGACTACTTCTTATCGCTGGGTATGGGTGTATGTTTTGCACAGGGAAAAATTCAGTTTGCCGTCACGGAACGCTCTAACACATCCATATGCGCACTCTAGTGAACGCGGGAAACAGTCAATGTGAAGGTCAACGACATGCGCAGAGCAACAGGTGCACATCCTAAGTACACTTTGCAACTAGTATGGGTACCACTAGTTATACCCATTCCACTATATGCTCTATAGGGCACAAGTCTGGAATGATTTTACTGAATTTTATGTTAAGGCAACCAATATTTATCGGCCCGAGTAAAATTTATGTGATACTGTTGTAGACTAGAATAGGTTTTTTCGCGGTTTTGCCGTATTGTTTTAAATAATAAATTATTGTAAAAAGTCTCGAAATGTAGTTAAAAATTATGATGTTATATAAAATTCATCGCTTGAGACCCACTAGTAATAAAAAAAAATTAAAGATGAAAATTAGCGCATCCATAAAAAAATGAACCTATTTATGTGTTTTACCGTTATCTAAGTTGTTTTGTTTAGTGACTAATAAAATGTATTTTTGAAGTGGAAAGTTGTATGGTCGCTTCTAATAAAACATGGGTATAAACATTTGCTTTCGCGTCACGCTTGAATCCATAATGCATACCTCTCAGCATATATTGTTCTTGTATATATCTAGACTGGAAGTGACTACTTCTAAACAGCTGATTTCGCACAATAGGTTCAATATCATTACAACTGAGGTTATGTTTATTGTTCTTGTTAATTTTTTCAATTGACACAAATAATTTTCAAACTGGCACATGTAACTGTCCAAAGGTTCATTGTCTTTACGTCATCATTATTTCACAAGCAGCGTTAAAAATCTGCATAAATTAAAAGAGATTCTGAACGGCCATTAATTTTGCCGGGTAACAAACGTTTCTGAAAACGAGGCAATAGGGAAATCAATTTTTGTGCTAAGGTTTTATTAAATTGGACTAATTAAGAACGCTATCTTGCTAACACAATACAAATTTAACGACCTCTTTAGATAATTTGAAGCCAGGATCGGAGACAATATCCCGGACCTGGTCTCCAAACAGCGCATTTTCTAATGGCAATTCGTTAAAAACATTAGCAATACTAATGGCCCGTGCGACCTTTCGCAGTTAATGGGAAGAAGAAACTAAAAATATACAACATTGTACTGCAAGACGTTGAACAGTGTTATGGCACCTCTTTTAAACTATGAAATACAGTTAAAATATATATGACCTATGAAATATGTGGCACTTTCTTTGTTGATACATGAACGAAAAGGAAAAGAGGTTATGAGTTTTTATTATGAAATCACTATCCGTGAATGAAAGTAAAAAAGCATGAATTCTGTAAATAAAATTACTCAAATAATACCACTGGTTAGTATTTAATTATTATAATGCATTATCTTTAATTCAATACTTGTATTTTTACATTGCTGTATATATCGTTTTAAATAAAATCGTTCCAAAACCAAGTAGGCATAATATTTCTTGTCAATATGAACTTCTGTTACAATAGACGTTATAGTTATATTTAAAACTTGTATGATCTGTTGATAAAGCAATGTCATTCATTACATTTAGGTCATTTAATACAATATTTTGTTCTACTTTCGTATTTAAAATTATATTCTACAAAATTAATGACTGAATACTAACATTGTACCATATTGCAATATTTACAAATTAAACCTGCTATCACCGGATTTTACATTACATACCTAAATTAGGCTGTAATATTTACTGTTTACAAAAATCAGTCTTTTATTTGATAATATTTACATATTATAACTGGCTTAGATTGTCTTATCGAAACTGATTCGGCCAATAATTATAACATGAACGAAAAAGAAAAGCGGTTAGGACGTCACGTACTTTTTATGAAATCGCTATCCGTAATTGAATGTCAGCATTTATCGTTTCTTAAAAACAGATTATTTTATTTAATAGCACTTACATATTAGAACTGGCCTAGATTCTACTTTGGAAACTGGTTCGGTCAATAATTATTAAGTCTTGGCTAAAGCAATAATTTAAATATTACTTTGAACGATTTTTTTTCAGCAGTCAGCTGTTTTGGTACACACGAATTCTTTGTCACATATGCCTGCATTGTGCTGCATTCTCTCGGAGACACATTATACTGCTCCAGAAACTTTGTTTACAAACCTTTTTATCTGTATTTTACTCTAAAGTCATAAAATGGATGAGGCAGAGAGTTCCCTGATATTCTGACGAACCTATATATATATAGTTTCAATAACGCAGTTCCTTATTTTCCCGATCGGAATATTTAGCGTAATAATATATGAGATACTATATAAATCAATAATTATTTATAATATACATTTATTGCAATAAGATAAACGGTTTTATAACAAACAATTGAATGAAAAGTTTACAGAACGAAGCACAGTTGTGTAAATTTGTTCCGAACTAAGCGCCCATTAAATCACTTGCAATTATTTGTAATTGTAAAGCTGACGAACGCGGGCCCTTTGCTTTCCACGCTAATGACTACAAACACTCCTTGGAGCTGTCATTAAAGCCAGTCTTTGGTCCGATGTTGTTTTAATTCAAGCAAACAAATTTGTACAAACCGTCTTTTCTTTAAAAAGGTGAAAGTTTAATGGAGTCTAACTCGAAATTACTGCATCAAAGCTGAGTTTAATCCGACATATAAAAGGACGTTAGGCGCGTGTTTAAGACAGGTTGATACAAATGCCAATATGATCGGAACACGCAGCTGCTTCGCTGAACCGATGTACTCGCATTTTCAAAAACGTCGGTTATTAACAAAAACGAACATTTCTTTGGTAAAAATTGTTTCTGTTAAGTCCGGGTGGCCGAGCGGAATGAAGATGAACGGCAACTTGAAGCTGAGTTCAACCAGTTTAAAGAACTCGTTCGTATCTTTTAAATCTACATATTTAGACCTACTGTTATGACTTTACGAACTACTGTTTAAAAACCGTAACCTAGACAACGGTTAGCGAGAAATAATAAGTTCGGAGGCGTGGTCAGCGTAGTGGGGGAAGCGGGGTCAGCTTTAAAACCGTACTAGACAGAGTCGAAGCTACACGGAGCGGAGCCCAGCGACATCACATGATTGCGTTCAGCACCGTTACGTTTTCAGTGGCCGCACTTATTTTAAAAAACAATATGTTCGGTTTTGAAAGTCCGCATTTGGTGGTCACCCGGCCTAATAGTCCCAGAATATTAGTTCGTTATCCAGTATGTGCTAATCGTTTCCCAAACTCGACTTTTAACATTCTTCAAAATTTCATTACTTTTTGAAAATTTGATTACACCATCGTACCCAGTCGTTAAAATATGCGTAAATCAGCATTTTAACCTTTTAATGTTATTTGAAAATTCAAAGTTCAATTTGAGCACATTTCAACGCTAATTATGACTGAAGGATACAAGCTGGTGTTGTCAGCCAGTACAAGGCCCGCGTATTTGCAGTTCAACGTGTCTATATTAGAACAGTGCTCCTGAAAACAATCCAGTTGTACCGCAAGGGAAAACACAATTTTATAAATAATTCATTCTAGTTCAGAAATTTCATGCAGCGTTCTAATTCATGTTGATAAACGTTGTTTGCCAATGAAGTCGTTCAATTCGCTCGGCCACTTTGACCGCGCCATTGCTTATACATGTCAATGTCAACCCTCTAGCAACATATAGGCTAGTATATTACAGCATGTCTAAGTGTAACATAACGTTAAAATCTATGTTCTTGTTTTCAACAAACTGTTTTATAACCGCCTTGTGTTTCTCTTACATTGTTTATGGAAACTTGACGCGATGCATTTCGTTGCGTATAAGTGTGCTTTATGAGCTATTTGAGCGGCCATCATTGGAAGACTGAGACCCAAGATCTTGAAATGAGCATCGATCCTGACCATACCTCTACAATGACAGGTTATTTGATGCTACTGGATATTTGCATTATAATAAATAATATTTCTAATACTGTACTTCCTTTAATATCATCTGATAAGCAATACTTCTAATACTATACTTCCTTTAATATCATCTGATAACCAATACTTTTAATACTATACTTCCTTTAATATCATCTGATAACCAATACTTTTAATACTATACTTCCTTTAATATCATCTGATAACCAATACTTTTAATGCTATACTTCCTTTAATATCATTTTATAAATAATGTTTCTAATACTGTATTTCCTTTAATATCATCTGATAACCAATACTTTTAATACTATACTTCCTTTAATATCATCTGATAACCAATACTTTTAATACTATACTTCCTTTAATATCATTTTATAAATAATGTTTCTAATACCGTATTTCCTTTAATATCATCTGATAAACAACACATCGAATTATGTACATTCTTTAATATCATTTAATAAAGAACACCTTTAATACTGAACTTCAATTAATGTCATCTTATAAATAATATTCAACTTCCTTTAATATCACCTGATAAATAATATTTCTAATATTCAAGTTCTTTTAATATCACATTTTAAATAATTGCATCAAGCGGCTGTGTCAT
The DNA here is from genome assembly GCA_022606455.1 of Callitettix versicolor. Taxonomy (NCBI): domain Eukaryota; kingdom Metazoa; phylum Arthropoda; class Insecta; order Hemiptera; family Cercopidae; genus Callitettix; species Callitettix versicolor. Next base: position 72,414,376 of record CM040186.1, read on the forward strand.
TGACGCTTGTTTGGTCAACATCCATACTGTACACCAGTTAGACTAACAGAATCGGATTTAAAGGAGAGGGAAAACCTTACAGCAGTAACTGCAGTCTAGAACCTACGACCTTCAGGTGCAGTTCACGAGAAGGAAGCAAATAACCCACAAAAATAATAATATCATTGTTTTTAAAACACCGTCTGGTTCATTTTCGTATTTTCAATGAAATTTTATAACTTTTTAAAGGTATATTTGAGCAGATTTGAACTCCGATTAAAATCAGATTTTCAAATTAGTAAAAATTCGATATTTTTTAAAAAAATCGATTTTTGTGCTAACTTCGAATCAAATCGGACAAAATTTGCGAACACGCGCACACATTTAAAAATTGTTACGACCCCCTCAAAAAATTATGTAAGTTAAAATCGGCGCTCATTTCAAAGTCCTTAATGCCCGGCTCCAATAGCTCATTTTTCACTTAAAATTAGCAAATAATTAGTTAAGTTTACCATAAAGACTGAACTGTAATACTGTTTTTGTTTTCACAGAATACTTTCATTATTGCCGCAAAAAAGGACCGGCAGGACATGAGGCTTAATTAAAACTGAAGTACCGCAGGACACTTGGGATTGTCTGAACAAACACAGACGGCAAGTGCACGCACGCAACCGTATCGCTGATGGAAAGGCCTACAAGTTAATTTTCAAAAAGAGACACAAAATATAAACTTTAAAAAAGAACCAACATTTCAGTATGTGAATGTTAACAAATGTTTGTTGTGTTCAGTAATGTTTGTTCACAGTAAAAAAATGCAAAAATGAACCTTGGACGTTAAATGCGAAATTATGAAAACCTACATTCCACAACTGATATTAGCGCTACAAACTGTATAAATTAGTATTTTAAGTTTTAAAATTACGTATATCGAAAAAACAAAAATGAACCTTGACCGCCGTAAATGTAAACATTTTTTAACGTCATTATTTGAGAAACATAAGCAAAATATATGGACTGGGAAAAATTCTATGCAGGCGATCTTGGGGGACGATTCATCAATCATTGTTTTAGCTTTTCTAAGGCGCTTGCATATATATCAACATATTTAAACAAAATTTGTTTTATAATAATACAGGTTTTGTAGTATTATTTACTTTTTCATTTATTATATAATTTTGTATACAGTGTATATTCTTGTTCACTCGCTTTAGGTAATTTTACCTTGTTTCGTAATATTTATTTTTCTTTTTTATTCATTTTTTTTATTTTTACATTATTACAACTGAGGTATGCCCCATCTAGTAAATCTTCATATGTAATTTCACTGTTTGCTAGGTTGCAGCCCGACAGTTGTTCCCAATGTGTTTACTGACTTGAGAGGTCCACTGGCTTGGTCCTTTTCAGCCTTCTTGTTGTTAAGTTGTCACTCCGGTACACCAATTGTACGATCTCCTTATTCTTATGCTGCTCTAACCGTCGACGATTCTTAACCGAGAGCTTCTTGATTATTTCTGCAAAAGGTTCAATGTCTATGTCTTTATGTAGGTTGTCATTACTGACATACCACGGGGCGTTGACAATCGTCCTCAATATTTTCTTCTGGAAGACTTGTATTATGTCACTTGCTTTTTTTTGGTACAGCCTCATAGTGGTGCACCATAAGTCCATACTGGCCGTAATACTTGTTTGTACAGAAGTAGTTTGTTGCTTATTGACAATTCGGAATTCCTTCCAATGAGCCAATACATATTATTTAATTTGAGATTAAGTTCTTCATTTTTTTTACATGCTCTTTCCAGCGGAGTTTTGTATCCAGTGTCATCCTGAGATATTTTGCACTGTTTGCATATGTTACTTGTTTTTTAATACTACTGGTACTGGTTCATACTTTCTATTGGTAAAGTTGATGTGTATAGATTTTGTTTCATTGAGCTTAATTCTCCATTTTTTTCGTCCATCGACTTATTGAGTAAGTAGCATTCTGTTGTTTCTTTGTTGCTTCTAAAATATTGTCACCCACTGTTATTATTGCTGTGTCAACCGCAAAGGTCGCCACTGTGGAATTCGTGTTAACTGGGATGTCTCGAGTATACAGGAGGTACAATACAAGCCCAAGTACACTTCCCTGCGGGTACTCCTGCAATGATTGTTTTAATTTGTGAGTAGTCGTATTCGTATCTAACTTTTTTTTTCTTTTTTCTTTGATTAGAACCACTTTACAGTCCACCATATTTTTTTCTCTAGTAGTTGTGTTTAGGTGATAATAGGCTTAATGTGCTGTTCGCTTAATATATATATATATATATATATATATATATATATATGTGTGTGTGTGTGTGTGTATAAATGCTAATTTTTCCATAATTTAAATTTTTAACGACCCCTCGAAACGGGTTGTAGAAGTCAGGATCGGTGTTCTTTTCATGGACCCATACGATGTACACACAATTCGCAAAATATTTTACAATAAACATTGTGTTCCCGATATTTTTCAGAAATACGTTTTATGGTATGTTTATATTTGATTTGATACACAGAGAGTTCCGATAAGCTACAGCCTGTACTTTTTACGTTCAACATGCCCATTTGCCCATTTGCCCATTTGCCCAAATACCAAATTTCACTATATTACGCATTCAGTAATATTTTATTCGTTTAATAGTAATAAGTGAGTAAACTGATTCAGTAATAACAAAGCTACATACCGATGAAAGTGCGCGAGCATATGTGTGTGTGTGTGTGTGTGTGTGTGTGTGTGTGTGTGTGTGTGTGTGTGTGTGTGTGTGTGTGTGTGTGTGTGTGTGTGTGTGTGTGTGTTTCTTTTTCAATCGTATAATTAACATTTACAAGAATATACCCAATGTATGCCATGCAATATATTCCTGTACAATTTCACATTTTATATTTAAAGCGATTTATTTGCTCTTTATTATTTTGTTGAATCCACTGGGAGGGCAACAGGATCCCCTCGCCTCGCCTTGCCTCCGCAGTTAACGAACTCGATCATAAAATAATACTTTACTGTAATTACGCATTACGCCCGAGTACCAAGAAACAGAAGCCTGTACAAGGCCGATAACGTAATTTTCCAATTACTTTCATTTTCTGTTTAAAATTTTCTTAAATTAAATTTGATGCTTTTAGACAAATGTAAATTTGTTTTGACTCACTTTACAAAGTACGTTTACTTTGTAACATTTAAGTTTTGACTTATATTCCGATGTTATTTATACTTAGATAACTGCGGGAATGTCAGTTGTGGTTTAAATTTACTCTCGAACCACAAATTTCTTACACAAATTCTGCTACAATTAAGTTATATACCTTTATACAGGGTTTGTCAAAATTGTAGGGACACTCAATAAAATGTTGTACGGTCACTATGCTAATTAGGTATAAAAACAAACGTGTTCGCGTATAACTCATAAAGAAGTTTAGTGTTATTTTTCCCATACGTTTAAACGTTTTCTGTTTCCACACTTTAAACACTCTGTAGATAAACAAAACCTTATCAGCTCAATTTTCGTTTTTTTCGATAGGTCTACATTCGTAAGTCATTGGGAATTCTTTTGTTTGTTATTGGACAACAATTCATTCCAATTCTACTGTTTATACATATTTTTTGGACGTCTCGTTTCAACCAACCAAAAGTCTATAAAACTTCGTAACGCATTGTAATCAGCCTTCAAAACTGCATAAATCATCAGCATTATTATTTTTTTCAAAATCCATTGAAATTAAGAAATTTATTTTGACGGCGGTCGGGTTCGTTTTCGTGATATTTGCATTGCAATTTGAAAATTTAAAATGCTAATAAATGCAGATTGTAAAGTTGTTTATGGCGGTAAAATCATAGTTTTAAAAAATAGTAAGGATACAAAAATTACTTTTGGAAGTGCGCATCCATCACGTCAGCGATATACAAGAGTTCATCTTTTGAACATATGTTAAACAAGTTTAAATATGCAAGACGATAAAACGATTTTGAGATATTATACCTTTTCCTAGGGTTTGTCGACAGATGCCAATCTGAAAACACACCCTAAGTTAAATTTAGGAGCTTATGTGGTCCCCAAGTATTTTCTTTAAGTCCATATAGCTCGAATAAGATCGCTATCAAGCCAAATCCGTTAACTTCTCGCTGGCGTGATGGAAGCGAATCTCCAAACGCTAACGACATTGACTAACACAACATATTTCTTTCAGATCTAGCTCAAATTGTAACTTGTACATGACACTTTTGGATATCTGATTCCCCTTTACAATCTGCATTTTCAAAATTCAAATTTCATTGAAAATTAATTCTGACGACCACCTTGTTTATTTTTGTATTTTAATACTAAAAAACAAATTACCGCTGATTAAGAAGGTAAAGTCAGATTTTCAAAAAAATGTATACCGATATTATAAAAAAAATATAGATGTTCGTAATTTTTACAGAAACGTCATTTTCAAATGATTAAACAGTACGGGGAAATGCAAAGTGCCCTAGCTAATATCAAATTTTTTTTTAAACAACAAAAAATAGCTATGCCATTTTTTTTATACAACATCAACTAAATAAACACACAAAATTGTAAAATACCATGTTTAGACAATATAAGTTACATAATTAGAAATTTAATCTCAAATAATAGGGAAACACATTGACAACTTTAAGGGTAGAATAGATCTTTAACTGAAGAGTGGTGAATACGTAGAGCATTCTGGAAGAGCTATGCAATGTCGTGTTTAATTGTTGGAAGTACGAACAAAATGACTCAGGTTTTGCGAATCGCTTATTTAGAATATAGTCTCTTAATTCCCTTAATATTAATATAGTCTCTTAATTCTCTTAATATTCTCTTAATTTGTACAATATCACTGTAACCATGAAAATAAAAAGGTATAAATAATTTATAAACTCTAGAAATATAAAGATGTGTTTGTAAAAAAACCATATTTTAATTTAAATGAGCAGACTAACTTCTACCCCTCTCCCTTACGCAAGCCTGTTGTTTAGGGATTTCCCAACCTACTGCTCACCGACCTTCTTATACTGTAAATACTTCTTTTCTTTACCGCCTCCCTTCTAGTTTTAACATAAGCTGTATTATTCACAGCTTTATATAAGCACACTATAATTTTTAGTTTCTCCATGCCTGAAGATGACTCATGGCGAAACATATGTCACTTATTAAAAAAATTGTGGAACTCTACAAATGTCCTCCTAATTTTCCTGGATAATTGAACAAAATGTACAAATATATGTTGTTAGAGTTTAGAAATTCACTTCTAACACGTCAACGAGACAGCTGCGTGCACTGCGACAATGGATATTTGCTGGAATCGATTTGTTCAGGTCACTTGTACATGTACCTGTGCTGATTGAAACGTTTCAGTGAATGTAGGATTATATTTTTGAATTCGTTAAATAAATCGGCTAGAGGAGATGATTGGAGGATTACTCGTTGGTTGTTAGGTTTCCATGGAAACGGTTACACAGTAAGCTACGGTTATACTGTATATAACCAGTATATTAATCTTAATAGGCTGCGTGATCTAAGTCTAAACGTGCTGATATAAGCTGTTGTCACATTAATATTAAATTATTATATAAGGGATGCTTTCAGTTAAACGCATACAATGACAGTTTATTAATGTTTGAAATTAAAGTCCAGTCGGCATTATTTCGTACCGATCGAAGTGAAATTTGCACAGCAATTAGGAAACTGCGCTTTCATTCTGGGGTGGACATTATGACATTCAAAATAACCGCTGAAATCGATTGGGATACAAATTTTAAGCAAATGGTTTTATATATAGATAGTAAATACGTTTTGATTGATTCGTCCTTGAAAATGTTGGTTTTTCATTTAAAAAAATACATGTTTTTGAACGATTTGTCACGAATAACTCGGAAACCTTACGTTTTATTAAACAAATTGCTATTAACAGAAATAAAGCTTATAAAAAACAAGATTTTGTAACATGTATTATGTTTTAGGGCTGGTTTTGATGTTGAATAAATTATTTAAAATTTTATCATTAGTCTAATTGTGTAAATATGATTATTGCACAATTTAATTATAGGTCTACCGTATTTCATATTTGCTATCATAACGTACATCATGTTTTTATACATTTTTAAACGTGAATGTAACAGTAGAAATAGTGGGGAAATGTATGCTAAAGCTGGGAAATTTGAGATGCTGGGTGGGGAAATATTTTTTTTTTTACCTGATAACACTGACAGTCAGACCACTGAATATAAACGTACTAGAATAAGAGCTTTATGAGCGCTGGCTGCTGGTGACATCTTTCGGCAAAATGTTCAACTACAATCAACAGATAATAGTACCGTCTCCACCACTGTCCTTGCAACTTGAAGCGTTTCAGCGGCAGATAGTCCGATTACTTGGACATTAGCCGGTGATATCGAGCACGCTTTTTATAATGGTGACTGTTCTTCTAATCCGTTTACATTCAATGCTTAGACAAATGCGAAAGTAGGATCGGTGTTTAAAGAAAATAACAATGTTTGCAGCAGTAACTGTAATCCCGAACCTACAACCTTAAAGAGTCCAATTCAGAGACGCAGCTCGACATCTCTGGACCAAGTTTTTGCAAAAATTAACTTATACTGGTAACAGCATGAACACGGTCGTTACCCTGAAAAATTCGTGTGTTGTTTTACAAGTAGCAACAACTACAATTCGTTTTCGAAATTACAATTAAATTAGAAAAATTACAACGAACGCTAATTAATAATTACTGTATGAACGGAGACTGTGAAAATGGAATTTTGGCGACAATTACAAACTTCAGAGCTGCAGCTTTTAATATAATGAATTTGAAATTTCTTCCGTTGTTTCGGTGAATGAAATAGCCAATATTAATACCATTTTATGAACGCTAAGTTTATTCAGTTTAGTGAAGCCAGTCGATTATCTATTTCCATGTACTAAAAGCCAATTCCAATTGAACCATTCGGCTAAATATATTTACAATCAAATTTTTACCTCTAATTGTATTTATAATATTGTTTTATTTACAACGCTCAATTAATAACATTATAATAAAAATTATTTACACATAATTTCATGAGTTCAGTTAGTGATTTTTAATCAGTTCAATGTAACAAATTTATAGTTACTAATCGTGCGAAACGTTTGAAATGGCGCACTAACCAGTGTACGTAATTGACTCGCTCGCGACTTTAAAAAAACGCGAGGATTAAAATCTTTATAACTACGCATTAGTATGAATATTTCACAAAAGAAAATACTGAATAATTATCTAAATTATTATTGCATTATTACTGAGAACTGTAAATTATAAAAGCCGCCTCGGTGGCCTAGTTGACAGCGTACTGGGCTTTCACCCTGAGGACCCGGGTTCGATTCCCTGCCAGGCATTTTCATACGCTATAAATCATCCCATCGTCTGCATTAGCCCAAGTGTGCACAATAGTTGGACATTAAACACAAAAATAAAAAAAATAATAAATTATAAAAGATACGCAGTGAAGGTACAGTCTAAGCCCAGCAACAGTGGATACGCACCGAGTCTTGGACTTGTAAAACGATTGCCGGTAGGACTAGTAAAATCTTAGTGTAAAGTGTTTTTCATTTTCAAAACATGATCTGGCATTCAATATAAACTGCTTTGGAAATTTATTGTACAATTTCCAAAGAAGGAGAGTTTGGCACACTGGGGATTTCATTTATACCCGCTTTTATACCGCCAGAACATTAGACTGACGTCACAATTCACAAAGAAAATGTTTATAACATCGACACGAAAGAATAAGAATTAAAGAATAACTAAAACTGACATAGGTAAGTTTTACATATTATATGAGAGTGGAAATGTGTGAGTGTGGGTGGTCAAATCAATGAGAGTCATGTCCGCCACATTTGCTTCTAAGCCAGAATCTTGTGCTGTTACAGACGTATAGTACAGAATCAGTTTTGTCTTCCATTCCTTGGAAATCGTTTTATGTCTCGTTTCACAGACCGTTACACGTACGCAAATACAAATACAAACTTCTGGTCTCAATAAAACACTTTTACGGTTTTTCATTTCCTACTGATAGGTTGGGCTAAATGAAACCGAACAGCATGTCAATCAACTCCACATGAATATACATTTGCCTGACTTGAAGCTAAGCCATAATATGTCCAGAAGTCCCAGGCTGTACCTCCATCACTGAGCATCATTTCTAAAAAAAAAAAATTATTTGGAATAAGGTATCACTAGTACATACAGACTAACGAAATTCCAAAGGTTATTTTTGTGCAAAAAAATTGTGAACTAGGTAAGTGGTAGGGCTACACATAAAAATCCCAAATACTAGTATACTGTTCACTACAGGTACTGCGTTTAATCGCTGTAAAATATTGAAGTTCAACAACAGTAAAAAGACTCCGAAAAACTGTTTTAACTTTTTTTAATTATTCTATTAACTATTATAATTATTTTTTAAAAATAATTAACTATTATTTTTTTTTAATTATTTTTGAAGTGACTACTTCTTATCGCGGGGTATGGGTGTATGTTTTACACGGAGAAAAGGATTCAGTTTGCCGTCAGGGAACGCTCTGATTGAAGTGTTAAAGTGACTACTTCTTATCGCTGGGTATGGGTGTATGTTTTGCACAGGAAAAAGGATTCAGTTTGCCGTCACGGTACGCTTTAATTGAAGATTGAAGTGACTACTTCTTATCGCGGGGTATGGGTGTATGTTTTGCACAGGGAAAAGGATTCAGTTTGCTGTCACGGTACGCTCTAATTGAAGGTTGAAGTGACTACTTCTTATCGCGGGGTATGGGTGTATGTTTTACACGGGGAAAAGGATTCAGTTTGCCGTCAGGGAACGCTCTGATTGAAGTGTTAAAGTGACTTCTTATCGCTGGGTATGGGTGTATGTTTTGCACAGGAAAAAGGATTCAGTTTGCCGTCACGGTACGCTCTAATTGAAGGTTGAAGTGACTACTTCTTATCGCGGGGTATGGGTGTATGTTTTGCACAGGGAAAAGGATTCAGTTTGCCGTCACGGTACGCTCTAATTGAAGGTTGAAGGGACTACTTCTTATCGCTAGGTATGGGTGTATGTTTTGCACAGGGAAAAGGATTCAGTTTGCCGTCACGGTACGCTCTAATTGAAGGTTGAAGGGACTACTTCTTATCGCTGGTTATGGGTGTATGTTTTGCACTGGGAAAAGGATTCAGTTTGCCGTCAGGGAACGCTCTAATTGAAGTGCTGAAGTGACTATTTCTTATCGCTGGGTATGGGTGTATGTTTTGCACAAGGAAAAGGATTCAGTTTGCTGGGTATGGGTGTATGTCAGGAACGCTCTAAAGAAGTGCTGAAGTGACTACTTCTTATCGCTGGGTATGAAGTGACTACTTCTTATCGTGGGTATGTTATGTTTTGCACAGGAAAAGGATTCAGTTTGCCGTCAGGGAACGCTCTAATTGAAGTGCTGAAGTGACTATTTCTTATCGCTGGGTATGGGTGTATGTTTTGCACAAGGAAAAGGATTCAGTTTGCCGTCAGGGAACGCTCTAAAAGAAGTGCTGAAGTGACTACTTCTTATCGCTGGGTATGGGTGTATGTTTTGTACAGGGAAAAGGATTCAGTTTGCCGTCAGGAAACGCTCTAATTGAAGGTTGAAGTGACTACTTCTTATCGCTGGGTATGGGTGTATGTTTTGCACAAGGAAAAGGATTCAGTTTGCCGTCAGGGAACGCTCTAATTGAAGTGCTGAAGTGCTATTTCTTATCGCGGGGTATGGGTGTATATTTTGCACAAGGAAAAGGATTCAGTTTGCCGTCAGGGAACGCTCTAATTGAAGTGCTGAAGTGACTATTTCTTATCGCGGGGAATGGCTGTATGTTTTGCACAGGGAAAAGGATTCAGTTTGCTGTCACGGTACGCTCTAATTGAAGGTTGAAGGGACTACTTCTTATCGCTGGGTATGGGTGTATGTTTTGCACTGGGAAAAGGATTCAGTTTGCCGTCAGGGAACCCTCTAACTGAAGTGTTGAAGTGACTACTTCTTATCGCTGGGTATGGGTGTATTTTTGTACAAGGAAAAGGATTCAGTTTGCCGTCAGGGAACGCTCTAATTGAAGTGCTGAAGTGCTATTTCTTATCACGGGGTATGGGTGTATGTTTTGCACAAGGAAAAGGATTCAGTTTGCCGTTAGGGAACGCTCTAATTGAAGTGCTGAAGTGACTATTTCTTATTGCTGGGTATGGGTGTATGTTTTGCACAAGGAAAAAGATTAAGTTTGCCGTCAGGGAACGCTCTAATTGAAGTGTTGAAGTGAATACTTCTTATCGCGGGTATAGGTGTATGTTTTTCACGTGGAAAAAGATTAAGTTTGCAGTCAGGGAACGCTCTAATTGAATGTGTACCTATACACATGCGAAAATTAATACGAAAATAATTTTCAACAGTTGCCCTTTCCTACATAGATCTAATTTTTTATAAAAATAATTAATACAGAATAGTGAAGAAGTATACAGTCAGGCACGCCAAAAAAGTAGTCATTTCCGTCGGCCAGTCCCGCGCTGCCGAAATTTTTAAAATTATTTCTGTTTTTTCACTTTTTTAAATTATTCTAAAAAATGTTGTACATAATTCTTTAAGAAAACTGTTTATGTATGTTGTACAGAATAAAACAATCAAGGTAACCGTGTAACTTCATTTATTATATTATTTTTCGTTTGTTTGTAAAAACGAATCGAAATCAGGTCTATACTAAAAATTCCGATGGTATTTATTTACACTGGGGCCTGGCGAAGGAAACAGGCAGTCACTCTACTGTTGGTATAAAAAGGAGCTTTGCGCTTTTACTAAGGTTAGAATAAATATTGTTTATACCTACAGGTTGGTTATTTTACCCTTAATTGTAAAAGGTTTATTTTACAATGGTAAAAGTTTCAAAGGAATGTTCCGTTACAGGTATCAATTCATTTACATTCAAAACGCGATTTCTACTGTTAGTGTAAAGTCCTACTTTCCATAATAAACTACGTACGATTTACGAGAAGCAAACTTTAAACTACAGAGTATATCACGTGTATTAGCTCCACTTTCAGACGTAATGAATTAGCTACTGTGACAACAAGACCAGGGACAGTGAGAAGGCTTCCGGAACACAAGTACTCGGTACAAATGTAGTATGAAAATTAGTTTTAGAAAAAATTTGCAAACCTTTTATTCCAATAAAAATTTTAGAAATTAAAAATGCTAAGCATCCTGACCGACTTTATACAAAAACATTATGGCCTGTATTATTGAAACTATATACCAACAGGTTTATCAGAACACCAGCGAGCTCTCACGCCTCATACTTCTCCATTTTAAGATTTTACAATAACATAAAACCGACAAAAGTTTGTAAACAAAATTCCAAAAGCAGTACAGTATGTCCCTGTGACAGTGCAGCACAATGTAAGCATAAGTGACAGAAATTACTGAGTGTACCAAAATGTATTGTTAAAAAAAACATTGTTGAAAGTAATATTTAAATTATTACTGCACCGAAGACTTAAATAATAACTGACAGAATAAATTTTGAAAATAAAATCGGTAAGACAATCTAGGCCAGTTCAAATATGTAAATGTTATTAAATAAAAGACTCTGCTTTTTGTAAACAGTAAATAATATAGTTTAATTTAAGTATGTAATGTAAAATCAGGTGTTATAGTAGGTCTGATTTGTAAATATTTCAATAAGGTATAATAAGATTTCAGTTATTAATTTTATAGGTTATAGCTTTAAATACGAAAGTAGAACAAAGTAAGGCCTAATGTATTAAATAACCTAAATATAACGAAAGACTCTGGTGCATTAACAAGTCGTACAAGTATTAAGTATAACTATAACGTATATTTTTAACAGAAGTTCATACTGACAGGAAATAGAACCCCTCAGTACTGCCTCTACATAAATTGATCCTAGTAACACTGTTGTAATACTCGTTAGAAATCACCACTCAAAAACCTGACTTGTTCAACCGCTTATTGTTAATTGTTATGCAATTGAATAATTCCAATATTATTGCAAAAACAATTGATTCTGGGCAATTAGTTATAAATACTGTACCCGAATTACTCTGCCCCAAGTATGTCATTCAAATTAAGTAGAAAATAGTTCCCCCCATAAAGATTTCCTTTGCCGTAACTATTAACAAAGCGCAAAGACAAACACTCTATAAAGCAGGCATTTACCTTCCCAAACCAGAATATTCTCTAGTCACTTCGAACATAGTTTATAAAGAGGAGCTATAACACAGTTCAACTTCTTGTTGTACGTTTTTCTATATTATTCGTTTCCGTTTTCTATTAAATGCAAAAGGTCTTACAGGTTCACTAGTAACTGCAACTTCATTATAATCGTCACTCATTTTTTATTTTAAATTTTGTAAACACTGCGAACGAAACCTACAATTTGTTTTTAAATCGGGATTTTTAAATATCCTGGTGTGTGCACATTTTACACGATTAATTTAATTTGTGTACAAGATGGTGCATAAAAAGATTTTCATAAACATGTAAAATAAAAATGTTAAATTTTTTAAAGAATTGGAATTACCGCCATTTTGAAACGGTAAAACTGACTTTTCACGGCAATAAACTTGTCCGAGATATTATTAAATTCAATTTTGAGGAATGTACGAATCAAATCATCCAAAATTGCGAACAAAACGCGCGCGCGCGCGCACACACACACACACACACACACACACACACACACACACACACACACACACACACACACACACACACACACACACACACACACACACACACACACACACACACACACACACACACACACACACACACACACACACACACACACACACACACACACACACACACACACACACACACACACACACACACACACACACACACACACACACACACACACACACACACACACACACACAACATTGACGAATATCTTCTATAAGTTATCAGACACCAAACTTTGCACTTTCTTTCAGCAATAATTGTGACAGTAAATCAGAAACAGATTTTAACGAGGCTACAGTAATTTCAGTTGGGAACTTCAGCGCCGTTAATAACTTCTAAACTGAAAGCATTTAGTTCTCGTTTCCCCAATCTGTGTGGGAGTAAATGGCGCTGTCTATAGGATGCGCTGCTGTCTTGTTCACGTCATGCAACCGAAATTTAAAAAAATACACTAACGAATGAAGTAAACAAAGGTTCGTTTTCCAGTAAAACCCATTCGTTTATTTATCTTAAATAAACTTTGCAAAAACTATATAACCCGTACGATTGAACAACTTTACTGAAATAGAAATTCAAAAAATCGTGGCACCCGAAATTCCATTTTTACCCAATATTTTGAAATAGCAAATAATTTCGGTCCTTATTACGCTCGGTATAAACAAAAATATTACAAATACTCTTCACACAAAATGTATAAACTTTTAATAAAAACATCTTCAAACACAGCCTGAGATTAAGCAAACATAAGTGCTGTTATTTCAATATTCCACTTTATTCGAAATCTTTGTCAAAGCAGAACTAGATTTAACGCAGCTCATTCTTGTTATATTAAGCAGGAAACAAAGCAGAAAATTTACTCAGTAATCCCTTAACAATAACACTACACAATATTATATATCTTACAGAAAATAAAACAGAAAAAAGAATTCAGCGAGACAAGCGTTAAAATTAATTTCAACGAAAAACAAACACAATACAGTAATTGTATTCACTTTTTTGTCAATTATTAAATTTTAAATTAAAAATAGGCTAATGAAAATTTTATTGCAAATGTTGATATTTTTTTAAAATAAAATAGTAATAATTTTAGTTGTTGTGGTTCCATGTTTTTCCACCGGAAAATCAGCTATTGGAGCGGCCATCATGGTAACACCCATACCCGGAATTTTGAAATGAGCGCCAATACTGACCTCTAGATAGGTTTACCATAATTTCTGGACTCCAATCCTAAACACTTTTTGTCGAAGTTGTTTCTTTATTAAATAACATACAAAATATTTGTTGTTGTTTATTTATTAATAACTTCTCCCAATTAAATTCATTAATTTACAAGTTTTGTGATTATTTTCTAAATTATAATTTATAGAACAAAAATGTTAAATAAAATTAGGCACAAAAACACCAAAACATTTATTTAGAACTGGGTCCTGTGATTATGTCTGTACCATCGGGTTCTTGTTGGACGAGTGTGATATCTCTCAGATGATAGTACTTTCCCACGGAACACCTTATCAGTAAAAGTCCACGCAAGACATCTTTGAATTAGCTTTTATCTTGAGAAGCTGCCTTACAACCGAAACGGACATTCTTCCCTCTCCGCCGCCCAAACGATTCTCATTACAGAAAATAGTCCTCCCACCGGTGCTGATATACCAGGCACAGGTACATCCCGAACTCCACCAATTTTAAAACGTTTTTGAACTCAATGTTGTACTTTATCCGAAAATCCCGTATGTTCCTTAATCCCGGATACTTCCCTGGACATGCCTAAATCCCAGACTGTCCGAGCAAATCCCGGATGTATGGTAAAACCTACCTCTAGATCATTTTTTGAGAGGTTGTTTATATATGTAAACCTGTGTGTGTGTGTGCGCGCGCGCGCGCGTGTGTTTGTGTTTTCTAGCACGCTAACATTCGCAAATACGTTTGTCGATTTGATTCAATCTTGGCACAAAAGTCGATTATGGTAACAGCTGCATCAAGGTTCCAGTGCTGTTCTTCACACTGGCTTTAAGAAAAAGCTAATCTTGCACCTGGTAAAACCCAATTTCTTGAAACTGCAATGATTTCAGCCATCTACTCCTCCAGGGCAAACTTAAACAGTTTACAGTTTTTACTGATTTACAGACATTCATCTTGGCGGAAGAAAATCAGAAAAATATGATGAAGTTTGTCAGACTTGTTTAGAATCAAAAATAAATTTGATGAAAATCGTTAGACCACGTTTTGAGTTTAGACCCAATTTAAGTTTAAGTTATTTTCAATGGTAAGAAAAACAAACTATCTATTTTTCCTAGATACTTCATATAACGACAAAGTAACAGCTTTAACTGACTACAATTTAAGTACTACAGAAAAGCCTACCTTGCGATTGGTCTCTTATATCACCGATGGCCTGAGTTACCTGTCCGTTGGACGTCATGATTCCGCATTGCTCCAGTTGTCCCCTGAAACCAATGAAACCATTGTCTTCATTATTACAACATAGCCACCGGACCACATATTAAAATTATTAGGATTATAACCTATTTTCTTCTGTCCAGTGATCGTTTTTACTCATCTCATAAAGGCTACCGCGGTAGGTTTCGAAATCTCACTGTATCATCTTCAGGCAGTAATACAAAATGTCAAATCCCTCTGTAAAGTTTGTCACAAAAATAACAAAACATTGAAAACATATGTCACAAACAACATTAATGAAAATCGTGTAATTGTGTTTAGTGTTTGTGACATATGTTTTCAATGTCTTTTTAAGTTTGTGACGACCTCGACAGACGGATCTGACATTTTGTGTTACGGCCTGAAATGAAATAGTGAGGTTTCTAAACTGCGGTAGCCTTTATGAGGTGAATAAAAAGACTACTAGACGGAAGAAAATAGGTCATCATCCTAATTTAAAACTATTATCTACGGAGGCACAATGATGCCATAACTAAGCTTATAAAATATAACTATCAAACATGTTAATTAAAACACAATTAATTGCAAAAACACGTTAGTTGATTGTAAATCCAAATATACGTTTAAACATTAACGATTATAATAAAATTAAAATACGATAAAATACAATTAAAATTATTGATAATATTTAATAATAATTTACAATAATGCTTTATAATTGAAGGAACAGCTGTGGTGCTAAATCAGCTGTTCTACCAACCACAACACCATGGTGTATCAATTTCTGCAAGTATACTAGATAGACCATATTTTCTTATAGACACAGTAAGCCCTATAAAAGGTGTTTTAATACACTCGATCTCAATTCGACCGTTCGGCATGTGGTTTGTTTGATACGCAGTTTTGGCCAAACGCATTGATCCATTGCTCTGAAATTTGGTAAGAAGGGATCCTTGTATAAAGCCCGAACGACTTATGTGTAAGATAATTTTCCATTCACTTCCGTTTCAAGATGGCGAACTTTGTTTTAAAATGACGACTACACACAGTTTTGGCTAAACGTGTTGACCGAATGTTTTGAAATTTAGTACGAAGTTACCTTGTATAAAGCCCGAACGATATATGTATAAGATGTTTTCTCATTCACTTCTGTCTCAAAATGGCGGTCTCATTTATGATAACGATTGTACGCAGTTTTGGCCAAACTTACAGATTGCTTTGAAACTTGAAAAGAATATATTTTTTATGATATCCTTGTGTTGTGATACGAAGGTATTTTGTTACGACCAATGTGTAACATTTTTTCCCACTCACTTCCATTTCAAGATGGCGGCGTCTGATTTAACCAAGACAAATATACGCAGTTTTGGCCAAACTCGCTGACCGATTGTTTTGAAAATTGGCACTAAGTTATCTTGTACAAAACCCAAACTACGTATGTGTAAGTAGTTTTTCCATTTACCTCCGTTTCAAGATGGTGGCCTCAGGTTTAATTATGACGAGTGTATTTGCTGACGGTATCCTGTAATTCTGGGTGAACGGTATCCTGTAATTCTGGGTGAACGGCAAGACCTACCATACAATTTGCAATAAAGGTTGTGCAGGAACATTTTTAATATTACGGTTGTCGATCAAATTGGCGGAAAACTGTTGGTGCGAAAAACACCGAACAGTTGTTAAACGCACTTCAGTCTAAATCGGAAAGACAAAACTCTCCGAGTGGCCGCCATCTTGACATCTACTCAGTTACACTCACAGGATAAACGTATTGACATCGATTAACGATGGCAAGATCCCTATTACAATACAAACTACAGCTTATTCACTGAACGTAGCTTTCCCTGAGGTGTCCAAATACGTTCAACAATTCTAAAATAGCGACCAATACAAATCTTAAAACATCCATAACTTTCTTAAACGGTTTTTCGAAAATCTGATTTCAACATTGTAACCAGCGTCAAAAACTGCAAAAATTAGTGTTTTGAATTTTCAAAAACCATTAAAGGTGAGAAATTTAATTTGACGGCTGTCATGGTTCATATTCGTATTTTTAAGTATTTTAAACGCTAATATATGCCTATTTTATTGCTGTTTATGACGGTGAAATCATAGTTTCAAAAAGAGAATAAGATACGAAAAAATCATTTTTGTCTTCCATCACATCAGCGAGACAGCTGCGTGCCGCGATTAATGCTTCTAATATTTTCAATGGCCGCCATTTTGAAACGATTGAAAGGTTTCTGAGTAATGATCCCTCAAAACGTGTTTCAGCCGCTCAATTTTCAATGGAAATTCGCTAAAATATGCGATGAGAGAGAGAGAGAGAGAGAGAGAGAGAGGAAAGGAAAATTATTTTCCCTAAGAGAGCCCGGGAGTAGGTAGACTAACTAGTGACCTCATTTTCTATTATCCGTGCTATAAATAGATTGGAAAATGAAGTGATTAATGTATACTAAATCTTGCTGTTAATATTCTATTAGTCTATTCGTTACCTAATGGTAAGACTGGGAGTTTTAAGGATGAGTTTCTTAGAACACTTTTAAGGGGTCATTATATATTAAGCTATATACAAAGCACTTCCATGACGCCAGCGAGACAGTTGCGTGCCGCGATTATCCCAAGTATACGAGATCAACGTCCTCTGTCACAAATGCGGGTTGTGTCAAGGTTAAATTGATAACACCTGATTTACCGTACGTCACCAGCTGTATATGGGGCTGAGGACACTTACGCTTTGTGTATAACCTAGCTTGTAATATATGTGGGCGATTCAATTTCCGTTTTGAAGGGCAAGAATTTGTAATGAGTTTTAAAAATTTTATTAGCCTGGATTTTCAGGGGAGTCATTACTTACAAAATACACACTCAAATGGGAAGGTGGTGGTAGACTGCTAAATATATGTCCCGAAAATGATGTTTGATGTTATGTTTCGTCAAAATTATGTAAACACTTTTTAAGATAAGAAAAAAGTTATTAATTTTTATTCCTTAATCTAAAACATTACTATTATAGGGGCATATTACACTATCAGATATTTATCAAAACAACTGTTAAATATTTGATGAAACTTTGACCATATATCAGGTTCAGATATTTCTCAAAGTTATAACAAAGAATGCATATTAGATTCGTCAACTTGCTTTGTTCAGCTGGGTTATTAACTATGTATATTTTGGGGTTATATTTATTCAAATGCAGTATCTGTAATGGATCGTATAATGTTGACTTGTTATACTCATGCATTAAGCGCTTATCTTCCTGTAGCGCTAGTAAAGAAAAAGACAGGAAAACGAAATAAAAATGAGTACAGAGCATTTTGGAGGGCAGAGCAGCAATCTTCTACTGAAACATGACACAAATCATAGTGTACAATTTACAAATATTTGAGAATGAAAATAAGAGCGATGTACTCTTGGGCAAAACGATAAGAGAACGAAACTTTTTGGGAAGAAGAGCGATAAGGATACAGAACGGAATCAAATAGGACCAACAGATAACAAAAATAAATAAATATAGAATATAAAATACAATTATAAACAGTATAATTTCATATGGAAGCGAAGTATGGCCACTGTAGCAAAAAACAGGAAAGTGTCTTGGAGCTATAGAAATGGACTGTTGGCGAAGAGCAGCAGGTCGGTCAACACAGGAAAAGATAAATAAAGAATCCAAAGATAAGAACCCCATTGTGGACAACATTAAGGCAAAACAACTTCGATGGTTTGGTCATGTCCAAAGGATGGATGAAAATCGATTTCTCAAACAAATTCTAAAATGGAAACCACACGGTCCTAGAAAAAGAGGAAAACCGAGACTTAGTTGGAGAGAAGGAACTGATAAGGAAGTGAGAGAGGATTGGATCAAGATCTGTGGAACGACAGAAGAAAATGGAAGGTATGAATCGGAAGACGTCGGAGAACGTTTTATGGAAAAAAAGATATTATTATTTGTTTGGAAATTTTAAAACATTGTAGATTTTAACGCTGTTTACAAGAGTGACATTTCAAAAAAAAAGGTTTTTAATGTTTTGAAAAATGTAAAAATGAACGCCATTTTGAAAAGGTCGAACGATATTTTGCAGTTAGTTTTTTTGGGGAAATTCACTTTCGACAAATTAGCAAGATACTATTGACTAAAATGCTTTAATTAAATATCATTAATATCTTCACTATGCAAGAACTGTATGCCTGCTTTCTTTCACTCGCTAATTAATTCCTTCACTCTCAGTAAAAGCATACAAGGGTTACTTTTCCCCACCTCATTTTATTGCTCACAAACACACCTATTCTTTTCTCAATTTTCTTAGTGACGTGCAAAGCTTTGTACCAATAGACTATTTGACCGACTTAGTCTGTACTTTCTCGTTCCTTGGAAAGTACATAAGAGCCCATTACAACGATCCTACTTTTCCTCTCTTCTTCATTCATATCTCTCTTCTTTAATATCATCTTTTTGCTTTATTTGGATGGTGTTATTCCAGAGTCAACAAACTATATGAAACTCTACAGCTCATTCATTTTTATCTTTAGGCGATAATCGCCTCAATGTGCTCAATTTATTTTTTATTTATTTATTTAAAAAAGAAAAGAAAAAAAGAATGTTATCTGCATTCTACAGTTCTTAACGTTTTTAATCTATAATTAAATTTAATTAAAAATTAAATGAATTATTAAGTTTCTAGAACAACCATTAACTGCTAAACGAATATCAAACTCGTATTATTTTAATGTTCCAATATTGATGAATTAAATATTTTAATTGTTGATTAATAACTATGACTACTCCATTTTTAAAAATTACGTCTTTTAACTTTAATTTGTGACTTCTTGTTGTACTAATTATTTTGTGCCTCTAAATTATTTACCGGTAATAACAACATAACTTATAAATTGAATTTAGGTCTTATTTGCAATGAGTTCATAAGTACCAAATATAATGATAATAGTAGTTCAACTGAAGAATTAAAAGAAATAATTTGGTTGTTTACGTATTAGAACTTTAATTTCATTTAATCCTTTTTCAGGTGAAGAATTCTAGATTAGATTTAGGTTCACTAAAGAAGGTGCTATTAATATTTTTAAGACTAATTTCAAAGTATCTGTCCCACCCTAATGCTAACAGTGCGTCACTTTCCCAAAAAAATTAATAACCTACATTACTCAAAAACGTATAGCATAATGTAAACAGTAACAATGTAACTATGGAAACAAAAAATTAAATAGTAAACATAACCTACAAATTACAATATATGTTTTAAAGCAACCATTTTTTCTTTCAAAAGTCCAGTCACTGTGGAGGAAAACAGGTCAACACCTCTAAATTTTTTATAACAGAATCGATTTTGCTAAAAATTTGAAATTAGGCTTATCTTACCCCCCCCCCTATTCAAAAGTTATATACGCGCTAGGTGAGCTTATGTAAAATACGATAAAATACAATTAAAATTATTGATAATATTTAATAATAATTTACAATAATGCTTTATAATTGAAGGAACATCTGTGGTGCTAAATCAGCTGTTCTACCAACCACAACACCATGGTGTATCAATTTCTACAAGCATACTAGATAGACCATATTTTCTTATAGACACAGTAAGCCCTATAAAAGGTGTTTTAATACACTCGATCTCAATTCGACCGTTCGACATGTGGTTATTAATTTATAAGGGGTAAAAACCCCCCCTTATTGAAAAAAAATAATATTAAAGCGTTTAATGGATTTTAATTATGTTAACTTATGCAATTTTAATATTTTCAATTGCAATAATGGATCAATATCCACCCTTGAAATAAAAATACATAACGTAAATATGAGAATATATAATGTAAATTCTCAACTCTTGAAAATTCTTAAAAACCACCCTTTTTAATTAAAATAATTTTAAAAAATCGTTTAAAATGTTCAAACGTTTTTGTAGTGTATTTATATCACATACAATGTAATTCTCTGCTTATATAAAATAATTTTGGTTAATTGTAACACTTCAACCCCTAAAAACTACTCCCTATGCCAAAAATATATAACAAAATCTTTTTCAACAATTTCAAAAGCTTTAAATGTACATTTATATTCAAAAATAAATTCCTTCCAAGTCAATGAAATATGTTTTTATTGGTTGCTTATTTTCAACCCTTAAAAACCACACCTTGTGTCAAAACGTCATAAAAAATTGCGATAATTTCAAACGCTTTAATCCTGTATTTATAGAAAAAAATATAGGAAAAAATTCATTCCCCGCTCATAAAAAAATAATAAAAAATATGTATAAAAAAGGGTTATCATTCCTTTAAATAAAAATATATTAAATATAATAGGCGCTGCATTTTAAATAAATTTTCAACTATGTTTATTCTGTTGTATTTCAAATTATACTGATGACGATACCACTACAGATATACCACGCGCACAAGAAAAAGAGAAAGGCGGTTATTCTAGGTAAGCAGATGTTCGCCATAGAGGTGCCTATATTGTGTGTGTGTGTGTGTGTGTGTGTGTGTGTGTGTGTGTGTGTGTGTGTGTGTGTGTGTGTGTGTGTGTGTGTGTTTTATAAATACATATTTGTATGTGTGCCACCGGCGTTTCAAATATACCATGAATAAAGCATTCATGTATACAGAAAATAAGTTGATGCTCCAACATACAAATTTTTTACGTGCTCCAAAATTGTTTTCTACTAAATGCCATTGGTTTTTTTACGATAATTCCGCTAATTTTTAAGCTACAGCGTCCATTAAAAAAACATTTTAAAGGTAATTTCAAAAGCTACAAGACTCAGTACGTTAAATTTTTCTACAACCCTTTCGTTTGAAATGGTGAAGGGCCAAAGGGCTGATTACAAGTGAATCACGCTCTTCAACTCAAACTTTAATCTGCTTATTCCGTTTTTTTCAAGCTACAACAAAAATACAAAAACCAAAATTCTCGTTAAGAAAAAATCTACATTTTTGGATTCTATCATTTGTTCTATGTATCTTTTATAGTTTTAGATTTATTCTGGAAAAATCAATTTTTTTTTAGATAAATACAAAAAAAAATATAATTTAAACATGATTTTTTGTCGAAAAATACGCATTTTAAACCGGCTAAACTTTTGGACGTAATATATAACACTAAAATAAAATGAATTTTCAAAGATATACGTTTAATTTTAATTCTGATAAAAATAGTGTTATATTACTCGTTTTTTTCAAAAATTAGAGTAATCCAACTTTTTTTTCATCACATCTCGCTTTTAATCGAAATGACTTTTAACAGGGCTCATTTCAAAGGTTTTTTCAAACCCTTTAAAAAAGGTTATATGAGTTTTTATCATCTTCCCGTTACTTGACGATAAATACATCGAGTATAGTAACCCAAAAATAAAAAGTCATCTTTGACCAATTATAAATCGCTTATTGTACTTAGAAAACGCAATAAAAAAACCAATCTCTTTGTTTTTGTATAAACTTTATTTTGGTTTACTACACTTTTTTTAATAAAACGCTTAGTTTTTGAATTATTCGTAAAAAATCATTGAAAAACACGTTTTTTAGCGAAAAGTATACTTTTTTAAGTGCGAATAGGCCCCAACTCAAAAAAATATATCTACCGAAAAATATTTATATTTCATTTTTTGTTTAAAATTTGATTCTCTATCAATCGCCGGGGTTATTTTGAGTGTAAAAATTTCAACTCCAAAGATGACACTCGTCAACCACCTCAGGGGTGGAAGCACACATCCACACCATATAATTTATGTTTTTGAGTACTTTCCTACCAACTGTAAAAATTTCAGACAAATCAGTGTAGTTATAAAAAATTTACAGAGAAAATGCCACAGTAACTGGACTAGTAATCTTTGATTAAACATGTTTTTTAGACACATAATGGCAAATTTAATTAGCAAGTTTGTTAATCTAGAATTTACTATTTATTTATTGAAGTATTACATGTTCCAGAAATTGGCTGTAAAAACGTATTGCTCTTTTCAGAAAATTACTAAAAGCGTTTTTAGGAAATTATTTACGTATTATCTGTTGTACGTGTTTAGTTAGTTTCTTTTAATAAATAACAAAATTAAATTTTCCTGATAGTAAAGCAATTGAGTGCGATGAAATTGTTTCACGAGATATCTGTTCCCCAGGCTACATTCATATACTAATTGCTCAGTATTCAAACCACGGACTGTTTTTATTCACACAGGCTCTATTACAACATTTTTGTGAATATCTCTTTCCAACACACTGCCCAACACAAATAGCAGCCTGTAATTAAAGAAATAATCGCTGCACGCAGCTGTCTCGCTGACGTAATAGAAACGAATTTGCTAAAGTATTTATGCTACTCTTTTTGAAACTCTGATATCACCATCATAATCAGCAATAAAATGTGCACTACATTAGGACTTAAAAATTTCCAAATTAGATAGAAAATACAAAAGATAACCCTGAAGAAATTAAAACATTTTAACTTATTTTGAAAATTCAAATGCTAATTTATGCAGTGTTTGACGCTGATCACGATGGTGAAATGAGACTTTCAAATACATTTAAGTTACAATTTTTTAAGATTTGGAAAGGCCGTCATTATGAAACGAAAAAAGTTTGCTACTTAACTAACCTGTCCAAGCTGTTACTGTAACCGAGTTTTCAGTCAAGTTTGAATCAAATTGGATCAAAATTACGATTCAAAAAATAATCTATAAGTCAGGATGCTCATTTCAAGATCTGTGTGTTATGATTACGGTTGCTCCAATAGCTCATTTTCCCATGAAAACTAGCTAACAATCGGCGCTAACGATTTTCGTAACTACGTATGCTTAAATGTAGTAGGCCCAACATAACGACCTAAAGAAACGTAGGCTATGAGTCGTTCTCTTTTTTATTTTTTTTTACAAGAAATTTGGTTCATGTACTTTAATTATAAATCTTCAAAAACTATGTTTTAAATGTTTTAAATCTATTTTTTGTTAATTGAAGTTAAGCTGTTACTGTTAACTTTGGCGAGAGGAGTGACTAGAAAAAAGTCTGCCGAACGGAAAAGTGTAACGGAAATATGGAACAAACGAATTTCGTCTATATTTTTTTCTTTTTCTTCCTCCTTTTCGATAACAGTACACGCGTATTGCATAAAAACGTTGTGTCGCTTGGGTTTCGGTATTTTTCCTTAGTTGAAGAAGACGTGCACGTTGTAACCGTTTATAATACTTTCGAAATTAATATAAACTTTTATAATAATTGTTGTTAATATTGCTAGTTTTTGACAACATAACCTGAAACTTATTATAGCCTATCAGCTGTTCAATGAAATCAGCTGATCGTTACCAATTAATACAAAACAACTGATCTTATACATAACTAGTAAATAACTAAGCTAGGTTCACGTGTTTGTTTAAACAAAACAACATATTTGTAAACATATCTTCAAACTAATTATACATTCAGCAAAGTTATTTTTTTACAAAAGCTTAGCTTCTGTCGGTAATTCTACGAGTTCCACACGTTTTTTAAAGGTATTTTTACCAAAAAGAGCTTAAAAACTGATGGTCTACATATACATTAACTTCACAGCATCATGCCAAGGATTTCAGGACTCGAAAACGATACATCATCCATATTTAAAGATTAATGTTTTTATAAACACAGTGCTGTAGACTATATATAGTATATTACGTATTTGTAAGACGGCAGCCATGTTTTTTACGAACACACATTAAAGGTATTTGGGCATTAACGTTAGTGACCTTCAAAATAATTGTTGTAATTACAGTAAATTCCCCGTAAATTACAGTAAACACGCATATCGCACTGTTCTGTGCATCTTTGTACAGAACTGTATTACAACTGGCGTTTGCAGCTTTTCAATAAGAATTGCACAAACTTTACTAAACGTGACCAGTATCTTAAACACATGTTTCTCAAGATAGACTCATCAATGTTAGGTTTTATTTCCTGTTTTGTTCGATTTAATTCCTTCATTTTTTTTCTTTCAAATTTGATACACTGACCGATCTTCAAAAGGTATCACTAAATTACGTTTAGTAAACTTGTTAAATATTAGTCCGATTTTCGGTATTTTATGGTTAGAAGTCCGTGTTCTATTTGAGAAAATCTGATTGTTGAAAAATATTCTTATCAAAAAAGGTTTGATTTTTTTTCAATGATCCAAGATACTGACAAACAACACGGCGTCTGCAGCGTTCGCACAGGAAGTAAGAAACACTTCTGCTCGGGAAGAACTTAAAAAGGATATAATCCTTCAACACCTCAACACCGGAAAACAATGTTTCTTACGTTGTCATTTTCTTTCTTTGAGCACGTCAACAATGCACAAAAAGTCAAATCGGAATAAAACTATTCATATATTATTATGCAACTTATTAACAAAAAAGACCTTTTTAAAATCAGCATTACTATTATTATTGTTATTACTGTACATTGTTCCAATTTTGTACTTAACACTATAACACATAAAATTAATGACTGATTTCTAACATTGTATCTTACTGAAATATCTACACATGAAACCTACTATAACCGGATTTTACATTACATACCTAAATTAGGTTATAGTAGTTACTGTTTACTAACAGCAGAGTCTTTTATTAAATAACACTTACACAGTACAACTGGCCTAGATTGTCTTACCTACTTCTACTTTCAAAACTTATTCGATCAATAATTATTTGTCTTGTATACAGTAATAATTTAAATATTACTTCCAACAAAGCCTTCTTTAGCAATCAGCTGTTTTAGTACACACAGTTATTTCTGTCACCTATGCCTGCATTGTGCTGCACTCACGGGGACAAATTATACTGCGCCTATAATTTTGTTTACAAACTTTTTATCGGTTTTATTTTATTGAAAAGCAATAAAATGGAAACGTATAACGCGTGAAAGTTCCCTGGTGTTCTGATGAACCTGAAGGTATCCTATATATGTACTTTCAATAACGCAGGTCCATATTATTGGTACAAAAGCGATCGGAATGCTTAGCGTAATAATATATTGCTGTACATATTATTCGTAATCAAGGACAATTCGTAGTAGGCTATATTATTTTAGCAGCCAGAATTATAAAATCGTTATAAATGACTCAAAACGAATTTTTTGCATATATTTATGCTGAGAATCGATTTTTAAACAACTTTAAAAATTACGTGTGTCAGTCTGTAAGCACGATAACGACAGAAAGTATAAATTTACTGACTAAAAATTTATAACGCTAAACCAAAAGTGCTTTTAAATGAACCTCCATTGTTTTCTCGCATTGTTGCTCCAAAATTGCGAGGGACAGAGTAAAACTATAACGATGTGAAAATATTCAAAGGCGGTTTAAGTACCGGTTAGTTCGAGTAAGGTACTCAATTTAAAGGAAATTCAAATTGAAAAACGGGGGCAAATAACCGTTAATTTTGGGTTTGAATATGAATACGACGTTTAGGGTATCAAACATACACAATATGTTAAGCTGAATTAGAATATGTCACTTGAATTGTACATTACAACTTTTTTTTTATTTAGCGCTAAAACCATTACGTTTTACAATTTTTGGTTTGAATTTGAATAGATCACGTGGTACAAAATGAACATAAATGCTTCGCTGAATCCGCGTATTTCATTAAAATTGTATTTTTTTAGTTTTGATGTTTTTAAATGACTAATAGTACTTCTACGTAAAGTTTAATATGAAATGTAAACACATTACATACAATTTCTTGTTTCCGTCATTTTTAGGGTTTCTATTTATTGTTGAGGAATTTGGTAATTGATTATAAAACATAAAACTGGCGGAGTTTATTAATTCCTAGGTTTACACAATATTCAACCCCTTTCGTTTATCAACTGAATACAAACTGGCAGAGCAAAGCCGGAGATACGGTGATGCCCCAGGGCCTCGTCACACAATTAGACAAACCTTGTAGTTACACCCAGGAGTGCATTTAGATTTTTGTATGAGTAATATGTTTACACGGTGTTAATGAACATAATAAGGCTCAATTACTTAATTACATTTAACTGTTTCTCCCGAGAGACGTTTTCAACGACTTTACCTTTCATAAAACCAATAGTTGTATTCAGACAAAAAAACTTCAGTAACTACGTTTTAAAGTAATTATTACGGCCAATCATTTTAGAGATACGTTACTGGTCAAATTTGTCAGACAGACAATTATTTTTGAAACATTTTTTTTATAAATTTGAAAATAACACTTCGTAGAACGAGAGCAGCGAACCAAGTCTAAGCGCCTAAGGCTTCAACATTTCTAAATTGTTCGCTACGTCAACAGCTGTATGTTTTTGATTTTTAAATATTAAATCCATTGCAAAATCCTCAAAGTCAAAAAACCCAATAATTACGTTGCATGTTGCCTTTTACTTGCTACCGTAACAAATGCTTTGGTCTGTTTTCAACAAAGTATAGAGTGTTTACCACTTAATATTATTATAACATAATGTGATACTGGTGACGAATATTTGTCCGGTTACCACACCAATAGCGGATTTGTTTTGTTAATCATGAACCACTATAAAAAGTAACTGCGATTCAAACTTTACTGATATTCATTGTAATTAGATCGGTTGTGTTTAATAATTAATTATACTAATGGCATTATTATCCTAGTTAAGTAATAATGTCCATATTAAAACGAAATAATTAAACCGTCCTAGTGCGTGCTACATTATGGTAAACGGCTTTAATTAAATGGAAGTAATTAATTAAATAGTAATTTGGAAAATAACATTCCCCAACAGTCGGGTTTAAGATATTTAAGGTGCAATTTAAGAAAGGTTACTTTTATTTTTTTTAAAATACTGCAAAATATTTCGTTGTTGAATATTATAAATATAGAATTTTGAGCAGAAAAATTAACATATGGTTTGTTGCTGTAAGTTAATACGCCAGGCATATCTATAATAGTAATGTCCCATTTCAATTGGAATAATATCATTTCAAAAATCATTTATTACATTTGTACACCATGTAGTACATTTATAACACTTTCCATTAAAATTATGGCACTGTTAATTATTTGTTCAAAATTCTTAAAATGGTACAAATTTCACAATTACCCCAACGTGTCAAAAAACCAAAACTTTTAGATATTTAATAAAATACAGCTGCCTTAAAAAAATCAAAATATTTTATATTGACTCGTCTCGCACAGAAACGTCTTTCAAAATAATTTTAGTTTCAATCGAAACAGACAAGCCATTTACGATGCGCTCCAAATTCAAATCGTATAAATAATCCACAAACACTACGATGTCTTTAAAAGATCTTTTCGTTTTAAAATTTCTAATATCACCGAACTGAGATTCCAACTTACAAGTTACTTCGGTTTAAAACGAAAAAATTAAACATAATTCAACATTATTTTTTTTTATTTTTCTAAATATGTTTGTTTATCCTGCATACTTCCTTTGAGCAAATTCCTGTGAAAAATTCTAATAAAATGACAAAAGAAACAAGGAACTCCACAGTAGCTACAACAAAAAGAAAAAGGTTGACCTTCTCCGAGCATCTGAAAAGAGTGAACTTTTGGACATGCTAGCAAAGAAAGTAAGAATTACCAATATAAATAAACGATGTGTGTGTGTTATTTTCAAAAATTATTGATTTATACATTTTATTTTACAATACAACAAATCTAGGGTCCAATGTTCCGTTTGTGCCTCGGCCAGCTTTCACATACAGAAACACTTAACGTTGTTAAAATAGTGTTTATAGAATTTTATAAATAAATTCTAAATACTGTGCTAACAGTATGTCAGTTTACGTAACAAATAAATGGGCGATGTGCGAGTAAAAAATATAAGGTAATTTGACAAAATAAAATTATGAATTTCAATTTAGCCTGTAGTATATTAAGTTGTCTTAAAACAGTGTAAATTTTCACTGATTATAAAACAAAATTTACAAATTTTTGATTATGTTCTCAAGTCATAATTGATGGAATTTTTAATTTTGTATTAAAAATCATTCATCAAGTTTTTGAAGCTCATAATTAACCATACAGTTTGTGTTAATACTTTTATTAAAGTGAATTGAGTTTAATCAAGAACAACAGTGAAGTTATAGTGCAGTCTCAAGTTAGTTAATATTTGTTTCACCACAGTATTCACTCAATTACTGGCCTTCTTCACATTGTTGAACTTTTCTCTTCAAATGTTTAATCAAGAAATAATAAAAATTCACTACGGCTTCCTCACTGTTCAGTTTCTCCTTCCGCTAGAAACTACTGGCTCTTCTTTAATATTCCTAAAGATTGATCATTTATTGAGATAACTCTTTTTATTTAAGTTTTATACTGACATTACAGAAAGGCAACAACAAGAAGTTTGGAGCACAACAAGAAACGAAAAACTGAAGTGAATGACCATGTAAGAAAGGAACAGAGAAAAAAGAGATAACATCTAAAATTAAAGGAAGGCACAGAGAAGCAACATGATTAAGGAATTGTGTCCTTAATGAATTAAGGAATGTCGAAAGAAAAATTAGAGTTATTTCATCAAAGTCTGTAGTAAGCTGTAACGATTTATAAAATAACTAATTTTTACGGAGTTCTAGGATCATTTTTTGTTATTGTAAAATACTAAAAGTCGAAATTTTCATCTACGTATTGTTATTTAGTAATATTATCTCTCTGAAATTCAATGTAACATGCCCGCGAGAATATATTTTTCCCTTTTGTCATATCCCGTAATACAAAAGGTGTACTTATTATCGGAAGTGGAGATACGCCCAAATACAACACGAACATGTCTTAATTATAATCGCTGTAAACGTAGTCCAACATTTCCGGATTGATTAAGCTTAACAGAATCCAATCTCAACATGCAGGCAATTCAATCATGTGGACGTACTAAATGCGTACATGGAAATCTAATTATTTGAGCAATTATATTGCAACAGCTTTGATTACAGACCAAATATACTGAGACACGATTTATATTTAATGAAATTAATACTATTAATTATTTATATTGTCCGTGTTGTTAATAATGAAATATTATTAATCACTGTATAACATTAAGTTGACAAAGATGTTCTGGCTTCTAAGCAAGAAATCAGAATTAACACCACGACAAATTAATTTTGTACACGCGAATTTTAAGACCACTTCGGACCTGCAAGGAATCCAGATTCAGGGTTGCAAAAACACAGTAATGTACAAATCATACAGAGGTTTAAGAATTATGGCAGCGGCTCCATTGTTCATCATAAATAATGCACTCCACCGAGATTTCCAAATCTCAACAATCAAAGACGAAACTATTCGATTTGCTCAAAGCCCCGAGCGACGGCTTCAACATCATATTAACGAGGAGGCAACGTTGGAAGTGTTAAGAACGAAGCTATTTTGAACTCGCAATCAACAAGTGACTAAGTATTTCCAATGGGCTACTCCCTGAATAAATTACACTAATTGTGAATGTAAAACTGCTTGTTAAGTAGTTTCAATAATAGCAGGTCTATACGTGATAATAACAGTAAAAATAAATATAAAAATAATTGTATATAACAAACAGAATTCCTTAATAAAAACATCGTTCTAGTTCTTACTGAATTTTCTTTCGGAAAATTAGCTATGGAAGCTGTTATGGTAACATCCAGACGCAGAAACTGATCTCTAGGTCACTATTTGATGGTGTGTGTGTGTGTGTGTGTGTGTGTGTGTGTGTGTGTGTGTGTGTGTGTGTTGCGTTTATGCTAATACAAAAACTGCTTGCCAAGTTTGATTTTCACACGAAGCATTATTCGCTTATTTACCGAGCCAATCGGCATTTCATTGTTTGTTATGCAGTTTTGGCCAAACACATTGAGCGATTGTTTTAAAATTTGGTACAGAGGTACCTTGTATAAAGCTCGAACGAAGTATGTTTAAGATTTTTTTCCACTAACCTCAGTTTCAAAACTGCGACCTCTGATTTTGCGACCTCTGAAAAATAATAAGTGTATACAGTTTTAGCCAAATGCATTGAACGATTGTTTTCAAATTTGGTACGAAGGTATCTTGTATAAAGCCCAATTAAATTACGTATACCCATTTGTCCTACTATCTTCAGTCTGAAGATGGCTGCTTCTGATTTAACGATGGCAAGTGTACGCAATTTAAAAAAAATTCATTGGCCTATTGTTTTGAAATGTTGTACAAAGGTACCGCGTGTAAAACCCGAAAGATGTACATGTAAAATTTTTTCCCATTCACGTTCATTTCAAGATGGCCGCAACTGATTTACAATAAGTTTTACTCAAACAACTGACCGATCGTTTTGGAATTTGGCAGGAAGTTATTTTGTATAAGCCCACTGTAACGTATGTGTAACATTTTTTCCTAGTTACTTCCGTTTCAAGATGGTTGCTATTGATTTAACGATGAAAAGTGTGCGCAATTTTAATCAAACGCATTAGCCGATGGTTTTGAATATTAGTATGAAGGTACCTTGTACAAACATTTTTTCCATTCACTTCCATTTCAAGATGGCGGGCTCCGATTCAACATTGCGAGTGTAGTTGTTATTTCCTTTAATACTGGCTGAATGGCAAACCCTATCATAATTTTGATCGCTTCATGGAAAAAGAGCATAAAATTTCCAATAAAGTTGGTCCGGTAACATTTCCCGTAAATATTACGATTACCGGTTAAATTGACGGAAAACGTTACTAGCGCTGTCGTGGAACTCTGTGTATACTAACTACCAGTAACATTTTTTCCTAGTTACTTCCGTTTCAAGATGGTTGCAATTGATTTAACGATGAAAAGTGTGCGCAATTTTAATCAAACGCATTAGCCGATGGTTTTGAATATTAGTATGAAGGTACCTTGTACAAACATTTTTTCCATTCACTTCCATTTCAAGATGGCGGGCTCCGATTCAACATTGCGAGTGTAGTTGTTATTTCCTTTAATACTGGCTGAATGGCAAACCCTATCATAATTTTGATCGCTTCATGGAAAAAGAGCATAAAATTTCCAATAAAGTTGGTCCGGTAACATTTCCCGTAAATATTACGATTACCGGTTAAATTGACGGAAAACGTTACTAGCGCTGTCGTGGAACTCTGTGTATACTAACTACCAGCGATATAACATGTTTAAAGATTGTTTCCATTAAGCTTGTGACAGCTTGTGACTGTTTTCCTATTTTCATTTCCAAGCAACACAATTGTGAGCGTAAAGTTTCTCATGCGCTTAAAACTGTTGCACTTGCTGTCTGTACGTTTCGTTTTGTTTAGAATGAAAGCTCTTCACGTTAAAGAAACGGAAACAAGATTTCCTCGGCTCGCCCCTTTGTATCAAAAAGCGGAACGCACAGCGCGGTTTTATTGCATGCTTTTTCTTATAAAAGAAAATCAGTTAACGGAAATGTTTACAGACACATGCTAGGCTAGATTTAAACACAGTTTGTATTCATCATCGCATTTCCATTACAAATTGAGCTGTGAAGTCACAAATATATGATGGACCGGTTTTAAGATCCATGCGTATTGTTTTGGTGCTTACACAGACTACACGCAAACTTGGATGAAGTTAATAGCTGGATCAAGAAATAGAGAACTATATTAAACGAGATGAAATCAATACATATCGATTTTACATACAGGAAAACGATCTCTTTACCGGTATTGGTGAACACTAATACCGGTAGATAATTCCCTATGGGAACACTACAAAGTATCTGGGAATGCCTCTAGATGCTTCACTTCATTAGGTACAGCACGTTAACCATCAGTAAGACCCCGACCTTGGAATGAGCGCAGAACATGACCTCTAGATCACTTGTGTGTGTGTGTGTGTGTGTGCGCGCGCGCGTGTTCGTTCGCAATTTTAGTCGTCTTGATACACATTTGACACAAACGATTCTGATAATAGCAGTTCGTTAACAGCGAAATTCGTTCAATAGTTTCAAAATGGTTGCCAGTTCAAATTTTTTTAAAATTTCTTTTTTTTCCTTTTTTTTTTTTTTGTTTCACCATCGTAATCGAGATGAAAAGCTGCATCAATGAGCATACGGAATTTTTAAAATCAGCTGAAATTAAGAAACGTAATTTGAAAGCGTGTAAGGTTTATTTTCGTATTTTCAATGCAATTTAAACACTTAAAATACTAGTATATGAAGATTTTAATGCTAATTGTGATGGTGAAAACAGAATTTTTAAAAATGTTTAAGTTTTAAAAAAATACTTTTGTATTGTGAAACTATTTCTGGAAAATTTCACTTTATTAAGGAGAAAAACTAAATAGACTCGTAATTACGATAATACAATAATGTACAAATACAACAAAGAATGTTAAAAAGCAATAATAATTATACTATAACGTGAAACTTAATACACTTTATTATTGAGAAAATAATTAATAGGCATTTCATTAATAAACTACTATAACTTACAAATACAACAAAGTACTATATAAAGAAGCAATAATGTACTCCTGAATCAGATATCAACATCAAATGGTTACTGATATTAGATAAAGGTAACACAATAAGGTGATAAGAAAAACTTTGACGACGCTTTGCTGCAGAAATAGTCAATTGTTTATTTCCTGCTCCTGCTTGTTCAGTATCCTTCACTCTCTTTATGAAAGGTTTTTTTTTTTTGTGTGTTTAACGTCCGACTATTGTGCACACTTGGGCTAATGCAGACGATGGGATGATTTATGGCGTACGAAAATGTACCAAGCCCTGGCCGGGAATCGAACCCGGGTCCTCGGAGTGAAAGCCCAGTACATAAAGAGATACTTAGATAAAACGTGACACACTTATACCGACATCACCGTACGATATTTAAGTGCCGGTATCGATACCTCGATATTATCGATACCAATACTGCTACTATTGAAAGGAAAATATCGATACCAATCAGTATCAGAAGTATTGTAACATCGCTATACACTGATAAACTTAATTAATATAACATTTTGTTTTCACTGACCCTCTTGCGATATTCAAATTTTTAATTAATTATTTATGAAGGACAGGCCATGTTACCTCTAAAAATGACTTCATTAAAATAATTACAACAAAATGTTTGTACGAGTGGGTAGGGCCGATGTCAAAGGACATTTACATGTCCTTGGTAGCGGAACACTACATTCTGCCTCTTTAGTTTTACGTTTTTACTTTTAATACGATATTTGTAGCTAAAACATTACACAACTTTCTCTCTAAAGTTAGGTCGGTAAATATAAAGTAACAAAAATATTGTGATATTTTAAACTTTTTGGAACGTCAGCGAAAAAAACGTGTGCTGCGTTTATCCATTTTCCGAGGACAACTACATTAGATTATATACTAGAGAAAGGGATCAAAAAACCCAGGTACTGCGGTCGACGGACCTATTGTGCGACTAAACCTCCTAAGTACAGTTCAGCAGTTGGGTGCCCTTAGTAAATTCTAACAATCCACTGACTAGCTCATCCTTTGGGTCCTGGAAACCCAAAACTCTCATCCTTCTGTAGCAAGACCCTCACAATCATAATTTGTATGTTCTGCAGTTTCCTCCGATTTACTGCATAACCTACACACAGTTTCACCGTGGTACGTATCTATTCTGTTCACGTGCACCCTCAGAACCCCCTACGATTTTCCTGAGTTGTGCTCTGCCCAAGACGTCTGCCGCTCTTCTAACTCCTCCATGAGGAAATTTAACCAAGAGACGCTTGCTAAGGGAATGTCCATGAAGGATATCCCATCTTGCCTGGTGTTGCTTGTTAATACAACTATTTATAACAGACCCGGTCAACGATAGAGGGATCTCTATAAAGCCAGCTCGGGTCCGATAAAGTCTCATGCAGCCAGTCGGTCTGCCTCATCACTACCTCAACTTGTGCCCCGGAACCCAGTGAATAGTAACTCGGTTTCCCAGGAACAGAGCGTGAGGTTCTCCTGACACTCCCAGACCAGCTTGGACCGAATTGTAGGACTCACAATTGCTTTGAATGCTACCTGACTATCGGTATAAACATGAATAAGAGCTTTCTTAAAGGTTCGTTTCAAACTAACCTGAGAACAGTCATTAATGGTCATTACTTCAGCCTGGAAAACTACTGCGTACTGTCCCAGGGCAACAGCTTTCTTAACCTTGGTCTCACGCAGTACACCCCAGCACCAGTGTCTGTCTTTGTCTTGTCTGTATACCATATTAGATCTCCAGATTTTCCCAACACATGATCTTCCTTCCCAAATGTCATCTTGACATAAAAGAGTCTAGAATCCATGTATTGTAAGCTCATGTGTTGAGGACATTTAAGAAGGAAAAGGAGACATTCTTTTAAAGAATATTGCTATTTTATTTTCCAAACTTAAACTCTCCTGTCATTTATACAGTCTAAATATTTTACAAGAGTATAATAAACAATCATTAATTTTAAATTAACCATAAAAACCTTGTTTTTTAAGGGGGAAGAAAGAAAAACAAAACGAGTTTCAATTAATAAATGCATACATTTTTTATTTATTTTTTTAAAATATAATACAGTACTTTTTAAAGCCATAAAAACTCCTGCTAATTAATTATAGTCTAAATATTTCATTTAATAGCGATCATTCATTTTAAATTAACAATATTTTAGGCACCAAAAAACTTTGTGTAAAGCAGAAATACAAAAAAAATTAACAGAAGGCATTTAAAGGAATTAAACTAGGCGACGAGTTTTATTATTTGTTTTCGGAAAACAGCCATTGAAGGAAATTGAATTTTATCATAAGACATTCTTTAGACAAACAAAAACACAAAATTAAATCAAAGAAAAAGATGAAACCACTCACAGAATATTAACGAACACTGGCTTTTAAAAGCATTCTGATTTGTATTTGGCAGCTATTCGATAAGTATAAGATATATATTTTATTTAATTTAAACGACTTCTGAAACATTTCTTTTATCTCCGAGATATATATCAAGTACAGTATATTGAAGATACTTGCCATTCCAGCGCTGCGCCGATGACATTCTACGGATTCTTCGTAGCTTGTATTACTGTATTTATAATTTATAGTATTATATCGGGAATTACTTCATTAATTCCTACATTATTTCCACATAATCGCTGCACGCAGCTGTCTTGCTGACGTGATACAGGCGAATTACTAAAAAGTAAAAATATCACGAAAGTTTTTTTCTCATTTCACGATCGTTATTAGCGTTATATTCTGCATAAATTAGCATTTTTTACGATAAGGCTAGTTTGTTTAGATTTTATGTCAGAAATATTCAGTTTTTTGTTACTTTTTTGTTATTTTTTGTTCAATTTTAAACTATTGAAAAGATTTTTCTGGTTAACGAACTTGTAGAAGTGTTACGAAAACTAGAATAAAATTCCGAAATTCAGCGTCATAAAACACAACACAAACATACACACACACACACACACACACACACACACACACACACAACACATTTAAATTTTAAGGGCCTTTAAAAAGTCATCTAGAGGTCAGGACAGGCGCTCATTTCAATGACCCGGGCCTACAGCTCATTTTCCAATGGAAATCCGTTAATAAGGACAACTAACCCTTACATAATTTTAATTAGTTAAGTTTATTAGCGAATTTTCATTGTAAAATGAACTGTAGACCCGAGACATTGAAATAAGCGCCTATCCCGACCTCTACATGAATGACTATTGAACGGCCACATCAATAGCTCATTTTTCACAGGAAATCCGCTTAATGAACACAACTAACCCTTACGTAATGTTTGATAACTCAAACAAATTTGCGTTATTTATTTGGAAAATTTATTATTCGGGTTTGTTTCCTCAACATATCCTACTTTTTCATGCAAAAAAAATCTAGAGCTTTCTTAGCACCATTTGTTTTATTGGGTAAGATAAATGTCAGTACAAACTTTCGACCAAGTAGTGTGCAATTGGCTTGGTATTCGCTTATATTTATACAGAAAATGTGAAACAATGTCCGCCTATCTTAAGTACAGTAATCTTGTTAGCAAACATGTAATCACTTCACGACCCATCTAATGCAGGCCTACACTCTTTGTTGTAATTTTACGCTCGGCTGGAAGTTTTACACGAGTTATTTAGTTACATGGCTTGATACAGCAGAGATCAAGGAGGACTATTTATTCAGTTTAAAAACAGATGATTTGAAGCCTTACAATCAACTTTACATAATGCGTCTAAACATTTGGTAAAATGGTGAAACACGTGCCTGCTTGATTCGATATTAACAAGAACTGATCACATGACTGTACTGACGCAACTGTAGGTACTCACAAAACGTATTTATGTCAAAACAAAAAAATGACCTATCATCATACTGCGCATACCGGTAATGAGTTACGAAAGCTGCCTTTTTCATATCTCTTACGTAAATGACACGGAAAATCAGCTGTAACACGGTAAAAAACGTTTTCCAACTGATTTTCCCGTGCTCTAATTTAGTCGCATGTTTGTCCACCAGTAGTACTGGCGTTTCTTACGATGCTCTAATTTTGGTTTTATATTGTTTTTAACTGAAAAATCAAGAAATAGCCCAGATAAATGTAGTTAGTTTTGTGAGTGGTGCAAAGAAGTAAAAGTTAGACTTAGTCGAGTAACTGATACAGAATGTAGAAAATATTAGGTCTAGTCGAATAACTGATACAGAATGTAGAAAATGTTAGGCTTAGTTGAGTAACTGATACAGAATGTAGAAAATGTTAGGTCTTGCCAAGTTACTATTATACAATGTAAAAAAAGACTTGTTGATAAATTGATGTAGAATGTAGAAAATATTAGGCTACGCCAAGTCAAGTAACTGGTACAGAATGTAAGTTCTATTTGCTTATTGAGTTATTGATGAAACAACTTGAGTTCATAACTCGTACCGAAAGTGCCTAGCGCTTGGTCACATTTCTGTGAGAGATGAAACGGATAAAACACGATTACAGTACTTCATGTATTAATGTTGAAGTATACTATACGTATATAGTATAGTTTATACGTGTAGTAGCCTACAAATCCAACGTATACACAAATTTATAAAAACGAATAACAAATAAATGTAGATCTACACAGCGTTTTTGAAAAAGATAATATGATTTTCTAACTAACTTGTGCCACCTAATAACGGAAGTAAATCAATTCATCCCACAATTATAAACGCCTAAAGTACAGCTAAAATAAAAGTGTTGTAAGAGATCGAAATCTGCACGTTACGTAATCCAACTAGACGGTTCTTGCAGAACCTCACTCGACACACAAGAAATAAAGAAGATATAAAAATGGAGACGTCTGCCTTCGAATCGAAATAAAACAAATATAAGAGGAAAATAAACAATTTCACTGATATTCCAGTATGGCTTCGAGGCAACCAGAAATATTTACACAAACTTTTCATTTCTGAGCAAAGTTTGAGTATATGTCGTGACGTATGTAACTACAGTACCGTATATGAATATGCAAATAGAAGGACACTGTAAAGGTTATTAAATATTAATTTATTCATATCCTTACATTATCATTATACGAAGTACGTATAAAGTGAAATTTTCATAAAACCGTCAGTGTTCAGCGCCGCTGGTTTCAAAATGTGGATTTTACTTGAATGCGTGACTGCGTAATCGCTAGATGGACGGAAGAAGGTCCACAACACCGCTAAGCCGGATATTAAAATATCTAATTGGATTTCTGTTCGTTAAATATTTAGCTGAAAATTACACCCATTTATTTGTAGTAGTTCGAAGAACAGTAGATCCAGCAGTATACTGCACCAACTTCAATGTAAATTATATGCTCTTTCTCTAGGAAACTATTAAAATTATGATAGGTGTTGCCGTTCACCCAGTATTATAGGAAATAACTAGCAATATACCAAAGCAATATATTCCAAAGTTGAATCAAAGCCCACCATTTTGAAACGAGTAAATGGGAAAATATCTTACACACATATCGTTCGGGTTTACACAAAGTACGTTCGTATCAAATTTCAAAACAACCGGTCAATTCGTTTGGCCAAAACTGTGTGTAGTCATTATTTTAAAAGAAAAGCATAGGCCGCCATCCTGAAACGGAAGTGAATGGGAAAAAATCTTACACATAAGTGGTTCAGGATTCAAGTTTTAAAATTATCGGTCAATGGGTTTGGCAAACACTGCGTAACAAACACACACAAAGTGCAGAACGGCCACCTACCTTCGCTCGGTGAATAAAAACGTACTACCAGTTTTAAATAAAGTGTTTTTAGAACCACATAAATAAGAAACGCTCCCGTTAATAATTGTTTACGGCAATCACTAATCACAAGCAACTTTTCCGTATTGACATATCGTTTATCTCTGATTCCTAAACTAAACAACACGCATGCATATCATGTTAGGTTAGGTTAACAAAACTCTTTAAACTAACATGGTATGCGTGGAAATAGTTTGACACTTTTTCTTCTTTTACCAGCTATTTAAACGTGTTAATCTGTTATCAGCAAACAAACAACGCATGATAAGTTCAACCAGAGGACTCGTGACCTACGAGTTGATGTTTTCTGTTGCCGTAGCTAGGCACAGCGCTAGAGCGCGCACGCGCACGCGCACACACACACACACACACACACACACACACACACACACACACACACACACAAACGTCACGCCGCCACCCGTTGCAATATTATAAGATACTCTCCTTTAGCCTAAAATGTTTCTTTCATTATCTTACTCGTCCAACTCATGAAACAAATCAATCTGTTGTTGGAAAGCACAAATAAATAAACATTTTAACAAGGAAATAAAAGACAGCCAAATAGTTACAATCTAGTTTAGCCGTCACAATACGAGTTGAAAACTTCTTACAGTGGCAATAAAGATGTTTTTGATTTAAATTTTAACGGCAATTACGATGGTGAAAACTGATTTTTTTACAGTGTAACGTAAAAACGATAATATATATATATATATATATATATATATATATATATATATATATATATAACTAGTAGTTCAAAGAACAGTAGACCTCGCAGTATTATTTTAATTAATATACAGAGCGATCCCGACTTTTCCGCCAATTTAACTGGCAAACGTAATATTTACTAAAAATGTTACTGGATCAACTTTATTAAAAATTCTATGCACTTTTTCCATGAAGCGGTTAAAATTGTAATAAGTCTTACCGTTCAGTCAATAGGAAATAGCAAACCAACTACAAACTCATCATTAAATCAGAGCCCGCCATCTTGAAACGGAATTTAATAGAAAAAAAACTTACACACATGTAATTCAGGCTTTATAAAAAGGTAACTTCATAATAAATTTCAAATCATTCGGTCAACTCATTTGACCAAACCTGTGTACACTCGTATTCGCCGTCTTTGAAAAGGAAATGAATGGAAAAAATCTAACACACATTATTTGCGCTTTAGAGAAGATATCGTCGTACCAATTTTCAAAACAATCGACCAATGCGTTTGGGCCAAAACTGCCTACACTCGTCAGTGTAAATTAGCGGCCGCCATCTTTAAACGGAAATAAATGAGGAAAAATCTCATACGTATATCGTTCGGGCTTTATATAAAGTATCTTCGCACCAAATTTTAAAACAATCGGTCAAAGCGTTTGGCCAAAACTGTGTAACAAATGAACACAAATACCAAATGCAGAACACCTCGCTTGGCTCAGTCAGTTATTATAAACACAAGGAGGCACATTCATGGTGCATTTACTTCAACTCTTCTAGTCGACATGATTTCATAAGAGATTATACATTTTTTTCACAAACGTATTGTTGTACGACATGTAAGAAAGGTTATTTTATTCGTTTTGAGTTTCATATATGCATACAAAGTGAGTTACTTTAGATGTAACTTGTTGAGCGGAAGGAAGGAAATATTACGCCGTATCTCACGTTACAGTTCAACATAGGTTACAGGTCAATACAATTTGTAGGGCTACACTTTGCCTATCTTATGAATCTACTTGGCTCTGTTTCCATCGTGAAAACAGGCGAACACAATTAGTTCGGAAAAGTGTATTTGTAAACTGTTTCGCTGACTCTTAAAACCTAACAATATAACCTTAAATTAATTTACCTTACCTTCAACATATAGGCCCTACCGTCAGATCTGCATAAATCAGCATTTACATTTTGAATACGAAAATGAACTCTGACAGCCGCCAGACTATTTCCATTTTATAATAGAGCTGATTAAGATCATAAACTCAATAATCTTTCTAAGATTTGAAATGGCTGCCGTTTTCAACATCGAATTTTGTTGATTAACGAACGAATTTGCACAAATTACTGTCAAATTTTATTTTTCAGCCACGTTTGCAACATATTCCGTTCAAAACTGAAAACACTAAAACACATACACACACACACACACACACACACACACACACACACACACACACACACACACACACACACACACACACACATATATATATATATATATATATATATATATATATATATATTATTATTATTATTATTATTATTATTATTACCATATATTATTACCTTAAGCATTTCGGTTTTGTATTAAAAATGAGGGCCTGCATTATTGAAATAACATATACAGGTTCGTCAGAACACAGGGAACTCTCACTTTTCCATTTAAGGTTTTACAATAAAATAAAACCGACTTAAAACCTATAAACGTAATTCTATGCAGGCATAGGTGACAGAAATAATTGTGTGTACCAAAAAAGGTGATTGCTGAAAAAAACATTGTTGAAAGTAATATTTAAATTATTACTGTACCCAAGACTTAAATAATTACTGACCTGAATGAGTTTTGAGAGTAAGACAATTTAGGCCAGTTCTAATATGTAAATGTCATTATATAAAATACTCTTCTTTTAGTGAACAGTAAACACTGTAGCCTGATTTAGGTACATAATGTAAAATGCGGTTATAGTAGGTTTCATTTGTAAACATTTCAATAAAGTACAATGTTAGAATTCAATTATTAATTTTATAGGTTATAATTTTAAATACGAAATTAAAACAAAATAAGGCATACTGCATTAAATAACCTAAATAATGAATGACACGGCTTTATTAACAGATCATACAAGTATTAATATACAACTATAATGTTTATTTTTACAGAAATTCATATTGACCAAAAATACTAGGTCTAAGGGTCTGAGTCTTACCTTGACGGCAGCTCTACAGTTCATTTTACAATAACTATAATTTGAGATAATTTAAGACTCGATTCCCCGAAAAAACAGTTTGAAAGATTTTATTCAATTACTAACCATATGTGAATAGCCCAGATGTAACTAAAATAAATGCAAATTATTTACAAGACAATGTTTTCAAAACTAATTTTGTTCTTCATTTGTTTTGACTAACGGATGTACTGCAGGATTCAAATTAATTTAAATTTTACTACCCGTAAAGCAGTTTAATATACCGTATTAAAACACGCATTCAATTTGTATTGCAGTGCTTTTTTTTATGATTTCGTACAATTCACTTTGTCCAAGATAAAGACTACGGGGGCCGACGCGTAAATTACAAAAGTTTCCGGCGCACGTAATTCAGTTTTTCCGTTCCCTCTTCATCCTGCTAAAGTCCGCCCTTTTTAAATGTATCCAATTTCGTGCCCTCTTTTAGGCGCAAAAAAACCAGTAAAGTAGCAGGAAGGGCAGATAGAGCCGTCTTCTCCGGTGTGACTAACAACATAAACCTGACCAAATCTTCATAAATGACTTAGCTAGGCCTAATGCCGCGGCGCCCTTCATTAATAATCCAATATTAAACCGCGCCTACATAAATTCCGAGACATAAATCAGGAGCTTCTACGTCAATAATACCCTCCCCGCCCAACCCCGCTCCCTTATTCAATAGGTATATCTTATTAAACTTCGTCCAAGTAGAAGGAACAGTTTGAAGGAATTCCCAAACTTAAACAATTTCATAAGTAACCTAATACGAAATATTTTTATTTAAGGGCTTTTAACACTCAAAACTTCAGTAGTAGATAGATCAAAATTTCACTGTCTAAACAGAATAATCGTGGCAAGCAGCTGACGTGATGGAAGCGGATTACCAACAACATATCTTAAACTTAATCCACCACATTTTTATACCACTAATAAAATCGGTATAAATTAAGTTTTAAATTTCGGAATTACATGTAAAAAAATAGGCATAAATGTGACGGTTGAAGAACAAAAATGAATTACAAACGAGAGACTCTTCCCGTATAAAAATCTTAAACAATTTTAATTAATTAATTACTGGTACGTGATTACAGTAAAAATATTTAATTGTGCATTTGTGTCCTAAATTAAGTACGTAACGTTTTAGGGAAATCTATCACGAGGAGTGCCTCAAAAATTGATTTTCAAATGTGATCTAAACAGACATTACGCTTAGCGGAGTCGAGAGGCGTTGCTAAGCTCCGCTCCGCATAAATTCGTTTCTTCGGTTTTGAAGCTGACTCCGATTATCCCACCACGCTGACCACGCCTCCAAACTTATTTCTCGTTACCTAAATTACCGTTGCTTAGGTTACGGTTTTTAAACAGTTTCCTAGAATCCGTTACAGTAGACTTAAATACTTAGATTTAAAAGATACAAACGCGTTCTTTAAACTGACTGAACTCCGCTTGGCTCAGCTTAGCGCAGCACCGCTCAGCATTTGGTGGAGGCCTGACATAACAATGCTGAGCAGAGTCAAGCGGTGTCACATGGCTCCATTTCACTTCCAGTGGCCGCACTTACACTGAAATAATAGGTCAGGATTTAAATACGTAGTCCGCTTCGCATTTGGTGGTTAACCGGCCAAGGGTTTAAATTACGAGTATAGAGATTTACATTAAATTGCAAGCTATTAGGCCTGCTTATTTTTAAAACATCAGGGTGTAGACTAACTCCAGTGCTAACAAAATTCATCAATCTTGCAAAATCTTGATTTGTAAAGTTATCGAGTTTGGGTTGAGAAGAGGTAGTTTTTGAAAACTATTTGCCCTTGAAATACTTACTCGATGTATAAAGAAAAAAATCGTATGGCTATAATGAAAAAAATCGATCGAGATATCGATCTAGTTCTTCGAGTCAAAAATAAAAATGGTTTTGATTTTAATTTCTAACTGTTTGTGTGTTGTGTTCATCACTGGATGCTAAAAAAACTCACGAATTTCAAGAATTTAGGTGCATATGCTTAGTTTGCCCTCACCCGCCAAACATTTTTAATGTCCAATAAAAGTGCATATACTTCTTTAAAGAAAAAAACACTTTTCTGCTCTCTAAGAACACTTTGTGTCAATTCGTTATTTTTTTATAAATTAGAATAATATATATCTACTATTATTTTACTAGCGGTCGCAATTTTGGTACGACTTGTGTCAAAATGAGGAGGAAACCGGTCTGAACACGTCACAACTGTTTAAAAATTCAGTGATTCTAAATCATAACATAAGCCATTACTCTTTTTTTGAAAATATGATTTCACAATCGTAATCAACGTTAAAATGTGCGGTAAATTATAATTTTAAATTTTCAATGTAATTTGAAATTTTTAAACGCTAATCAAGAAGCTTT
Source organism: Callitettix versicolor (assembly GCA_022606455.1). Taxonomy (NCBI): domain Eukaryota; kingdom Metazoa; phylum Arthropoda; class Insecta; order Hemiptera; family Cercopidae; genus Callitettix; species Callitettix versicolor. The sequence continues at coordinate 72,459,002 of CM040186.1, forward strand.
TACCTCCGAGTAGGATTGTGAAATCAAATTTCCAAACAAAAAAAATAATATTAAAATCAGGATGTTATTAATTAATTACTGGTAAGTGATTACAGTAAAAATATTTAATTGTGCATTTGTGTCCTAAATTAAGTACGTAACGTTTTAGGGAAATCTATCACGAGGAGTGCCTAGAATCATACCATATTCTTATAAGCCTAGAATACCACTTACAAAGGTTATAAGTGGTGAATTTGTGAAAATTATATAAATTTTGATAAGAAAAAAATAATATATTCTGATTATTAGTAAAGCAAGAGTTAAGAAAAATCCATGAAAAATAAAAACCGAATCAAAATTTATGAAGAAGAAGGAAAATACAAAAACTGAAAACTAGGTCAGGCTTCGATGTAGACTGTAGTACTTTATCAGAAATTAGGAAGTCGATATTGTTATCCGGTTTTAAAGATAACACTGCGAGGCCACTCGCTGGCAACTTGTCGGCAATCATTACTAATAAATATTACAAAAAAACCAGTACAAACTTTCTCATATTCAATTAACTTACATAAAAAGTTTAATTCATGTTAGAAGCCATAATTACTTCTTCAAGTTAAAAAAAATCGTTTAAAAGCTACAGGATGTATAAAAAGCCGACCTTCTCAGAATACATACAAGAACATAATAGTAGTTCAAAGAACGGCAGACCTCGCAGTATATTCTTAATTAATATACAGAGCGTTCTACAATAGCACCCGTTACATTTCTCACCAATTTAACCGGTTACCGTAATATTTACAAGAAAAAATTACAAGAACAACTTTTTAAAAATTTTTGTTTTATAAATACCGTTGTTGTGTGTTAAAAAAACCAAATATTAAATTATTAAAAATACCGCTCTTTCTATATGAAGCGGTCAACATTATGATAGGTTTTACCTATTATACGGGAAAACGTCAGCAACTCTCATCTTAAAATCACAGGCCGCCGTCTGGAAACGGATATAACTGGGGAAAAGTTATATCCAGTCTTTTGGGCTTTGTACAAGGTACCTTCGTACCAATGTTGATACATCAAAAGCTGCCATTTTGAAACGGAAGTAAACAGGAACAAATATTACACATACATCATTTGGGCTTTACGCAAAATATCTTCGTACTAAATTTCAAAACAATTGGTTAATACGTACTGCTAAAACTGCGTTCACTCGTCATTGTAAAACAGAGACCGCCATTTGAAACGGACGTAAATGGGGGAAACCCTACATATACGTTATCTGGACTTTATACAACGTACCTTCGTATCAAATTTCAAAATAAATCGGTCAATGCGTTTGGCTAAAACTGCGTACACTCGTTACTGTAAATTAGAGGTAGCCATCTTGAAACGGTAGTAAATATAAAAAAGTGTTTTACACATGTCATTTAAGCTATATACAAGGTATCTTCGCATTAAATTTAAAAAAAAATAGGTCAATGCGTTTGGTTAGAATTGCGTTAACTCGTCACTAAATTAGAGGCCGCCATCTTGAAACGGAAGTGAATAGCAAAACGCCTTACACAAACATAGTTGGGTTTTGTACAAAGTACCTCCGTATCAAATTTCAAAACAATCGGTCAATGCGTTTGGACAAAACTGCGTAACAGACAAACACAAACCAAATGCCGAACGGTCGAGTTGAAACAGACATCACTTAGCACGGTCAACAACTTAAACCAGTGTGAGAAATTTTCAATAAAACCATTTACGGGTTGCAAGTAATCTGATAAACCCTGAACGCCGTCGTTGTTAGCTTTCTTTGTCAGATTTACTCTCGTACTGTAATGACTTCTACTGAAATTTGCCACAGACTTGAATCTTCATTTACGAGCAAATCTGATAAACTGATTTTGAGAAAATTAGAAATTTTTTTTGACGTTTGACTGAAATTTAACTAGGGAAAAAGTTTGTAGAATGTTTTTGCAAAATTATTCTGACGTTATGTTAATTGGTTAACAACCAAGGGATCTCTCTGTCGTTGGTCTGGTCTGCTATTAATAGGTGGATTAATAAGCAACACCAGGCAAGATGAGAACGCCTCTTAAGCATGGTTCCATATGGAGGGCTTAAAGGGGCAGCAGATGTCGTGGGCAGAGTACAACTCAGGAATAATCATAGGGCTTATTACTGGGCACTGTGGTCTGAGGATGCACATGAACAGGATAGGTATGTACTACGGTGAAACCGTTTGTAGATTATGCAGCAAAGAAGGACTGTAGGACACATAATCCTTGATTGTAAAGCTCTTGCTGGTACGAGGCTAGGGGTTATTGGTTTCCAGGACCCTAGGGACCTTCAGCAGAATGAGTTAGTCAGTGGACTATTGGAACTTACTAAGGACATCAATCTGCTACTGATGAGGTTTAGTTGCATAATAGGTCTGTTGATCGTAGTGCTTGTGGTTGTATTTCCCCTTCCTCTCGTTTGAATCTAATCTAGTTGGTCTGTATGGGTTGGGGGGTTTGAGAGCGCGAAACAAAAGTTGTGACTGAAACAATGCGGTACAGGCTACCTTCCCCATGAGCAAACAAAATAACAACTCGATTCATTCGCTTGCGAAGCGTGATTTATTTTTCAGCGAATGGAATGACAAGACTCTCGGTTTAGTTCTGATTTATCTCGCCAAGATGTCACTTTTCGTAATCCCGGCTGCCGGTGATGGGAATTCGGGATTACAATGCATCCAGCGATTCCACGATTGACGCTTAAGCCCCCTGGTGTTACTGTCGAGAGCGCGTCACTCAAAATATTTTAATCACCTGAATGAATTAAATACGGCACCACTTTCGGCAACTAACTTATGCGCATCGAATGGGCATAAACAAGTGTCGAAGTATACTATAGGGTCATCGTGAAAATATTACACAAAATCCATAACGCCAGTAGGACACCAAATGTGAATGGAGCGGCCTACGCTTTCAAAACTTAACCTATTTGTTTCTAATGTACGTGAGGCCATTGAAAGCACGGTAAATAGAATACACGGAGGTATGGGCCACGCACGCGCATTTCCTCCCCACCACTTGCAGGCTATGGCGCGTCATCGGGGCAAACTCAGATGTAGTGTTTAGTAGAAAACAATTTGTAATGTTAGTCTTAGTAACTGTATTATAGCAATTACAATAATAATTCCTTTTGTCTAACATTAATAATGCTATTAATTACTTTACTTACTGAATTCGCTCATGTCAAAACGGAAACTTTTTATTTTTATAATATTACATAATATTAAAATAAATTATAGTTCCATAACTTGAAAAATTCCAGGGTTATTTTTTGTTTGAAAGTTAAAAGCACATCACACTATGAATTATGTATCTGAGGATGTTCCTTGACAATTATTTGGTTGACTGTGAAAATATACATCTAGAATAAAAAATTAGCAATAAATTAAATTAGAAAGGACCAACGTATGTACGGGTTTTTATGCCCCTTTTAGGTTCTTTTTTGTATATATTTTTATATATTATAGAAATTTGGTAGTAAATAAATAAATAGGACATAGACGTATTATGTAAACAGTAAAATAAAACATACGTATTTCTAAGAATTTATGTTTCAAAACATGCCATTTCACACGCGCGCGCAAACACACATAATTATATATATATATATAATATATATATAATATATATATATATTATTCATAAATAGATAACAAACTATTTTTGATACCTGGTATAAGTTATTGTAGTTTACTGAGTTTGTTACTTTTCTTCTTTCCGGTATCAGTGAATTTATTTATGTAACTTTTTTTAAAAGACTTCTTTTTATTTAAAGATTTCATCCTCATAAATGTACGGGTACGGACATAACAAGATATGGTAAATTCACCTACTGAAGAATACTTATTATTTAGTTTGTCAGATTTTTCATCACACCTTTTTCTTTATTTAGACCATTCTCATCATGATATTTCAAAAAGTCCCTTTCCATTTTTACCACGATGTTCAACCATTCTTCAGTAGGATACATAAGGTAGCCTTTTGACAAAGTTGACAACCAATCCCTTTGATTATTATGGTACTCGTTTGTTGGATGACCGTATACAAAAGTTGAGACGATTTTTTTTTCTTGACTCTACGCTATATAGCCAGTCATATCTTCAGTAGATCAGAGTTCTCCTGTAGTTCACACTTCACATCATCTTCAAGTCATTTAAGGCTGCTCCTCTTCGTCGGATTATCAGAAAAAAATTCTTAAACTTAGTAACATTGCTTTGTAAAGCCACATTTTTATTTTTAACCTAGGCAAGTTCTTGTAATGCACGTTGAATTTGTTCCTTCGAAAGTAAATTTTCATTTCTTAAACATTTCACTTCTTCTACAGAGGCATTATTTACAACGATATTTGAACTAAAATTACTGACTACGGAAGGGTGGGTTTCATTTACAGAATTACACGTTACAATTGCACCAACGTCATTTCCATTTACAGATGATTTTCCTGGTAGATTTCCATCGGACTCGTCAATAAGTTTTTTTAATGTTTCTTGGCTTTCATGTTTTTTAATCCTTGTAGCTCGTTCAGAATCAACACATTTACTTTCAACAGTGTGAATGTTAAAACGTGGAATGGCATCGGATTTCAGCTGTTTTTTAGGTTTTGTATTTAGTAATTCGCATTTAAAATTCCTTTCGAAGTCATCGTCATTAAAATGAAGTGAACAGACTTTAAATTATCAAAATTAAAATGATCTGTTCGTTTACACGCATGAACCCACGCTTTTCTCAGGCCTTCATTTTTTGGAATTCTATGAAATGTATTTCATTTCCCTTTACAACAATTCTTATCATTATTATAGCAATTGGTAATAGTGCAACCAGACATTGTTATGCATACACAATTATACAATACTAAACAAAACACATGTATTTTTTAGGATTTAAAACATACTTAAATCTTTTCTTATATTTATTGAACCTCGAACACAAAACACAATTATTGTGCAGTTTTGTTGTTGACACCTTTTATTTAAAACACAACACCTACAGATTAAATAAACACACCGAATCTCCAACTACATTTACAGAACATCGCATTGTTTGGCGGGAAACTACATATGCAGCAAAGAATGGGAGCAGTGAAGAGTTTGACCCAGTGACGTCACGAGCGCGGTAGTCTACTGCGCATAGCCACCGTGGCCCATACCGTGTATTCTATTTACCGTGATCGAAAGCGTAACGGAGCTGAGCGGAGTCGCATGGGTCCGCTTAGCTTTCCGTGGCCGCACTTACATTAAAATCAATGGGTTCGGTTTTCAATGCAAGTCCGCTCCGCATTTGGTGGTCGCCCGGCCTAAATCGACAAATTTTCTCAAAATCTGTTTATCAGAATGTGCTTAACATGAGATTTTTTTATAAGTTCAACTTAAGCGTTATAAGTTAAGTTTTGATAAACGAATTTAAATTAGAGCAGACATCATGGTAAAACCTTGACATAAGCGCAGATCCTGACCTTTAGTAACTTTTTGAAGGGTTGTTAAAATATGTTTGTGTTTTGTTTTTGTTTTTATTAAAGGGACGCGAATTACAGTCGACTAGCGGTAATCTGGCGTATATCGGACATCGCTGTAGACGGATTATTGCAAAGGAAAGAAAATTACAGTAAATTAGCACGTTAAATAGAGAAAAAGTAATTACAATACAATACATACACTTTTACTTCAATAACTGAATTTAAAATAGAATTATTATTGGAAAAAACATAAGAACACTGGAAAAATTGTTAAATTACCGTAAAAAATTTTAAAATTCTCCAAGTAGGCTACACTACAGTATGCAGTACACATGAAAGAGTTTTTGTAGAAGCACCAGTCAAAATAAACCGCTTTCGTCCGCATTGTAAACTTGATTCGGACCTAAAACTAAATTATTTACTGTTTCTTTAAACTTCCTTGTGTACAGAGCAACAACATTACCATCGCACGACAGTTTTTCCACCAGAAAAAAAAACGTATTCCATTCAGTTTCTTAAATTTACCAAGCTACCCGTCATCCTCTTCAAAATCATCTTTTCCCATCATTTTTGTATGCAAAAAACCTTTGCTTTCTCACACATTATCTTCACAGAAATTGGTGTATGACTGTGTCCTTCTTTTAAAACTCAGGAAAAAAGCTCTTTTTCAAACTCCGGAAACTCACCGAATTTCATTGTTTGTCGTTCAGTCGTTCACTTGACACACACTCAGGGTTGCTGACGTACGATTCTAATTTTTCTTTTAAAAAAATCAAAAAATTATACCGACGGATTACTGGACGTGCCGGACTAAAAAATGACGGATTATCGCGAGTAAACTGAATCATTATTTTGTGACCGCAATACCTTCAAAATAAACTTACTTCGAGAAAGTAAAACCAAGTAAAGGACTACAGTAGTGGTCCATGCAATGTGTTATGTTTTAAATAGAATGAATTTTATGGGCATCGATTTATCGGTCTGAGACTGCGTGGAGGAGTTGACGCAAATAAATATTGATAAGACCTCCAGACAGCGCGACACAAATGAAACGGTCAGCTGATGCGGTGATAAAATAACGTACGGAATAGTTACTTAGATAAGGATATATTAAATAACTGAGCGAGATTATAAGAGTGCTGGAAGGAAAATTACAAAATACAAAAAATAATTTAGCTATGTAGCGAATTCAAATATTTTTTTTATCTAACTCAATTTGAAATTCAAATTGCAGTATCATAATCAGCATTGAAATCTGCATATATTAGTATTTTAACCTTTCGGTTACGTTAAAAATGCTAATTTATGGGAATTTTAACGCTGATTACGACGGTAAAATTTTATTTCGTATTCTGTACGTATAACTTAAAGCAGTCATGATTTCTCAAAAACTCGCTTCTATCAAGTAATTAATAAAGCTGTACATCTATTTAGTTAATATGGGCTGCTTCAAGATTTTGTACGAACTAAACACAAATTAAAACATCCTTGTTGGACCCCGAAACATTAAATCGCTGTAAAACTAACCCAAAATAATCCAAAACACGCAATTCGGCATTAAAAAAACCTAGGTTTACTTGAGTTAGGGGCCTACTTTCGTGTACAGGTAACTTTTCAATAATCGGTGGGCATTTGTGTTCGGCGAAATGGGAATTTTTAACGAGCCTCTTTTCAAACGACCTTACTCTGTAAAAGGAAGCAGACGGTCGGCAACTTGGGAACTTTGTTAAACCAACAATAAGTAAACATGAAAAGTTCCGATATAACTTGTGCCCAGCTGCCCAGGTACCCACTTCGCCTTCGACAAACACAGTACACGGAGTGAATTATAAACAATGTGCCAAAGAAATCTAAGTTTAGTTCCGTTACTTGTAGGGCATGGAAAAGCGAAATCTTTAGTAGCCTATACATTTTAATCTGGAATAAAACTTAATGTTACAATAACAAGTTATTGTGTTAATAAAGTATAAACTTTATTAAAGTAAACACAGACTTACCTGATAGTTTAGCTGGTTACGAAAGTGTCAAACATTTCAATCTGAAACAATGAAGAATAACTTAAGTAAGTGTCGAAAGAAACATTGAAGAATATCTTAAGTAAATGCCTAATGAAACAATGAAGAATAACTTAAGTGTCTAATGAAACAATGAAGAATATATTAAGTAAGTGTCGAATGAAACAATCAAGAATATCTTGAGTAAGTTTTTTTTTTTTTTTTTGAGTTTAACGTCCGACTATTGTGCACACTTGGGCTAATGCAGACGGTGGGGATGATTTATAGCGTATGAAAATGCCAAGTCCTCGCCGGGAATCGAACCCGGGTCCTCGGGGTGAAAGTCTAGTACGCTATCCACTAGACCACCGAGGCGGCTATCTTGAGTAAGTGTCGAATGAAACAATGAAGTGTCTAATTAAACAATGAAGAATAACTTTCTTTTAATCTGATTTCAACATCGTAATCAGAATTACAAACTGCCTCAATTAATAATTTGATTTTTCAAAACTCATTTTTTACGACGATCAGGATTCATTTTCGCAGTAGCAACGTCATTTGAAAGTTTAAAATTCTAATATCCTGTAGATTTTAATGCTAATTATAACGATGAAATCATATTTTCAAAAGGGGTTAAGATAAAAAAAATGCTTTTTTAAATTCACTTCTACTACGTTAGACAGATTGTTATTAAATGTGCTTGATTTTATTTCTAATTAAAAGTGGTTGGAGATGTTGAAAAGTCACCACATTTTTTTTTTACTCGATGCACCAAAAAGTCGGTTATACTTGTGTGGTACATAGTGATAGACTACAATGAAAACGTACTCCTATTGCTGATAGGCCTACCTATTGTACTTCTATAAACTTAATATCCTGGTCACGATGTAAGGTTTGAAGCCTGTTGTTTCTTCAAAAACCAATTTCCTCGTTATTTTAGAACTTTATTTTCAGTGCAACACACAGAAAGGAACGTCACACGTTCATATAACGTTCTGATTGAAATAATATGTTTGTATATTGCTACAATTTTTTTATCTGAGTCTTGCCAACATTGTCAAGGCCACTCAGGTTAACAGACTCAGGTTAGGCCTAAACCAGCTGGTACAATTATTACACTTTTATTAGGGAAGACCCACTTTACAGGAATAACAACTAGGCGGAGGGTATTATGACTTAGATAGTGTTTTTAAAAGAGATCCCTTTGTCAGTGTATCTCATATGGACGGGGTACAGAGTTTGGTTTTTTTGGTTTTGTCCATTTACTTTTCAACTGTTTTACACTTACGACTGAATTTGAGGAACATTTTTAATCAACCAATCTTGATAAATTAGGCCGTATTACCAGTTTCGTTAAAACCGATTTTAATAAAATGTGTTCGTTAAAAATGTTTTACCACAGAAAAAAGTTCGAAAAATGATCCCGAGATTGAAATGCTATTCTGTCAAGCGTTTGGTCCCTAATGATACACACAGACGGACACAGATTGATGTAAAAAAACCACCTGTTCAGACTCCTTCAATATAAAGTATTTTGGGTACTAGTAGAGAATAGCCTGACCACCGTTAATTTTTTTTAATGATTTATTGATTTCCTTTTAAATATGCGTTATTATAAATACTACAGGCCTACTGAAATTTTTTTTTGTGGAGACTCAAAAATTATCGCTTTAGCGATTTTCTTTTCTTTTTTTTTAATTTTTAGTTGTATGGAATAAGATAGAGATTTCAAAATTTGCTTTATTTGCGTGAAATATTAGATTTATAGGTTATCAGATAAAACGTAACATTTGTTACTGAATATTACAAATATTATGGACTATACATTAGCATTTATACAATTACTGTTTATAACACACTAACAGCAATTTGACTACTTACATGTAGTGAAATGTTTGTTCCGTTTCTTACTCCTGTTACATCACGAAAGTAGATAAATATTTAATGCAGTGCAGTTAGTGAGTTTGCCACCAGAAGCAGCACATAAGTGCAACAGGAAATCATGTTTTTGTGTTACGTATTTTTAAGCGTAAATTGGAAATGTACAATACGTATATAAAACCTGTTAGGTTCTTCACACACAACTGTGTTAGGTTTTTAAGTCTTTTTTTAAAAAAATGTTTGTTGTTTTTTTTATATAGAAATACAAGTTACCCACTTTTGCGCTGTAATGATTCTGAGGTTAACATATACGGGTCACTTTCATTTTCGATTTTTTTTCGAACTTCTCTTAGTTTCCGCGCTTTTATATTATGTATTATTGCTAAAAGGCATTTAATAAAGCGTTTTAGTTAGGTTTTAAGCGATTTTTTAAAAACTTTTCTAATGTTTTCATTGGAAATTTATTAATTATAAAACAAGGAACGATTAAACAGTTGGCAGTTACAAGGAATCGCAAAACAAAATTGCCTCTGACATAATTCGTAAACATATCTCAAAATAAAGAAAGGTTTTACAAATTTTAGTGAAATAAAAATAAAGTTTTACAAAATTACAAAATGTTTAAATAAAGTAAAAATAGTTTATGTAATATTTGTACTACTCAGTGTAAGTTGTAATATCTTACGTTTTATTTTATACAAATCTAATATTTCACGAAAGGAAAGCAATTTTGAAATCGATGTCTTATTCCATACAACCATTTAAATTTTTTTTTTTTTTTATGCTACGACGATAATTTTTGAGCCACCACCAAACCTTTCAACCACAATATTCACAATATCGCATATTGAAAAAAAAACTCTACAATTACCATTTCGATACCGGTGACAAAATACAAAAATAAAATCACAATAAAAATACGAAAGTTCTAACTGATTCAACATAAATAAGGCAAATAACAACATTAAACGCTTCTTTTGTTAAATACAACCCGAATATCTGTTTGCTATTCGAATATGCGTCAGTTATTGACCAACGTCATTGTTTCGAGGTTTTAATGCTTCAAAATTCAGTCCATTGTTACATTCTCCCCGTTGCTCTCTTTGTTCTGCCCACTTTCTACCTTAAAAGTTTATAATCCCTTGGCATAATTAATTACACTTTGATCAACTCCGGGCGCTCCTACTTCTCAAACTTATTTGCAACTTTTAAAAAATCGTTAAACCCAAGTTTCTCACTACGAAACATTACGCGACAAGTCAACAGTATTTAACTAACATGGCGTGAACTTCCATTAATAGTGAGTTAGTTAACGCACAGTCTAAGTGACATTTAACAGCAATAACAGTCCATATAGGCCTATACTTATAAGTTCATAATCCTGGTAATCCTCCTCACTATTACAAGTTCCCTTAAAATTTCTTTAACACGCAAGATGAAAATAATCGTGGCACGCAGCTGTTTCGTGGACGTGATGGAAGGAAATTTCCAAAAATATTTTTTATCTTCTTTTTTGAAATACTGATTTCACCTTCATAATCAGCATTGAAATCGCCGATCGGACTAAAATTGCGAATGTGAGCGTGCTAACATAAATAAATACAGTTTCAAGGTCTCGGGTCTAAGTCTTACCATGAACGCCCAGGATGAAGTTCGCCAATAAGAAAGCTTATTCGTTGCTAGAGAGACGACAGTCCTAAAAAAATCACGTTCCTACTAAAGCGTGTAAGTGTTATTTGGCGGCAGTTTTCCCTTCCATGAAAATAAACTTTATGTCACTTTAACCGTATCAGTAACAGTAAAAAGGGGTTTAACCCTCTATTCAGTAGTGCTACGAAGTACCTTTAGCGTCTAAACTTTAAGTAGCTGCCCGAACACGAGATGTCTGCAATTACATAAATATTAAGAAAGTTAATGCACATTACAACTAAATATTTTGTATTCAAAATAAGCAATATGGCTGTGATCAAAAATTCTAAAATAAATTCTAAAAAGAAATGTATATAAGGGGAGAAATAATCTTTAATTATTTTAATGCATGCTAAACCTGTTGTATGCCTTCCTGTCAACAATCTATACTATCTTGCTGCTTGTTGACCGATCGAAGCGTGTACAGCCCAAACGTTCGGCATTTCGTTTGTGTGTTTGTTACACAGTTTTGACAAAACGAATTGACCGTTTTATAATTTGGTACGAAAATGTCTTGTATAAAGCCAGAAGGACGTATGTGTACGATGTTTTCCCATTGACATCCGTTTCAAGATGGCGACATTTGGTTTGTAATAACGAGTGTACGCAGTTTCAGCAAAACGAATTGACCGATTTTTCTTATATTTGACACGAAAGCACCTTCTATAAAGCCCAAGTAACGTATGTGTAAGGTTTCTCACCATTTACTTCCGTTTCAAACGGTCTCTGATTTAAGTGAGTGTACGCAGTTTTAATCAAACGCATACCTTGTATGAAGCTCAAAAAAGACGTACGTGAAAGGTTTTGTTCTATCCATTTAAGTTTCAATATGGCGGGCTATGATTTAATGCTGAGAGTGCAGTTGCTGGTTATTTCCTGTATATTGGCTCTACGTAATCTATCATGGAGAAAGAGCATGAAATTTCCAATAACGATGGTCCAGTAATATGTTTCGTAAATATTATTGTTACCGGTTAAATTGGCCAAATTGACATAAAATGTTACGAGTGCTGTCGTGTAGCGCTTTGTATAGCCTATTAATTAAGAATATACTGCGATGACTTGTTGTTTCTTGTACTACTTTTAAAGTCAATGCTCTCGAGTAATTGTGCACTTAAAATGTTGAAGATTACACAAAATAAAAAAATATTCATGTTTCACAAACAAAAATACGTCATGATCAGATCAGATCGTTTACAATACTGAACTTAACGGTCAAATATTTGGGGAGCACATGTAGGCGATTTATATTTATATTTTTGTTGCCGTTACTGATGTAGACAAGCTTCAGTACTGAATATAAACGTGCAATGATAACCCCTATGGGAGATATAGTTGCGTTCGCTGCTGGTGACATCTTGCGGCAAAGTTAAATCGACAATAGTACTGTCTATTCTCTCGAACATCTCCACTTGACATTGGCAGTCCGCAGATAGTCCAATTACTTGGTCTTCAACCGCTGATATCCAGCACGCTTTTTATAACGGTGGTTGTACTTTCATCCTTTTCTATTCAATGGCTTCAGCTAATTTGATAACGTGTATTTTGAACAACGTGCTAAGCTAATTTTAAAACGATACAATTAAATTTTATATAGTTATAGTTGAGCATCGTGTACTTGATTTACATTTAAACAAACATTTGTGCCGATCGTTTCACGTTGTCGGGCGACTGTACCAGACATATTAATTAAAAATCTCCCCCCTTCCAACAGATGGGAACAAAACGACGTAGCGCCCGAGCACGGTACACCTAATTGTTTCTTTCTTGCTCTCTGGAAACGAAGCCACTTTGTGCCGCTTATCCACGCCCCATTGTACATAGACTAAAGCGACGTTCTGCAGTCTCCTTGCCTAGCCTTGCCTTGTACTTTCGTTCTTTGTTGCGGAAGGATTAAAGTAATCAGTCTACTTTCAGTAGGTCTAAGAATCACTATAAATACAACCGATGCGTCTTTTCTGTTATAAGCGCTTAAACAGTAAGTCTGGAAAATAATTAATCTTTCACATTTTAGCCGATAAAACATATTATGTAAAAAGTCACTGCCACTGATTCTACTAGAAAACAACAATTATGTGAATTAACGTAAGTTACGTGTTGCTCTTTCACTTCCAAAAAAATCAGGTTACATTTTTCAAAATCGATTTACCGAATTGTACCACGTTTTTTGTCATACTCGAGTATTAAAGATTCATAACTCAACTCAACAATACCAACTTTATAATGAATATTTTATTGATTCTTGGAGGCGGCGAGACATTAGTTTTGTCAAGATATTTACTACTGAATAACCTAGTTAAAAATAAACAAATCGATTCATCGAAATCGATAAAGCCAAAATTATAAAAATCAATTTTTCTTATTAAAGTGTTTTATTTTTTCTTAGACCGTTTTAAACTTATACTGATTATTCATTTTGTTAGGGTACTTAATGTCAACACTGGAGCTTAATTTGATTAAAAGTTAGTTCATTTTGATGAAATAAGTTTTTTTAAATTTGTTTTACCAAAAAGTACGTATTTACTTTTTTTAATTACCCGAGGTACGCGTAAATTAAACTATACTAAGATTTCATATAAATCGGTTAATCTGTTTAGTCTCTAGCTATGTATGGTGTGTGCGCGCGAGCACTTTTCTGACTCAGGAGACTTGAAAACGGGTAGATTAATGGAAATATTGACAGGATTTTCCAAATTTATCATAATTATACTTCTTCTAGAGAGAAAGTAAAATAATAAGTATTTATAACATGCACGCGCGCGTGTTTTGTAAAAGCAATCAGGTTATTAAAATTAAAATGAATATTAAATTTTTTATAATTAATTAAAATACCACTTTTCACATTACAAACATAGTTCGTTTACTGCACATACCGCAAGTTACTCCTCATCTATTACTGCTCATATAGCGATTTCCTGCGTATACCGCCATTTACTGCGCAGCTATTACTGCACATACCGCAAGTTACTCCTCATCTATTACTGCTCATATAGCGATTTCCTGCGTATACCGCCATTTACTGCGCAGCTATTACTGCACATACCGCAATTTACTCCTCATCTATTACTGCTCATATAGCGATTTCCTGCGTATACCGCCATTTACTGCGCAGCTATTACTGCGCATACCGCAAGTTACTCCTCATCTATTACTGCTCATATAGCGATTTCCTGCGTATACCGTTATTTACTGCGCAGCTATTACTGCGCATACCGCAAGTTACTCCTCATCTATTACTGCTCATATAGCGATTTCCTGCGTATACCGCCATTTACTGCGCAGCTATTACTGCACATACCGCAAGTTACTCCTCATCTATTACTGCTCATATAGCGATTTCCTGCGTATACCGCCATTTACTGCGCAGCTATTACTGCACATACCGCAAGTTACTCCTCATTTATTACTGCTCATATAGCGATTTCCTGCGTATACCGCCATTTACTGCGCAGCTATTACTGCACATACCGCAATTTACTCCTCATCTATTACTGCTCATATAGCGATTTCCTGCGTATACCGCCATTTACTGCGCAGCTATTACTGCGCATACCGCAATTTACTCCTCATCTATTACTGCTCATATAGCGATTTCCTGCGTATACCGCCATTTACTGCGCAGCTATTACTGCGCATACCGCAATTTACTCCTCATCTATTACTGCTCATATAGCGATTTCCTGCGTATACCGCCATTTACTGCGCAGCTATTACTGCGCATACCGCAAGTTACTCCTCATCTATTACTGCTCATATAGCGATTTCCTGCGTATACCGCCATTTACTGCGCAGCTATTACTGCACATACCGCAAGTTACTCCTCATCTATTACTGCTCATATAGCGATTTCCTGCGTATACCGCCATTTACTGCGCAGCTATTACTGCGCATACCGCAAGTTACTCCTCATCTATTACTGCTCATATAGCGATTTCCTGCGTATACCGCCATTTACTGCGCAGCTATTACTGCACATACCGCAAGTTACTCCTCATCTATTACTGCTCATATAGCGATTTCCTGCGTATACCGCCATTTACTGCGCAGCTATTACTGCACATACCGCAATTTACTCCTCATCTATTACTGCTCATATAGCGATTTCCTGCGTATACCGCCATTTACTGCGCAGCTATTACTGCGCATACCGCAAGTTACTCCTCATCTATTACTGCTCATATAGCGATTTCCTGCGTATACCGCCATTTACTGCGCAGCTATTACTGCACATACCGCAAGTTACTCCTCATCTATTACTGCTCATATAGCGATTTCCTGCGTATACCGCCATTTACTGCGCAGCTATTACTGCACATACCGCAAGTTACTCCTCATCTATTACTGCTCATATAGCGATTTCCTGCGTATACCGCCATTTACTGCGCAGCTATTACTGCACATACCGCAAGTTACTCCTCATCTATTACTGCTCATATAGCGATTTCCTGCGTATACCGCCATTTACTGCGCAGCTATTACTGCACATACCACAAGTTACTCCTCATCTATTACTGCTCATATAGCGATTTCCTGCGTATACCGCCATTTACTGCGCAGCTATTACTGCACATACCGCAAGTTACTCCTCATCTATTACTGCTCATATAGCGATTTCCTGCGTATACCGCCATTTACTGCGCAGCTATTACTGCGCATACCGCAAGTTACTCCTCATCTATTACTGCTCATATAGCGATTTCCTGCGTATACCGCCATTTACTGCGCAGCTATTACTGCACATACCGCAAGTTACTCCTCATCTATTACTGCTCATATAGCGATTTCCTGCGTATACCGCCATTTACTGCGCAGCTATTACTGCACATACCGCAAGTTACTCCTCATCTATTACTGCTCATATAGCGATTTCCTGCGTATACCGCCATTTACTGCGCAGCTATTACTGCACATACCGCAAGTTACTCCTCATCTATTACTGCTCATATAGCGATTTCCTGCGTATACCGCCATTTACTGCGCAGCTATTACTGCGCATACCGCAAGTTACTCCTCATCTATTACTGCTCATATAGCGATTTCCTGCGTATACCGCCATTTACTGCGCAGCTATTACTGCACATACCGCAAGTTACTCCTCATCTATTACTGCTCATATAGCGATTTCCTGCGTATACCGCCATTTACTGCGCAGCTATTACTGCACATACCGCAATTTACTGCTCATCTATTACTGCTCATATAGCGATTTCCTGCGTATACCGCCATTTACTGCGCAGCTATTACTGCACATACCGCAAGTTACTCCTCATCTATTACTGCTAATATAGCGATTTCCTGCGTATACCGCCATTTACTGCGCAGCTATTACTGCACATACCGCAAGTTACTCCTCATCTATTACTGCTCATATAGCGATTTCCTGCGTATACCGCCATTTACTGCGCAGCTATTACTGCACATACCGCAAGTTACTCCTCATCTATTACTGCTCATATAGCGATTTCCTGCGTATACCGCCATTTACTGCGCAGCTATTACTGCACATACCGCAAGTTACTCCTCATCTATTACTGCTCATATAGCGATTTCCTGCGTATACCGCCATTTACTGCGCAGCTATTACTGCACATACCGCAATTTACTGCTCATCTATTACTGCTCATATAGCGATTTCCTGCGTATACCGCCATTTACTGCGCAGCTATTACTGCACATACCGCAAGTTACTCCTCATCTATTACTGCTAATATAGCGATTTCCTGCGTATACCGCCATTTACTGCGCAGCTATTACTGCACATACCGCAAGTTACTCCTCATCTATTACTGCTCATATAGCGATTTCCTGCGTATACCGCCATTTACTGCGCAGCTATTACTGCACATACCGCAAGTTACTCCTCATCTATTACTGCTCATATAGCGATTTCCTGCGTATACCGCCATTTACTGCGCAGCTATTACTGCACATACCGCAATTTACTGCTCATCTATTACTGCTCATATAGCGATTTCCTGCGTATACCGCCATTTACTGCGCAGCTATTACTGCACATACCGCAAGTTACTCCTCATCTATTACTGCTAATATAGCGATTTCCTGCGTATACCGCCATTTACTGCGCAGCTATTACTGCACATACCGCAAGTTACTCCTCATCTATTACTGCTCATATAGCGATTTCCTGCGTATACCGCCATTTACTGCGCAGCTATTACTGCACATACCGCAAGTTACTCCTCATCTATTACTGCTCATATAGCGATTTCCTGCGTATACCGCCATTTACTGCGCAGCTATTACTGCACAACCGCAAGTTACTCCTCATCTATTACTGCTCATATAGCGATTTCCTGCGTATACCGCCATTTACTGCGCAGCTATTACTGCACATACCGCAAGTTACTCCTCATCTATTACTGCTCATATAGCGATTTCCTGCGTATACCGCCATTTACTGCGCAGCTATTACTGCACATACCGCAAGTTACTCCTCATCTATTACTGCTCATATAGCGATTTCCTGCGTATACCGCCATTTACTGCGCAGCTATTACTGCACATACCGCAAGTTACTCCTCATCTATTACTGCTCATATAGCGATTTCCTGCGTATACCGCCATTTACTGCGCAGCTATTACTGCACATACCGCAAGTTACTCCTCATCTATTACTGCTCATATAGCGATTTCCTGCGTATACCGCCATTTACTGCGCAGCTATTACTGCACATACCGCAAGTTACTCCTCATCTATTACTGCTCATATAGCGATTTCCTGCGTATACCGCCATTTACTGCGCAGCTATTACTGCACATACCGCAAGTTACTCCTCATCTATTACTGCTCATATAGCGATTTCCTGCGTATACCGCCATTTACTGCGCAGCTATTACTGCACATACCGCAAGTTACTCCTCATCTATTACTGCTCATATAGCGATTTCCTGCGTATACCGCCATTTACTGCGCAGCTATTACTGCACATACCGCAAGTTACTCCTCATCTATTACTGCTCATATAGCGATTTCCTGCGTATACCGCCATTTACTGCGCAGCTATTACTGCGCATACCGCAATTTACTCCTCATCTATTACTGCTCATATAGCGATTTCCTGCGTATACCGCCATTTACTGCGCAGCTATTACTGCGCATACCGCATTAAAAACAAAAATGCAGATACTTTTAGTCGTACTATAATATAATTCCATCCAAGTGTCGTTATGTTTTTCATACAAATTTATTTTTTAGTTACAACTACTTATTCTGTAATATACTTACACCATAAGTACAACGTTTACAAAAAAAAAAATCGTTGTTTTCACTCGTGGAACACAGAAAGAGAACCATCATATTCCCATGATTGGATATCACTGTCCGGTTGTGTTTATACTTGTCCCGGTGACAGCACTAAATCAGGACTTTATACGTTTCCTACAGCCCAACATGTCGGCGACTTTAAAACATTCTACCACACGACGTAAACAATTTTACGATTGAATGAACGCCGAGATATCAAATCTCCCCTTGCCTCCTTACACGTAAAATAGCAAAAACATTACAAAGACTTTCTCGTTTTGAAATACTTCTCGAAAACAATCGGTTAATCAGATAAGTGTATAAAATTTGAAATATAAAAAAACAGTTCGTAAGAAATAGAGAAAAAACAAACTCAGTTTTTTTATTTTAGTTTTTTCCCGATTTACTCAAAACTGTAATTTTGTTTCCAATTTACTTTACCGACTTGTGTAGCCTCTAACTAAGAGTACGTGAGACGATAAAACCCACAAGACCATTGTGAGAAGACAAAAAGCACAAGTGTTTCACTTTGTGCCACATTGACAAACACATAATGTTACATTAAAGGCTATCTAAGTACGACTGCTACAGATAAACGCTTACTAAACTTAAGTAATATTATGAATAAATTATTACTTAGCACAAAACCTAGTTTTATAACTTCAAATTACACTTTTGTATTAACATGATCACCAACACAAGACAGCTTTACTCAAATTATTAGGTATTTCATTTGGCTCAAAATTAATGAAGCCTAGGAAAATGTTCCGGACGGAATAACTTCTCACCTAACCTATATTATATAATTAATACCAATGATATGTTTGTATTATATAATATAATAGCGTGTGAACAGCTGTTCACAAATATCAGCTGTTTGGATGAGATTATTTGTACGTTGTTTAGTCAGATACGACTGGTTTTTGGTTGAGATTATTTACAGTTGTTTGATCAAGTAAGTACGTGTTTGTACACGTTATTCGAACAAACTACAAATAATTTCAACCAATATCTTACTTATCTAAACATACCACTGATTGAATAAATAAAACAGTTGTAATTGTTTTAAGCAGATAAGTTGTTTTAAAATAAAAAATGGTAGTTGTTTGTTTTTAAGTATGTCAGTTGTTTGATTGAAATTATTTGTAGTCTACTTGGTTTGTTTAAATAAGTCAGCTTTTTAGTTGAAATTATTTGAAAGTAGTATGTTTAAATAATACCAGCTGTTTGATATTATTTCTAGCCTTCTTTGTTTGTTTAAATAATACCAGCTGTTTAGTTAAGTTATTTGTAGTTGTGTGTTCGAAATACGTGAATAAAACACACAATATTACACAACAAACATATTCCATTTTGCAAATGACAACAATGTTACAAAGATAATATATTACTAAACATGTTATGACATTAACAATACTCTGCGTGTATTATCTGTGAGAGACGACTGTCGAACAAAGTTTAAACTTTTTGTCATAAGCTTGATTAAAACCTTAGCAAGTACACTTCAGACATTAATTAACAACTCGGCTATATTCCTTAACGATCGCTAGTCAAATAATTAAATATTCTTTGTTCTCTCCTAAGACCCAGACACGAGACAGTGAAAATCCAACAGGGAGCTATTGTTAAAAATATCCTAATTTTCAAAAACTGTGAATACGATTTTATTTAAATTTGTACCGTACTTTATAAAGATAGATAACTCGTTAGTGTAGCAATTTAAAAAGTTGAAGAAATTTACAGATTGGGAGACAGTAAAAAATAAACCTTAATAGCCGTCAGGTTTAATTGGCTGTCAATTTCGAGAAATATTGGTCCTTGTTCATTTTTTTGTTGTAGTATCCGAACTGAATTATTTTTTAGAAATGCTTACATTTAAGAAGTATTTTACAGTACAATGTGTTTGCACTCATTTATTTATTGTAAAATAGAACACAAAAACGTTAGCATATTATAATGTACGATCATACAATGCAGCAAGTGTTCACTTCTTGGTAAATACGCTTCCATCAGGTCAGCGGGACAAATCAACCCCATCATCAATAAGTCAGCGTTGTCTTATTGATTTGTAAAGTTATCCACGTGCTAGCAGGAAACATTCGCTAATGATTAGAACGTTCGTTAATGATTTAACACATTTTCTCAATTGTTTAAGAAAAGAAAACATATATTTCGATGTCTTTGATTTCGGCTTATGGCCTCGACATTTTGCGATTGTTCGCTACATTTGCAACTGCAAATTTTCGATCTTCAAACTATAGCAGAAACGTAACATCAAAGTTAACAACGTAATTAGGAATCAGTAATTGTCAAAAATATCAGTTGTTTGTATGAAATTATGTGTACTTTTTTTGTTCAAGTAGGTCAGCTGTTTGGTTAAGATTACTTGTACATTGTTTGTTTAAATAAGTTGCTGTTTGGTTGAGATTATTTGTAGCCGTTTGTCCAAACAAGTCAACCATTTGGTTGAGATTATTTGTAGTTTTTTGTTCAAATAAGTCAGACGTTTGGTTGAGATTATTTGCAGTTTTTTGTTCAAATAAGTCAGCCGTTTGGTTGAAATTATTTTTAGTTGTTTGTTCAAATAAGTCAACTGTTTGGTTGAGATTATTTGTATGCTGTCTGATTTGTACTGGGTATAATCACAACAAACGACCTTTAATTACCGTAACAAAGTAGACGTGTCTGTCTCGCTGACGTGATGGAAGCTTCACTATAGCAAACTAAACTTGTAGGTCCTCTACTTGTAACAAAATGTAATTGTAAATAGCTTAAACCAACTTTGTTATACGCAACAAATAGTCATCGTTCCAAAACTGGACCATTCAAAATCTTACTAGCCTATATACTTTTTCACACATTTATATTCATAAATGTGTACCTATTTAAAATATTTAAAAAGCAATGCTTAACTCAAAAACTGCGAGAACTATGGAATTCACTTTAGAAACGCTAAACCGTAACCTAACCTTAGTTAATAATAAATTGAATACCATCTCTATCCGCAAGCGGCTAATTATTGACACATTTTTTTGTTAAATACTGAAGGATTTGCTTGCCAATTTGCTTGCAAATATAAGTGAAATCCATTTTGCATTTTTTCTTTAATTTTAAAACATTGTATCTGCAAGCGTTAGCCTAATACGTATGATCCAACTTGAATCCGTTACTGTAAAATGTGCACTGATCTTATCTAGTTTATTAATTTTAATCCAGCAATTAAAATGAATTCACTTAAACTATCGACCCATGTATTCGATTTAAAGTATAATGTATCAAAGTTTGTACACGCCAGCCTCCCTACGTATCAGACCTATGATGTGCGCACGCACGTACGCACGCACGTACACATCATTAAAAGTTTTCCATACTCGTAAGTTTTTTTTTTGTACCTGCAGCTTCAGCTCTGAAGTTTAATATAATATTGGCTAGAATTTTTTTTACCCCCGCAGATTATTAGTTAATTAATTAATTTGTTACAAAATTAATCTTAGATAATTAATGATGCAATGTTCTTACAAAATTAATATTACATAATTAATGATTCAATGTTTTTACAAAATTAATGTTAAATAATTAATGATGCAACTTTCTTACAAAATTAATAGTCTATTGCATAATTAATGGTGCAATTTTTTCTTACAAAATTAACATTAGATAATTTATAACGCAATTTTCTTGCAAAATTAATATTAGATAATTAATGATGCAATGTTCTACAAAATTAATATTAGATAATTAATGATGCAATGATCTTACAAAATTAAAATCTAAAAACATGAAATATTGTTTATACTATCGTGAACAAATGAACAGTCAGATTAAATACAATATTTTATTGAATGATATTCATGTCATCGCAACAACATTCATTTCGCCGACGTGATAAAAGCGAATTTTCAATCACAAAATTTAATAACAAGTAACAAACAAACATTTAAAAACGCGAAAGTCAAATTCGAACCTAAAACCGCCATTAGATTTATTATGGTATTTTCAATTAGATACAAATTTATTAATTTATGCAGATTTTAACATGCATTACAACTTTTAAACCAGTTACACACACACACACACACACACACACACACACACACACACACACACACACACACACACACACACACACACATTTCGGAAATGAAATTCAAGCAAAAATAAAACCATCAAACCAAACAATATTTATTCATTTATGCATATAATATACACGTTTGCGTAGTCCCTATACATTCCATATATTAATCAAATGCATTAAAATTCAAACAAATAATCATTATTTACTACTCACATATCCTATCATTACAACAAAAATAGTGCGCTCCTTGTTCTACTTGTTTGTTCTTATAACATTCACAATACTATTTATTCAATAACGTTAAAAAATGACAGCATGAAATTGCTACATTAATTAGATATTATAATTAGTCGGTCAAACAAGAAGAACAGACCGGACTAGACACAGCTGTCCAATCCTTTCATCTGGCAGTTATGAATAGAAGCTAGGTTGGTAGGTTGTTGGCGTCTATTGCTGAGAGTTGTGCTAATTAAAACGAAACCACTGTACGACCGGGTTAATATACTTCGGATATATCACAGCTAAACAATCACTCTTAATTGCAACAAGAACGATTGGGTTTAACAACGTCTGATGTGGTCAATAAAAGCCAAACCTGTAGGTTACAAACTAAGTTATATGTTTATTTGATGTAAAACTATAAGATGAATGGCTTTAACAACATCTTATGAGATCATCATGAGCCAAACCTCTAGACTACAAACTGATTTTTATGCTTAATTAACATAAAAGCTTCATCTGATTGGTTTTAATATCTGATGAGATCAACGCAAGTCAAACTTGTATGTTTCAAACTGAGTTTACAGGCCCTTATGTTTTTGCTATAAAAGCATGAGATGTTTTTTTTCTCATCTAATGATATCAATAGAAGCCAAATTTGTAGGTTGCAAACTGAGTTATAAGCCAGTTTCATATGGAAGCATGAAATGATTGGGTTTAACAACGTATGACAAGATTAATAAAAAGTTATGAGTTCAATACGTATTTGAAACCAACTTGATTGGGTTTAATAACATCTGTCGATAGCAATAGAAGGCAAACTTGTAGGTTGCAAACTGAGTGCAGTGCTTATTTGAAACAAAACCACGAGTGATTTAATTCAACATCTGACGATATAGATAGATGATAAACTGGTAGGTTGCAAAATGAGTTCCATGCTTCAGACAAAAGCACGAGATGATTTGGTTTAACAACATCTGATGATATCAATAGAAGCCAAACTCGTAGGTTGCAAAATGAGTTCTATGCTTATTTGAAACAAAAGCACGAGATTATTTGGTTTAACAACATCTGACGATATCAATAGATGCCAAACTTGTAGGTTGCAAAATGAGTTCTATGCTTCAGACAAAAGCACGAGATTATTTGGTTTAACAACACCTGATGATATCAATAGAAGCCAAACTTGTAGGTTGCAAAATGAGTTCTATGCTTCAGACAAAAGCACGAGATTATTTGGTTTAACAACACCTGATGATATCAATAGAAGCCAAACTTGTAGGTTGCAAAATGAGTTCTATGCTTCAGACAAAAGCACGAGATTATTTGGTTTAACAACACCTGATGATATCAATAGAAGCCAAACTTGTAGGTTGCAAAATGAGTTCTATGCTTCAGACAAAAGCACGAGATGATTTGGTTTAACAACACCTGATGATATCAATAGAAGCCAAACTTGTAGGTTGCAAAATGAGTTCTATGCTTCAGACAAAAGCACGAGATGATTTGGTTTAACAACACCTGATGATATCAATAAAAGCCAAACTTGTAGGTTGCAAAATGAGTTCTATGCTTCAGACAAAAGCACGAGATGATTTGGTTTAACAACACCTGATGATATCAATAGAAGCCAAACTTGTAGGGTGCAAAATGAGTTCTATGCTTATTTGAAACAAAACCACAAGTGATTTTATTTAAACTGACGATATCAACAGAAGGTAAACTTGTAGGTTGTAAAATGAGATAAAACTTGTTTGAAATAAAACCAAGAGATGACTGGATGCTTGTTATTGGTAGCAGAGCACTAGCATATTAACTACGGGGTTTCCAAAGGATTATTTTACAATCGAAATTCGATAAAACATATTTCAACTCGTGTCGCCAATAATATTACTACAATAATACAAGAACATGGAGACATACACGGATCGAGCAGAGACCGTAAATAATATCTAATAAGAAGGCAAACACTTCGAGCCAAAAGGGCAGCAAGAGAACACACATAAAGAGTGAAACGCGCCATAACAGTGTGTTACGGAGTGTCAGGATCAAGTTTAGTTTTCTGTTGATAATAAACTTTCTTTCTGTCTTTCTAAACGTCTCCAGAAACAACAGAACTACAGCCTAGACTACGGAATGGGATATTTTACGTTTACACGTAGGTCTACGTATGATTGTGTAATATAAGGATTTATCTGTCAGTGCACAACAATTGACCTTTTCCCGAATTAACCAATTTTTAATTGGTCAAACGATTTTGTTTTCCAGCCCTTTTTTAACAACACAATTTCAGTACCCATTTCCAAAAATCGTGAAATTGGTTATCGGATTTTAACAGGAACTAACGTTAGTGTAACAATTTTGAAATAAGAAATATTCACAGTTGAGGAAAGTATTAGAAAAGTTAAACCATCATTCCAGCTGAGCTTGAACTTAAATTTTATATGACTTAAATCTGGACAGAATCTAATGAACTTATTTTCAGAACTAGGTAGGTTTCTTTAGTTTTTCGTTAATAGTTTTCGATCCGCATTATTAAATAATGGGAAAATAATTGAATATTAAATGTTTGTGTATCTGTCAAGTTCTAATTATTACATTTTTAAATAAAATACGTGGTGTGGCAATTAAAAAACCGGACTGGTGCTACAAAACATTTTACTGATCACCAATTTACATGACAAAGTTTATCCCCTTCAATGTATTCTCTTACCGATCCCTACAACGCTACATACGAATTGTCCAATGCTGGAAGGTCAGCTTCTTGAGAATCTCCGTTGCTTTTTATTTCACCGTTTCCACACTGTAAAATCTTGTCTCCTTAAGCTTGTAGGAAATAAAAAATGTTACTGGGTACCAGTTTTGTTAAGTACTGTGAGTGGTCCAAGACGGTGATGCCGTATTTCACAAAGAACGCCTTCACAGACACAAGGCGGAATGGACAGGCATCCAGGAACTGCTCTTCCACAAATCGGGTCTTCGTCTTCTCACTTGTACAAGAAGGGCTGTCGGAGCCTCGACATAATAATGTTGATTGACCGTCTGATCTTCGGGGACCCAGTAAACGCAGGCAATTTTCCAGTTTCACAACAAACTAGAGGTTAACTCATTGCTCCATTTAAACACTGCATTTTTCGACGAGACGCTAGTGCAAGGATTTGAAAGGGCTTTTGCTACAGCGAGACTGAGCGTGAGACTGAGCAACGTACAACCGGGCGTACTTCCAGCTCAGGGCGTTGCATCACAGACAAGTTGAAACCTGCCGCTACGCGCTCACTGTTTGACAGTAGCACCTAGGGATGGGCACTTCTGCTATTTTTAAAAAATATCAACGAACTGTTTGTTGGAAAAAATAACTGTTTGGAAAAACAGTTTGAAAAAACAGGTTTAGAAAAATGAAACTCGAAGCTGTATTAGCAGCTAAAACATAAGCACAAACGATCAGTTTTCTAAGACTACTTTTTCATTCCCATTACCTTAACTGTAGTCCTTAACTGTTTTGGCTGTAAAACATTTAGAAAAAAATAATTAAATGTAGTAATAATTAAATTACATTCTCAAAACGTAATATATATGTGTGCCATTTTATATTTACAAAATGCAATGAATTTCTAATAGAAGCATTTTTTTTACTTAAAAATTAAATAGCCTTTGCATATTTACTGAAATGCAAACAATTTAGAATATTTTTATTTGATTAAAAAATATTGATGATTGATAATAAATATAAAAAATACATTTAAATAAAATTAGGTTATGTATTTACATATTAGGTTATGTGAGATGTTACTGTCAAATTTTTATTTGGGAGATAGTAGGTTTTCATTTTTCAACACTGAAAAAAGTAACGTTAATAAGTAATGTTAATAAGTAACGTTAATAGTAATAAGAACATAGGCCAAATATGTTTAAATAAAATTGGCTCTATATAGTTACAAAATTATAGGTTATTAACATTAGGTTATTACAGGTTAATGATAGGTTATTGACCTAAAATAACCTAAAATTATTCAAGATATATACAAGAGTAGATATTGTGAATTTTAAAAAGTTCACATCCAATAAATAATTAAAAACTATGCACTTAATTCTAAAAACATAAAAAAAGTAAAAGAAAACTTTCAAAATTGTCCACTAAATATTTTTAAATTTCTAAACACAAAGTAAACTACGGAGAAAAACTAATATAAAACATAATTATGGCTGTTTTTACAGTTTAAAAAATGTTTGAACAACAAATTTTACATTTAAAACTTTCAAACAACTCGCAACAAAATAGAGATAAACTTTGACAACGTCCGAACAGTTCTTACTTCACTACGTTGCAACAAGAAATAGAGGGAAAAAGTATAGCAAATAGCAAGTTAAAGAAAAGGTGTTTGTACTGTTTGAAGGAAAACAGTTTAACCGGAAAATAGCAAGAAAAATGTTTTAGCGCTTGCGGCAACGTTCGAATAGAACGTAGGTGGTAGGGAAGTCCAAACTGTTGTTCCATGTTTTAACAAATCACGATCCAGTCCAATTCAACTGCTAGTTTCCGTTTGGCAAAGCAGTTTGTTTTTCGTAAATAGAATAACAGTTTGGAGTTTTCTTACCCATCTCTAGTAGCATCACCAGTCCAGTTATTTAATGGCCACACCTCGTATTGTCAATGATAATTATAAATTAATTAATGAATTATTAAAGACAGAGAATTTTTCTTTGGGCAGCAACCAGTGCTGACCTCTACATCACTTTTTGAATGATCGTTAAAACGTGTCCACATATTTGTACATTATAAAGCAGTTTTAATCGATTTCGTTCAAACTTGATACAAATTCGATTTTTGAAATAACTTGGGACAATTTCTTTCTACCAGAAAAAAATAACAAAAAATGCTGATCTATTCCATATTATCAGATAGTCTGATTTTAATTTTGAAATCAAATTTTCAAAAATTCTAAGATAAAAATTGTGGCACTATTTGGAAATTCGCTTCCATCACGTCAACGAGGCAGCGGCGTGCTGCGACTGTTTTTATTAATAATTGGATATTATTTAAACTCTATCGCCGTGATTACAAATTGGCAATTAATAATAAACACGGCGTCGATTGGCTAACATCGCGTTCAACAGACTTAGATTTACAATGATTGTAGGTAACATAATAACAATAGTTGCTTTTTGTGCACTACTTTAATTAAGCGTTCGTTCAATACAGTGATTTATAACGTTGCATTTATTCTCCTCGGATTTACAGGTTTCCCAATGAAACTGACACGCTGTGCAATCAATCTTTCGTTCTATGGCATTGGTTGCCCATATTTCCGATCCATTAACCAACACTCTTTCTACAACACTATTGCAAACTAATTGCTAGATATCATTTACCAATTAAATCCATTTCTGTTGTTTAATTAATTATGCATTCTGACTGTAACTTTTTTTAAAAATTTAACAGAAATTCGGTATATAAATTAATTGTCTAATTAATTGCATATGTTTATTTCGCATAATATAATTAAACTTGGATTACCCGTCGCGGTTTGGCCCACGAAAACTATTTCAGTAACATAGTAACTTAAAAACATATAAAATACATTAACAAAAGCATAATCATTTAATTCACTAAAATTGTAAATACGAAAAAAAAATATTTACTGGCTTCAGACTTGTTGCATTCGAATTATTATTATACCCAAATCTCATAATGTAATCGCGATGAGACTTATCATCCGAATTTAACTTTTTCAATGCGAAGGAAATTCTTTCAACCCACTACACGTTGGTCTATTTTAAAATTCTTTCTACATGAGCATCTCTTTTATTACATTATAAAAGATTAATAACAGAAACGTCTTTTCAAACAACCATTTCATTATTTTCAAAAAATAATAAAATATATGTTTTATTATAATTTGATACGTAGAATTGAACACATTTCTTTCACACCATTCAGAGGGTGAATTCTGAAAAATGCTGAAATATATGTTAAATTATTTGTGTTTTCAAGTTGTTTTGTTTGTTAAGTTTCAAAAAATTACGATCAATTTTTTCCATATTCGAACTTTTGTACCTCCTTTTCACCCTTTAGGGATAATTTTGTAAAATGCTGAAATATGTGTTTTTTACCGTATTTATGTTGACTTTCAACAAAATTGGAATTAAACAATAAGTTTATTCCAATCCTACACTCTATACTCCGTTTTCATCCTTTTTGGGTACGAATATCGAAAATGATGACATTTTTATCTTTACCATTTTTATCTTTTTCTTTTACGTTGTATGAAAATCTGTTAAAAAAAATATTTTTCCTAATGCAAACATTTACACCTCATTTTCACTTTTTATGAAACGAAATATGGAAAAACTGTACGTTTCGTTTTTTATGTACGTTGGAAAAAAAGGCCTATACGTTTCATTATTTATGTTTTAGACTATTTTCATTAAGTTCCTATAAAATGTGTTCAAACATATGTTTACACTGTAAAACAATATTCACCCTGTAATGTGATTATATACGATTTAAACTGTACAATATTTACAAGCCTACTCGCTAGTATTTCAAAGTGAATTTAAAGTACAATGATATATTATCAGTGAATTTCACTTGTTTCAAAATGAGCTGCAATAATGGTTTGTGCGTATGTGTGTGTTTGTGGTTGTGCACGCAC
This sequence comes from Callitettix versicolor, assembly GCA_022606455.1. Taxonomy (NCBI): domain Eukaryota; kingdom Metazoa; phylum Arthropoda; class Insecta; order Hemiptera; family Cercopidae; genus Callitettix; species Callitettix versicolor. Next base: position 72,488,252 of record CM040186.1, read on the forward strand.
GTGTTTCACACAGTAGAGTTTGCAAATTTGGTCTGATTTTATTCAAACTTGATGAAACAAAGAATTCATTTTGGTAATGGCTTATTAAAATATTAAAAAGTTTTGAGTCTTCCGTTTTATTGCGATAAATCCCAACCTTTTTTTTAGAGATGGTTTTCATACGTTTTGTTAGGTTATTTAAAAATTGAATTTGAACAAAAACGTTACAACCGATTCTGAACCATTTTCTTTACCAAAAAACTACAAACAAATTTTAATTATAACATTTTAAAGATAAATAATACGTTATGTAAATTAATATTAATAGGTGACCTTCGCGAAAACTTCGCACGGTTAGTGGTCAGTCCACGTAATATAATTAAGTGGAAATGTAAATATAGATATTTGTCAATTCAAAATACATGATTATAAAAAATAATAACATAATTAAAATTATTGTAAGTGATATTAACATCATATACAGGATTTTGTTCTTTTTTTAAATTATTTTCAAAAAATGTCTAAAAACAATGTTGGAAGTTTTGACGCGATCATCGTCACTTTGCCCGTGAACGATATCTTCAACACAAAAAGATATCTATAAATTTGCGGACTGGTGAAAAAGTCGCTACATATCACTGTTCATGTGAAAAAACAGAACCTCATAAGCTTTCATGTTTTTAAAATGTATTTTTAACGAAAACATTAATTTTAATATATCTACTTATTTTTCGTCATTAGAGGGGAAAATAATATTCAAAATAGCCTATCAAACATTAATTTTGGTACAGTATTAAGGAAGATATTTCATGCCGACAAAAAATAATTCTGAGAAATAATATATAGAGATAATTTTTAATATTATGCATGCTTATTTGAGTAAAAACCACTCAAGAACGATATTACATACCTATATACTTTCTTTATACTTCGGATAGTGAGGAAATAAAATCAACTGCGAGTGAAATATTGCAAATATAAAAGATTACCGGTACAGAACATGTGGGGCTCTTGTATTTTATGATACTTCTCTATCCAACAAAACAGTACTCGTTGTTCCAACGATCTGTAATCTTTTAAATGGATCCTTTCTCTATCGACAGAAAAGCTTTTAAGTGCTTGATTAGAACAATAGCAGGAGTTGCTGTACATCCCGAGAAACTACAGACTCAACTTATAAATAATAAAATCTCTCTCTCTCTCTCTCTCTCTCTCTCTCTCTCTCTCTCTCTCTCTCTCTCTCTCTCTTTGCGAGAACAAATCAAAGTACAGTACAGTAAGTAATGACATCACGCTGTACGACTCTGTATGTACTGCTACCTCGATATTTCATTGAAACCTATGTTACTTGTATTACTCGAGAAAATAGTCTTGATGTTATGATGCAAGCAAATTTCCAAAAATTAGCATCACTAAACAAATACTATAACTACTCTATACCAAAATAAAAAAACAGGTTTATTTTATCATGCAACGAAACAACTTTTGCGGGTGATGAAGGTAATGTTCACATAAACAGTTGTTACTTCAATAATACTACTTTAACTCTCTAAGTTCCTTTTATTTTTGCGATGGCAATTGTATTTTAATTAAAATATTTTTGTAATAAAAGTAGAATATTTAAGGGTATGTTTAACAACTTACCCAGGAAACTTAGAACACTTAAATAGTTTCACAAAATACTTTTTTATTCAGTGGCATATACTTCGCCGTGAGGCATCTTCAGACATAGTAAAACTAAAAATTATAAAGTGTACTTACACACTACTACAGTTAATGTTAAAACTGGAAGGGAGAAGGTTAAAGATTAGCAGGTTGAGAAAAACCACTAAAGAGTAGATTTGCGTTAGGGAGAGGGATGAAGTTAGTCTGACCATTTAAATTCAAATTTGGGTTCTTACAGATAGATCTATATATATTTCCAGAATTTCTACATTATTTAGTTTTATACTTTGTTGGTTTTTATGGGTTACAGTGATATTGTTCAAATTAAAAGAACGATTCTAATAAATATTTCGCAAAACTTCAGTTACTTTTTTCGTACAATTGAAATGTTCCTTAATACGAGTTTTTATGAAATTTAATAATTTAGTTATTCAGAAAATATTTAGATCTATTTGTAAAAACCCATATTTTAATTTAAATTAACAAAATAACCTTAACCCCTCTTCCTTACTCAGGGGTTTTCCTAACCTGCTGCTCACTGACCTTTTTACATTCTCAATCCTTCCTTTCTTTACCTTCTCCCTTCCAGTTTTAACATTATCGTTATTAATACATAAGATAAGCACACTTTACAATTTGTATGTTTACTATGTCTGAAGATGCCTCACAGTGAAACATATGTAACTGAATAAAAGAATTTTGTGGAACTATATAAGTGTTCTAATTCTTGCGGATATCATGGAGTTTCCCCAAGTACCGATTATATATGTTCAATGAATAATTCTGTAGTGTAAAAAGAAAGAAGATCCACAGCAAAGTATGTTGAAGACCCGACTGGAAACACGTGTTGCGAGGTGAAGAGAGAGGTCACAAAGCGCCTACAGACTGGATGTTGGCCGCGGGGACAGAGCCCCTACTTTACAGTGAGTACGACAATGAACCCTGAAATTTATATTTACACCACTCTGTGAAAATTCCTGTTGGGACGGAAATAACTGTAGTTGTTGATGTAAAATATGCCAGTGTATCAACATCTATAACAACAGTAAGTATAAGGTGAGCTCCAACTATACAACCTACTGTTAAATGGTCAGGCAGCAGTCAAAGTAATAGTGGGTCCTGCAATTCGGTCCAAGCTGGTCTCTATACAACCGGGTTACTCTTCACTGGATTCCGGGGCATAAGGGCGTTGAAAGGCAGACCAACAGGCTGGACTTGAATCTGCATCTGAGTTTATCGGACCTGAGCCGGCTTTCTCTGACATTGGCCAGGTGGCAAGATGGGATAACCTTAGTGGAGATTTCCACAGCAAGCTTCTCTTGGGTAAGGTTCCTCTGGAGGACTTAGAGAGGTCTTTAGGCAGAGCATAACTCAAGGAAAGCATGGGGCTCATTAATGGGCACTGTATACTAAGGATACATATGAACAGGATATGTATGCACCACGGAGAAACCTTGTGTAGGTTGTGCAGGAAATAGGAAGAAACAGCAGAACACATAATTCATAATTGTGAGGCTTTTGGTGGCAAGAGGCTAAGGGCTGTTCGTTCCCATATGACCTCCAGCTAATGAGCTAGTCATTGGATTGCTGGAACTTACTAAGGACATCAATCTGCTGAACTAGTACTCAAGAGGTTTAGTTGCACAATAACGAGTTGATCGCAGTGCCTGAGGTTGTAGTATCCCTTTCATCTGGTTTGAATCTAAACTAATATAATGATTCATTTTCCATTCTTTTCTGTCCAATAATATGTTATATTAATCCAAATCCTAGTAAAATTTAAATTTAAACTTTTGGATGAACAAAAAATCAAAATAAATGTTGATATAAAATGGGATCCCCTTCTCCTGATGAATAACAAAAGGATGCATTAACATAATATTTCGATATGCTAATAATACTGTAATTGCACCTGGTAATTCAGGTAATGACAGTAATAATAGAATGGCTCAGACGAATAAGATGGTTCGATCTAGAGTTATTGTAACTCTGCCTATATTTAGAATTGCAGTAATAAAATAAAGTGCTCCTAAAATTGATGAAATATCATTAAATGCAAGGAAATCATTGCTAAGCACATTCCCCTCGGTGACAATATTTATTTCTCATGATGGATAAACAGTTCAACCCGTTTCGACCCCGTTATCAATTATTCTTCTTGATAATAATAGTGTTAGAGATGTGTTTCTTTCATTTTTTTGAAAACCGTATTTTACCATCTAAATTACAAGCTTGAAAAACTACAAATTATACTCAAGAGAGTTTAGTTTTCCCTTCCATTAGTTTCCTCTCAAACAGCCAATCTGTTTATTTTCAAACATTACCGCACTTACCTCAATTGACTAAATGTTATCGCAAAAAAGGGGCCGGTTTTCGGGCTAATTAAAAAAATTATCAAGTGTGTTCAAGTGAAAGAGCCTATGCCAGTAAATTTGTGCTATGTTTGTACACTTATTGTTTTGATAATAAACGAGGACATGTAGTAGATGTGAAACTTGATTAGGTCATGAAATCAATAAAAGCTTGTACAAACCCTTGACATCACCCCTAAGCAGAAAGTAAACAAGACTATCCTAGAGGGAATTAAGAAATTTCAGCAAATATTTACAACATCTGAAACATTATTATGTTCTTCGTTTTATATCCGTTATTACTTTCTGTTAAAAAAAAATAACTTATAAGCTTCAAATTAAAATAATATTTATTTATGTACAGTACCAGCGACCGCTGTACATTATGAATTTCCAACATATATTTTTGTGCAATTTTTGAAAATCTGATTTCACCTCGCAATTATCGTTAATATCTGCCGTCTTCAACCGATTTTAAAAAATTAAAAAAATATATTTATGCAGATAACGCTGATTATTATAATGGCGAATACGACTTCCAAACAAGTGTCAGATAAAAACAGAATTTTATAAAACTAAAAATGGTCGTCATTCAGAAACTTCTGGACGAATTTTTGCGGCTAAAACGTATATCTAAGCTATAACCAAAAATCGATTTCTGTGCTAAATTTTAATCACATTGGACTAGAACTGCGAGCTGAAATCACACACACACACACACACACACACACACCACTGCTTTGTAATTGTTGTGTAGTGTTAACAAGACGACTGAATGAGTGAATGTTTATTGCAAACGTTTATGCTTTGTAATTAAATTGGAACAAGCCAACAATAAATCTTTCCCTTTCACATTATAGCGCAACATAATCACTGCTTTATAATTAGCTATCGTGTTAATAGGATTATATTTAATGTTTGAATTAGTGAATGTTTATTGCAAAGTTTATGCTTGGAACAAGCCAAAATAAATCTTTCTTCCTCACGTTATAGCGCACCAATATCGCTGCTTCCCTACGTACGTATACAATTAATAGTATAATGTTTAATGATTGAATTAGTGAATGTTTATTGCAAAGTTTATGCTTGGTAATTAACTTGAAACATGTCAACAATAGAGCTTTCTCCCTCACATTACAGCGCAACAAAATCACTGTCTCTGTAATTAGGCGTAGTGTTAACAGGATAATGTTTAATGTTTGAATTAGTGAGTGTTTATTGCAAAGTTTATGCTTGGTAATTAACTTGAAACATGTAAACAATAGAGCTTTCTCCCTCACATTACAGCGCAACAAAATCACTGCCTTTGAAATTAGGCGTAGTGTTAACAGGATAATGTTTAATGATTGAATTAGTGAGTGTTTATTGCAAAGTTTATGCTTAATAATTAACTTGAAATATGTCAACAATAGAGCTTTCTCCCTCACATTACAGCGCAACAAAATCACTGCCTTTGTAATTAGGCGTAGTGTTAACAGGATAATGTTTAATGATTGAATTATTGGTGTTTATTGCAAAGTTTATGCTTAATAATTAACTTGAAATATGTCAACAATAGAGCTTTCTCCCTCACATTACAGCGCAACAAAATCATTGCCTTTGTAATTAGGTGAAGTGTTAACAGTATAATGTTTAATGATTGAATTAGTGAGTGTTTATTGCAAAGTTTATGCTTAATAATCAACTTGAAATATGTCAACAATAGAGCTTTCTCCCTCACATTACAGCGCAACAAAATCATTGCCTTTGTAATTAGGCGTAGTGTTAACAGTATAATGTTTAATGATTGAATTAGTGAGTGTTTATTGCAAAGTTTATGCTTAATAATCAACTTGAAATATGTCAACAATAGAGCTTTCTCCCTCACATTACAGCGCAACAAAATCATTGCCTTTGTAATTAGGCGTAGTGTTAACAGTATAATGTTTAATGATTGAATTAGTGAGTGTTTATTGCAAAGTTTATGCTTAATAATTAACTTGAAAGATGTCAACAATAGAGCTTTCTCCCTTACATTACAGCGCAACAAAATCATTGCCTTTGTAATTAGGCGTAGTTTTAACAGTATAATGTTTAATGATTGAATTAGTGAGTGTTTATTGCAAAGTTTATGCTTAATAATCAACTTGAAATATGTCAACAATAGCGCTTTCTCCCTCACATTACAGCGCAACAAAATCTTTGGCTTTGTAATTAGGTGTAGTGTTAACAGGATAATGTTTAATGATTGAATGCGTGAATGTTTATTGCAAAGTTTATACTTAGTAATTAACTTAGAACACACCAACAACAACAGCTTTCTCCTACTGACTACAGCGCACCCGTACTTAGGACGAGTGTTAATAGGATTATAAAAGGCGACATAGATAAAGAGGATATCCGCAGTTTAGAAGCAATCAAAGAGTTCCTTACTCCGAATCCTTCAAAGTATCTCCAGTAGTAAAGTCTACGTTGTTTCCTTATTACACACTCGGCTGACTTCAAATTACGTGCTAATTTTACGAAGAAAAATAATATCCAACAGCAACAGATTTTACTTCTACACTATACAAAGTGACACTACAAATATTGTGATACTGCAGCCTTGTATTGTGCTTGTGTACATTTCAGGGGATTACACTAATAAAAAAACCGATTGGTGAAATATAGCATGTAGTTTAGCGATATGAAGAGCAATTGTTGGAATACTAGAGATATAATTTAGTCAATTTGGTTTTAATGATTAATAATTGTTGTTGGATGTCTGACTTGTCACGTTGCTATTTTTTGTTACTAGTAATTTGTTTATATCACACGATGGAGACAGCTACGTTATACATACATGCTTACCGCTCCAACACCTTAATAAAGGCGTATTCCATCAAAATATAATTAGTTATTTAATGTAAGTTTTGATGAACTAAAAACTTTATAGTTCACCTACACGTTTAGTTTTTTCAAACTCTAAATTAAAAAGTTTTCTATTATGAAAAACTTACACCATAAAAGTGTTGAGACAAAAGGTGTTTAAAAAGTTACACGTTCAATTTGCAACTTTGTTTTGAAATAAAAATACAACCGACAATATACTTTTATTAAAATACACAAGAAAAGGAGCGGGTCTGTACATAAACGAAATAATCGATTTATAGACTCAGTTACGTGTAACGACCTTTGGGATATCCTAATAACAGATGCTTCTATGAATCGATTGTTATATTTTAATTCTTGCATTCCCATTATACGAAGCGGTGATCATAAACAAATCAATCTTGAGATTTGTACGGGATTCTCACTTCTGTCGCTTTGTGCGTCTGTACAATCGATGGAGTCTAACCGAATTCACAGATTTCTATTACTTTCGCACTGTTTGTCAACATCTCGGGAACAAATAAAAAAATGTTCAAAGTCTTTTTTGTAAAAAGAAATATTCAAACTGTTCTAAAAAACTGTAGCTTAAAAAACGTACTGGTCGCTGTATCCAAAAATTCCTAATCAATGGAAATCTTGCTATAAGTATGACTACAGTTTAAATTAAAATAATTCAATTAAGCCAATTTAGTAAATTTTAATTGAAAATCCATAAATAAACTGTAACAATTTTTTCTTCGATTTACATTTGAACCGTATGTTTTTATATTAAGAGCTTTGAATCATGTTAAGAATTTTAATTATTGTTTAATTAAAAACCTTTGCCTTAAAAATTTAAGAATCTTAACATAAAACAAACATTTTATAAAAAAAAACAATTTTTTGTTATTGAACAAAAAAAATACGTATCATTTTTTCTCTTCCTTTTCATTTTAATTGCGATAATTTGTTAGAAAACACGACAATTAACGTAGCTAGTTTTTAAAAACATTACCTAAATCGTATTACATGTTTTTCAATGAAATCAGCTGATCGTTACGAATTAATATAAAACAACTGATCTTTTAATATAACATAGCTAGTTTTTAACAACATACCCTAAAATGTATAGCCTATCAGCTCTTCAATGAAATCAGCTGATCGTTACGATTAATTATAAAACAACTGATTCTTTTACTATAACTAACAATATAAATTTGTGCACTCGCATCACGCGACGCGCAAAATCCAACATTAAAAGCAGCCCTAAAACATGATACAAGTTAATTTGAGAAATGATTTTGAAAAATTTGGCGATTTTAGAACTTTTTATTGATAATCTCAAAACTGAATATTTTAGCGATATAAGTTAATGTGATAAATTTGTGCATCAATACGCTTTATAATCAATTAACTGCCGACACGAGCAAGTAGCCCAGATTAGAATACCGTAGTAGATTAGATTAATTTCAATGGTTTATGGGATCTGGTGGCCCATTCTGCTGCAGGTCCTTAGCGTCCTGGAAGCCAAACATTCTTTCCTTCCAGCTGTGACCTGCAGTTTCCACTTTCTTCCTATTGTATAACTTATTGTCGGATTTGTTATTACAGATCCCTAATTTTGTTGTTAGAAGTAAACGAAAAATAATGTAATAAATGCAATTATACATGGTTACCTTATCTGTTTTGTCTTGAACAATTACACATATACAATTTTACCAGGTCGAGAGTTTTGGGTATACAAAAATTATCTTGCACCGATTGTTACCTGTAATGTGCTGACGATACATGCAATTTTTCATATTTTATTTTAATTTTACACAAAGTTTTTAATTTTCTTTTCTGATATACTGCTCATTCCGCTTCTTATAAAACTAATCAAATTATATTTACATGTACATAATCGGCATGATTCCATCAGTATAAATATTTCACAAAAGAAAATATTGAACAATTATTTGAATTATTATTAACAATTGATAATTATAAAGTATATGCGCTGAAGGTACAGTCTGGGCCCAGCAACAATGGATACGCACCGAGTCTTGGATTTGTAAAACGATGGCCGGTCGGACTTATACAATCTTGGTATAGTGTTTTTCATTTACAAAATACGAGTTCACATTAAATATAAACTGCTTTGGAGATTTACGAATATTAAGAAATTTTGGCATATTTCGTAAAATAGAGTATAATAAATACACAGATATTTGAATTCAATACACTTATAACCACTTGTATGCTGACACATCAAACAAAGAAACTCTTATTATTGACTTGTCACAATTCACAAAACAAAACAAAACAAAAATGTTTATAACATCGATTCGCACGAATAAGAATAAATAAAACTGATAATGACTTACATAATACCTGAGAGTGGATGTGAATAAAGCGGGAGGCTGGAGGATGGAAGTTAATGAGTCATGTCCGCCACAGTTGTTTATGAACCAAAATCTTGTCCTGTTACAGAAGTAGGCCGTATATTAAAACGTATATTAAATAATACGTTTTGACTTCCATATCTTGGAAATCGGGTTATGTCTCGTTTCACTGAACGTTTCATACACACAAACCCCTGGTTTTAATAGACAGACCAATAAGAAACTTTTATTGTTTTTATTTTCTAGTGATAGGTTGGGATAAACGGAAACCGAACAGCTTGTAATTGTGACATTTGTCAGTCATTACCACGATATTATCCATTTGACTGTGTACTTTGCCTGACTTGACGCTCGGCCACAATATGTCCAGTAAGACCCAGGCTGTACCTTTGCCACTGAGCACGGCCTGGCGCAGCCGGTTTTTAACTTTTCGATAATAATTCACTTTAAAAAACCCCGTTTTTTGAAATAACATATCAATAGCACATACAGATTAACGAAATTTCATCAGTTATGTCAAGGAGTACTGACTTATAACCAGGTAAATAGTTGACATAAAAATCCCAATTTCTGTTATACTGTTCGCAACAGTACTGTGTTCAATCTTGGCCTGGTAAGTTCAACAATAACAAAAAGACTCAGAAAAACTGTTTCTTTTAAAACATATTACATAAAAAAACTGTAACCGTATAATTACATGTATTGCATTACTTTTTGTTTGCTTGTAACAACGAATCAAAGTCAGAAGTCTGTAATAAAAGATCCGACAGTACGCACGTGTTCTCTGTGGTACATTCATATCCTGTCCAAGTGCACTAGAATACCGCAATGCTCTATATTGAGTCCCATGGTTTTACCACCTTACTTATTGCTTCATTTCTTTAGATCGTTTAGAGATCAGTTTACTAATAAGACGTGCTGCCGTGCGCTAACTGCTCACTGCTCACTGCTCAGTGCTGTTATTGCGCTGACCATTAGTAAATTTCAAATGAAAAATACTTATTAAAAATTTGTTTTAATGAAAGTAGGGGTACATTATTAAATTAGTAAAACATGTATAGACAATTTATTATTATGCATACCGTACCTAACATAATAATTATTTAAAATAAATATTATTATAATTAAAAAAGTGAATAAAGTAATTAAAATAAAATAAAGTAGAACTATTAATTCCAAAATTTTAAGGTTTACTTGATAAAAAAATATCAAATAAACCTTAAAATTTATAATATTCCGATTTTCTCAAAATAGGTCATTAGGATTTCGATTTTTAAAAAATCATTTTTTAAATACCTACCTCTTTGAAATACCTACAGACTGAAAAACTTTTCCTTCTCCGAAAAAACCGTTTTGAGAACTGTTGACATGAAAAAAAACATTTATTTCCCATTTAACAGTCTACACTGGCGTCAGTTATGGATATTTACATATAATCAAAATGTGCTGAACCGATTTTCTAACAATTTAGAGCAACAAATTGAACGTGAGAAAGCAGTTACCTAACCGCCAACATGTCTCCATTAATGTGAAATGTTAAAGTAAAGCCCGTGTCTCCGGGGGGAAGCATCTATTGCGGTTATCAAGGTTTTTATGGATGCTTTTAACATTTAGTATTAGAAGAAACCTTAAGCGGCTTTATGCTTTTAAAGAGCTTTCCCTCGAGTAAATGTTTGATGCGAAGCCAAGTTAAGACATAAATAATGTTGACGAACGACGAAAATGATTAAACTGAAAACATATTTTTCCGAGCACGGGAAAAATGTTTGGCAAAGATTAAAAAACAAAATACCAGAAAATATTCGCGCCCTGCTTTGCAAAATCCTTATAACCTCGTGTAGACTTTGACGCATTAACTTCTCAAGTTGATTTTCAATTTCTTTCCAGACGAAGTGAAGTGATCGTAAAGAAATATTATCTCAACACTTCTATGATCATTTTTCATGTCTAACCAAGGTAAAAATAATCGCGACACGCACCTGTCTCGCTGACGCTCCGAAAATATTTTCCTTTAAATTATCCTTTTTTGACATTCTGATTTCACCATAATGATTAGCATTAAAATCTCCTGCATTGAAAATACGAAAATGAAGCCTGACCGCATCAAATATCTTAATTTCAAAGGATTGTGAAAATTCAAAGTGCTAATTTATGCAGTTGTTAAAGCTGACTACGTCGGTGAAAGAACATTTAGATTTTCAAAAACACTTAGGACAAAAAAGTTATAAATTTTTAACAATTTGAAATGACCACCATTTTGAAACTGTTAAACGAAATTTCCTGGTTAACAAACTAGAACAGCTTGTGGAATATTTAGGAAATTTGACGAACGTGAAATGTTTTGATACTATTTATTGAGATGTGTGTCCGCAGAAAAACAAGACCTTACTTACTTTCACTTCATTATTGAAAAAATAATATTTTTTTAGCGACTGTACCAGAACTTTCCCTACAACCACCTCCCTAAGGGTGTGGGGGGTTATGTACATCTCTGCATCAAACTTTCATCAAGCCTTTGTCTAATATTAAATTTATAATCCCAATTTTCTGTAATTGCATATTATAATCCTGTAAAAATCGGTTTACACATATACCTGTATGCCATCGATTCTAAGACGCACATTTTTCCTATTCTGTTACTCAAAAAAACTAGTTGCATCTTAAAATCGATGGCGTCTTACATTTGGTGTCAAAACGGTACTATAATCCAAAAATATTTTCATATTAGGATAAATGAACCCTTGTTGACTGAACAATGGAACAAAGCGCACAGCTGCAAGGTCATTCACAATTATAGCCCCTGCTCCTCTACAAATCTGTCATTTTATTTTCAATGAGCTGTCGACAACACTGGAAAAAATTCATGAGCTGTCGACAACAATGAAAAATATTCACGAGCTGTCGACAAAACTGGAAAATATTCGTGAGCTGTCGATAACACTGAAAAATATTCAGGAGCTATCTACAATACTAAAATATTCACGACCTGTCGACAACACTGGAAAAAATTCATGAGCTGTCGATAACAAAGAAATATATTAATGAGTTGTCGACAACATTGAAAAATATTCACGAGCATTCGACAACAATGAAAAATATTCACGAGCTGTCGACAACACTGAAAAATATTCACGAGCTGTCGACAACACTGAAAAATATTCACAAGCAGTAGACAACACTGAAAAATATTCATGAGCTGTCGTTAACACTGAAAAATATTCATGGCTGTCGACAAACTGAAAAATACTCACGAGCTGTCTACAACACTGAAAAATACTCACGAGCTGTCGACACACTGAAAAATATTCATGAGCTGTCGACAACACTGAAAAAATATTCAGGAGCTATCCACAACACTAAAAAATATTCCCGAGCTGTCGACACACTGACAAATATTCACAAGCTGTCAACACACTAAAAAATATTCATGAGCTGTCGACACACAATGAAAAATATTCACGAGCTGTTGACACACTAAAAAATATTTACGACCTGTCGACACACTGAAAAATATTCCCGAGCTGTTGACAACACTGAAAAATATTCATGAGTTAACGATAACACTGAAAAATCGGCTTATTTTTCCGTAACATTAGGCGGGTTTTCGGGGAAACTAAAGTAAACCCTGACCGACGCCGGGTTTGTTTTATTTATTCGAAAACTATAAGTTTTGTTTATTTAAAAATTGTTACAATCAATTAAGCTTCGAGATGGGATTTAGGAAAAATAATTGAATAAAAGTACCCTACATCAAATGTTTCAATGCGATCGGTTGCACTCACATCACAGCATTAAACAGATATAAAGTTTTAACGGGAGGCAATTATCGCAGTCAGCGCGCTGACAGGAAACATTAGAATGCAATAATCGTAGTTAATTGAATCACAATCACAATGACACTGCGCTGCCGACTTCGATACTGTGCAGTATACGGTAATCGATATAACCACGTTCTGATTTTATCCAATTAATAAACAATTCTGTTCAATTTAAACCACTAAAAGCTTTTGACAGAGAACAAAGATTTTATATCTACAGCAAGTGAATTATTTTGTGGTCAGTTTCACCTGAGCGCTACTTTGATGTGTTTTTCCATCAGTTAGTCTAGGATACTATAATATTTACGCAAAACTTCAAACGAGAGACCCATTTCCCTTTGTGATAAAATGGCATACATCAATTTTTAAAATTTTACACTATTTTCAATATAGGAGTCGACTTTTGAATACCGTACAGGGGCAGTAACTTGTTATACTTAATTTTTATTTTTTAAACTGATTAACCGATTTCGAAAAATTAGGCAGATAAAGTTTGTTTCTCTATACGTTTTTTCTTTGGGGTACTCGAGAACTATAAAGCAAAATTTTATCATAACCCCTAAAATCGAATTTGAAAAAATACAATTTTTACAGATTTCTGACCAAAACAGGTATTAATAATTGCGGGACACAGCTGTATCGCTAACGTGATAACAGTGAATTTTCAAAAACATTTTTCTAATTAATTAGAAAAATCCTAAAGTAATTAGGATTATAACCTATTCTTCCCGTCAGTAATCTATCTACTCACCTCGTAAAGGCTACCGCGGTTTCAAAACTCTATTGTTCCACCTTCAGGCCGTAATACAAAATGTTAAATCCCTCTGTCGAAGTCGTCACAAACTTAAACAAAACATTAAAAACATACGTCACAAACACTGAACACAATTACACCCCCCTTTCCGGAATTTTGGCAGAATTGTTTCGAAAATGAATTTTCGAAACATATCGAAAATGAACTTTTATGGTCGGATAGGAACTATAATAGAAAAATTAGTTTTTTATTATTACAGGTATGTGGATGATATAATTTTACTTTTCGAAGGCAATTAAAAAATTTCAATAAATTCATTTACACAATACATCCGAACCTTCATTTAACACTGGAAGAAGAGACTGATAATACATTAAATTTTCTTGACCTACCCATTTCAAAAGTAAACAATAGTTTCAAATACAGTGTTTATAGGAAACCTACCACAACCAGCCAAACAATACATTCTTCATCCCACCATCCATACAATATAAAAATGGCAGCCTATAATAGTTTGGAACACAGGTTAATTTCACTTCCTATGGACAAAGGAAACTGAAGTGAATATAATTAAATACATATCTGTTTCTAACGGTTATAAAAGCTCAATTGTTGATAGGCTTATTGCCAAACACAAAAACAAACATAAAAAAATCGTTCATGACAAACAAACGTACATCTCAACGGAATAAGCCACACACAAAAAAATAATTAGCCAAATGTTTCTTTCAGAACAACTAATATTATCAAGATTATTATCAACATTATTATTATCAACATTATTAAAGAAGCCAGTCGCAAATACAAGTGGAGATAACTTTGAAAAAACTGGCAACAAAATGAAATGTAGTGATTGCCTAAGCTTCTATATCGGTCAGACAACTCGCTCTTTTAAAAAATGATTTAAAGAACACACACCCAGAAGTGCATTATCGACAAACTCGGCTTTCGCAGAACATCTTATGGACAAAAACTATAAATTCGAAGACATCCATATCAACATGAAAATATTACATTTACGTCATAAAAGATGCGATTGAAGAGTTTGAGATTTACAAGAGCAAAAAATCAGACCCCCATAACATCCTCAATGAAAAACTTTCATTTAAATCAAATTGTATATACATGGCTCTAAGGATAAGTGATTTAAATAAATAACATAAACCAACAAAACTACCGTAACTGATAACACTGACGGGCGCGCTACTATTGATGAAGACTCTGCAGTCCAGAATGTAACGACATACGAGTCGCACGTATCGTTTGGCCAAACCAAATTTTATCGTGTGTATTTCAATCGTGTAATTGTGTTTAGTGTTTGTGAAGTATGTTTTTAAGTTTTGTTTAAGTTTGTGACGACCTCGATAGAGCGATTTAACATTTTCTATTACGGCCTGAAGATGTGGTCCGGTGGCTATGTTACAATAGGCTAATGTAATTTTTCTTTATTTCGCCCTTTTTGGAATTCCGATTTCACCGTAATAATCAACATTGAAACCTGTACACGAGCCCGTATATGTTAGCACTAAAAACTTTTAAATTGCATTGAAAATGTGAAAATGGAACCTGACCGCCGTCAAAAATTTTTTATTTAGTTTCAATGGATTTTGAAAATTAAAAATACAGTTCTATTCGGTTCTTAACGCAGATTACGATGGTGAAATAGGACTTTGAACTTGTTCCAGCTGTTATCATAATCGATTTTTGTGCCAAGTTTGGATGAAATCAGACCAAAATTTCTAACATGAGGAACACGAACACACACACACAGCGCGCGCGCGCACACACACACACACACACACACACACACATTTTGACATTTTAATTGTACTTCGTATTTTATGACGTACGAATTAACAATAGATAAATGCACGATGGAAGGAGAAATCACAAATATATTTGTGTAAAAACAGTGTCCAAAACATGTGTTTGGTATACGAAATGCTTGTCCTAGCTTGTACGACGGGCAGGGATAGGGGACTGTCAGTAGGGCCATATAACCTATAAGTTTAATGACTTCTAAGTAAATATTAAAATTGTTCTAAGCACGTCACGCAAAAAAGGGACATTTGTAATGGGATTATCTAATCGTGATTAATAAGTTGTCTTCGTAAAATATACAAAATACTGTCTGATTTGTGATGCCGCGCATGCGCATCCACGATGCCGTTTTGCTTGACAGTTAAAAGAGTCTTTTATTTTAAAATTTTCCACAAACAGTAAGTTTTGGTGCAAAATCGTAATGTCAAAAGCCGGTTAAAACGTTTTTCTACAGATACCTCATATACGCCTGTACGAATAGTATGTGCTGAGAAAAAGCAATGTTGACTCGAGAAATAATACGGGCGTATATATAATTTTTTGATAATTTGGAAGTGAAAATATTTGTAGAAATTTACCGAATCAGTACAAGTACAGACGTCTATAAAGAAAACAAGACAAGATCGTGTAGCCTACTAGAATCATCTAAACCGATGATATTAGATCGGCTTTAATTGATGCTGCTACGTTCCAAGGTAAATGAGTGACAGCAGGTATAATTAAGTCTATCATGTCATTATGTCAGACGCACGAGTTACTTAAACAACCTGACTGACAAACACACACACACACACACACACACACACACACACACCACACCACACATCGAGAAAGAAAGAGAGTGGGAGTAAAACAT
Source organism: Callitettix versicolor (assembly GCA_022606455.1). Lineage (NCBI taxonomy): Eukaryota > Metazoa > Arthropoda > Insecta > Hemiptera > Cercopidae > Callitettix > Callitettix versicolor. Next base: position 72,504,709 of record CM040186.1, read on the forward strand.
TTGGGCAGATCAGCCTAATTTCTCAAAAATCGGAATCAGATTTTTTTAAATTTTGATCAGTTCAGATTTATAATTGAAGACAGTGCACGAAACTGAAAATTTAAAACTTTACGGTTCGAAAATAAATTGAAAATGAAGACATTCTGACCACCGTGGGTTTTCGGTTTAATCTTATAAAAACGTACACATTAACAATGTTCGTGATCTATTGCAGGGCTACCATTTTAGCCGGTTTCCGAAGACAGCAACCTATACGTTTTCTTTTTCAAGTCAGTGTAAAACTATGTGAGAATATTGTTAGCAGTGAATGCTCTGAGCAGTGAACAGTAGCAGTGATTTAATCACAGTTTATAGAACAATTCAATAATAAGACAACGTGCTGCCGTGCGCTAACTGCTCACTGCTGTTTATTACGATAGTAAATTTCTTATAAAAATACTTATTATTAAAAAACGTTTAATGAAATAGAGGTACAGTATCAAATTAGTAAAACATGTGCATATAATTTATTATTATGCAAACAAATATATATATATATATATATATATATATATATATATATATATATATATATATATATATATATATATATATATATATATATATATATATATATATATATATATATATAAACTGTATCTAACATAATTATTATGTATCGGTAAAAAATTAAATTGACAAGAAATTTTTTTTCAAAATAAATAATACTGTAATTAAAAAAAGTTAATAAAGTAATAGTGTTATAAAAGTAATAAGAAAAAACTTTTAGATAGACACAGTAGTCTATGAGAAGCAAAAATAAATACAAAAAATTTAACAAACATAAACCTTCGAATCCATAAAATAAGGAATAAAAATAATAATTTGTATGATTTTTTTAACCATTAGTTCAACACCTGAAACTATTAACAAAAGTAGAAATACGCTTTTCAACTACTTAATTTTTTTTTTAACCAAAACGAATAAGCCTTACTTATTTGTATAATAAAATAAGTAATATATTACTAATTAATAAACATCAATAATAGACTAACTGTAGTTCATGTCATTTTCTGTAGGTCTATTCTTTTATTATCTCTTGGCGCGCGAGCAGTGAGCAGTGAGCATTGAGCAGTGAGCAGTGAGCAGTGAGCATTGAGCAGTGAGCAGTGAGCAGTGAGCAGTGAGCAGTGAGCAGTGAGCAGTGAGCAGTGAGCAGTGAGCAGTGAGCAGTGAGCAGTGAGCAGTGAGCAGTGAGCAGTGAGCAGTGAGCAGGATAGCTGAAGAGCAATCACAACTGCTCACAGCTCAGTGCCAAGAACAGTGTTCTCAGTAGAACAGAGAAGTAGCAATACAACTCGGACCTGCACGCAAGTTTCACGTATAGGCTACTAACTACGTGTATCTACGAAACCCCGTCTTAACAAACAAAACCTAAACTACTACACGCGCACATTATTTCAATTACACAGTACGTAATAAATGTATAAACAAATCTACATGAATTTATAACCTCTAAAATCATGTTTTACAAATTATTTTTGATTAAAACTTCAAAAATTTACCGATGATAAACTATAAACTAATTATAATTAAACTTTGTAAAGTCGTACTTAGTTCTTGCAACTTTGTAGCCCACATGCCACCCACTGCAAGTTTTTAACAATGGCAATGCATCTTCTGCCATCACTTTTAATCCCACCCCCAAATACGTGATTATAGAGGATTATGTGTGCAGTAGGCTATGCAGAGGTTGACGGGGTATCTGGGATTATATTCTCACTACAGATTGAAACTTATTAAAGCTTTTGTGCTTGCATACCTTCTTAAATCATGTTTTTTCAAGACGCGCGCAATTTCCGATATGATTCAAATTTCTCACAAAAATCAGTTTTAAGAATACTATGGACAAGTTCGTAATCCAATGTATTCCTTTTGACAGTTTTTAAAAAAAAAGCTGTCTTAAAAAAACATAATTATTTGTCTTAGAGGCATATTACACTATCAAAGAAACGACAAATTTCTTTGACAAAGATCTTTGATGAATTAAATTTAACGTTCTTTGATGAGCAACCCCTTTATCAAACTTTGATGAATTTTTGACATGTTGTAATCACTGACAAAGATTTTCAAATAAGTAGGTAATAACTTCAAAATTTTGTCATTTCCCTCTTTGTGTCGTATTGTTCCTTCAGTTCCTTTCGTTGCGTACAATTAAAAACGATGGCGGCACTGTCACGGACTTTTGAAGCACTAAAAACATTAATTCTACAATATGAAAAAGAAGAGTGCTTGTGCAATATCCACACTAATGCTTACAAAAAACCGAGATCTAAAATACAATCATTCTTAAGAAAATTCTATTTGAATCACGATCTTCCAAATGCAATTTTTTAATAATAGTGGCATTTACACCCAGTATCTTTCTCCTTTGTATCCATGGTCGGACCCGAACGTTTTATTCCATTTCCTTTTGTAGCGCCATAGCAAGATAAGCGCTTAATGCAAGAGTATAACAAGTCAACATTATTCGATCCGTTACAGCTACTGCATTTGAGTAAACATTAACCCCAAAATACATTTAGTTAATAACCTACCTGATCAAATAAAATTGACGAATGTAATATATTATTTGAAACAACTTTGACAAATATTTGAACACGATATATGGTCAAAGTTTCATCAAATATTTAATAAATATTTTATATATATATATATATATATATATATATATATATATATATATATATATTTCTTTGATAGTGTAATATGCCCGTTACTTCTACGTAACAACACCTGTTCAAAAATCAGATTTCTATTCACAATCAGTGTCAAAATCCGAATAAATTAACTTTCAGTTTTAAAGGTAATTTAATGTCGATAGCAAGTAACAGCAGACTTAAGATAAAAGTCATGAATTTCACGACGAGCGGGGTTCGTTGTGGTGGTAAAGCTTTGTTCCCATGGCCTGTGGCTAGACTTGCGATCTAAGAGTTGCATTCCCATCTCAAGACGTTCTCATGGCGCGGAAAGGCTCGTGGCTTAGCCATTTCGAGCGGCCACTAGTCGCCCGTAGCGTTTAATTTTTCCCAATTATGAATCCAGTGCAGTGTTCTGTGATTTATCGATGATGAAAAATGAATTCGGGTAGTGATCAAGAGCAGTTGTGCCCTAGCGGCTTATATAATGTTGATTAGCGACTTTTTGAAGAAGAAGAAAAAGGAAAGATTCCAAAAACCGTTTGTGGATGGGAAACTGAATGAAAGTCGTAAAAGGTAATTGGCATTGATTAGTAGTTCACTTTAAGAAAGTAATTAGGTGCCTGCATTAATTAATTAAAAATGACGAAAACAGATTTTTGTTCTTGTTTGCAGATACAATGTTTGTGATATACTGAGTGACTTGAGAAGGAAAGCGTCTTGGCTTCTCTCTGTCTTTGTGGTCAGCGTTTTGCGGGTCCCTGGTAGAAGGTTCTCTCTCGTACGAGCCCAAAAACTGTGACTTGAGAAGAACCGTCTTGGCTTCTCTTTGTTTTTGTAGGCAACATTCTGCGGGTCCCAGATAGAAGGTTCTCTCTCGTACGAGTCCAAAAACTGTGACCTGAGAAGAAAAGAAAACCGAGTTGGCTTCTCTCTGTCTTTGTGTTCAGCATTATGCGGGTTTCAGATAGAAGGTTTTCTCTCGTACGAGTCCAAAAACTCTGGAGAAGAAAAGTAAACCGTCTTGGCTTCTCTCTGTCTTTGTGGTCAGCGTTTTGCGGGTCCCAGATAGAAGGTTCTCTCTCGTACGAGCCCAAAAACTGTGACTTGAGAAGAAAAGAAAAACTTGGTTTCTCTCTATCATTGTGGTCAGCGTTTTACGTTGACTTTCTCACTGTGTTATAGACCAATTTGTCTACAATGATTTAAAAAAATTAACTTAACCGAATTTTTAGTTCCGCGGGGATGGGCAATATACATCTATATAATGAATTCCAACGAAATCATCAATGAAATTGTTTTCGAAACGTGAGCAAAAAATAGAGAACAAAATACAATAATTCGCGTTCGATATTTTTTAACTGACGGCGTACAGGGGTTTAATTTTTAATTTTGAAAAATAAAAATATTATAATAAAGACATGATGTTATTAAACCTAAATATTGTTACTCATCAGACCAATGGTGACAGAACAGGAAGAATGAAACAACAATTTAAAGCAGGCCAGCAAATTGTGTGTAAAACACAGAGACAAATTTAGGCTGAAGAAAACCTCCTTCCTTGCAAAGGAGAGGCAATTAATATCCCGCAGGATTCAGTGCCACGGGAGCATCAATCAAAGTATTTTCCAGAGCGTGGACTGTACTTTCTTTTACAGCGAGAAAAATTCGACGTCGTTTGTCTGCGTTAGGGTTAGGAACAAGACGAAATCGCTTCTTAGAACGAGGACAGAGAAGATAGCGTCGGTGTGAAAGGACAATGATCAGAATCAAACGTAGGTATGGCGCCTTGATTCAATCGAACACTTTCTTAATTAGCTTGAACTTTATTGTTAAACTTTATTGAAAACAAACTTTCTTTTTGCTAAACCCACATTATACGTTTTTTAAGCGATGCAAAACTCTTGGAATAGTAGGCTTACTGATTACAATGCAATCGCAACGTGAATCAGTCTGGCTAAAGTGATGGAAGCGAATTTCTAAGAAGTAACATCAAAATCTGATTTCATCATCATAATCACCGTATAAATCTGAATAAATTAATATTTTAGATTTCAAATTACAGTAGGCCTACTTCTGAATGCAAAATTACAAACACTAAGTGCTTACACACAAAGTAAGTCAATTTGGTTTATTGCCTTTCTTTGGTGGATAGTTAGGATTATGACCACGACCATTAAAAGAGAGAACAGAAAGACAGATGTTAAAGAAAAAACCACATTATTGAGTCAGAGAATCAAAAACCGGTTCATCAGAATCTCAACAATAATTGTGTTATACAGTGTTCCGTACACAGAGTAACTAGTAGTTCTAAGAACAGCAGATCTCGCAGCATACACAGAGCTCCACGACAGCGCTCGTAATATTTTCCGCCAATTTTACCAGAAACCGTAAAATTTAGGAAAAACTTTACTGAACAAACTTTACTGCAACTGTTATGCTATTACAGGAAATAACCAGCAATTACACTGTTAACGTTACATCAGAGTCCGCCATCTTGAAATGGAAGTAACTAGGAAAAAATATTACGTATATGTCATTAGGGCTTTATAAATGGTACCTTCGTACTAAATTTCAAAACAATCAGTTAATGCGTTTTTTCCGAAACTGCGTACACACGTAATTGTAAATCAAAGGCCGCCACTTTTTGGAAGTAAATAGGAAAACATGTTAACACATATTTCGTTCGGGATTTTTACAATGTATTGTCGTATTAATTTCATAACAATCGGTCAATTTGTTTGATAGACACACAAACCGAAATCCGAACGGTCGAGTTGAAAGAGATAAAGAAAATAAATCTCTTCTTCGCTTGGTCAATAAAGAAAATTAATCTCATATTATTATTATTATTATTATTATTTTAATCCACTTTGGACCCTACAGTTTAAACTCATCCTAAAGTAGCATAGTATCCCTATACGATAAACATATTGATTATACCCACACAGTGAATCAGTACGGCAACACCAGTTTTATTTATGCTGTATTTATACAACATGCATATATGTTATAAACACATTTCGTACAGTAATTTAATAATAAACCTCCACAATGAGTGTTGATATATGTACGCTAATTGTCGTGTACAAATATTGCACAAACTTTCTCACTCGCAAAAGTGAATGCATAATAATCAGTATTACGAACTGCACAATGTTTATTTAAAACATAAAATGTGGTCGTACAACAAATTTTCTAAAATTTAATTACATTTACCCCAGTAAGGCCTGACAAAACCAAACCTTAACATTTCAAATACAATTCGTATACAATTACTGTAGGACTTTCTGGAAGAAAGAGAATCCACGAGATCTGACAAAAACCAATTTCAGTGAGCTGCCTGAGATTCACTTATTACGGTAGGATTTGGGTAAAAATAAGTCAGCCTACAACGTAAACCCGTAATTTGTTACCAACTCTTACAGAACAGCTGGGCTGCGAATGCTGACGTAATATTGGTCAATCAAATTTTTGGCGCTCTAGGAAACTGGAATTACTTTAAAACCGACGTCTCGATAAAGATCTATGTTGGAGAAGGTTTGCATTAGTTTTTAGTTCAAAAGGATCATTTTGGTGATCCTATGTACGCGTATACTAACACATACACTACACTTGTATTTCAGGTTAATGTAAATCGGAAAACTCACTTTAATCTCGTTATTAGCATTACTTGTACGCTAAATGGACACCATCTGCAATAAAATGGCGACAGGAGAGACAAGACATGAAACGGTTAGTAACTTAACAAAAGTTGCATGAGTTGAATACATTTTTTTTCTCTGAACAGAGGGGGATGTTTTACATCCCCAAAACATCAGCCGTAGAGCAGAAGTAGAAACTAATATCGGAAAAATTCCATTTAGAAGCAGAAGTAGAAGCTATTATCACAACAACTCCTTTTAGAGACAAAACTAGAAGCTACCATCGCAACAACTCCTTTTAGAGGCAAAAGTAGAAGCAGAAGCAGAAGTTACTTTCAGAACAAATCCTTTTAGAGGCAGAAGTAGAAGCTGCCATCAGAACAACTCCTTTTAGTGGCAGAAGTAGAAGCTGCCATCAGAACAACTCCTTTTAGTGGCAGAAGTAGAAGCTGCCATCAGAACAACTCCTTTTAGTGGCAGAAGTAGAAGCTGCCATCAGAACAACTCCTTTTAGTGGCAGAAGTAGAAGCTGCCATCAGAACAACTCCTTTTAAGGCAAAAGCAGAAGCTGCCATCAGAACAACTTCTTTTAGTGGCAGAAGTAGAAGCTACCATCAGAACAACTCCTTTTAGAGGCAGAAGTAGAAGCTGCCATCAGAACAACTCCTTTTAGTGGCAGAAGTAGAAGCTACCATCAGAACAACTCCTTTTAGAGGCAGAAGTAGAAGCTGCCATCAGAACAACTCCTTTTAGTGGCAGAAGTAGAAGCTGCCATCAGAACAACTCCTTTTAGTGGCAGAAGTAGAAGCTGCCATCAGAACAACTCCTTTTAGTGGCAGAAGTAGAAGCTGCCATCAGAACAACTCCTTTTAGTGGCAGAAGTAGAAGCTGCCATCAGAACAACTCCTTTTAAGGCAAAAGCAGAAGCTGCCATCAGAACAACTTCTTTTAGTGGCAGAAGTAGAAGCTACCATCAGAACAACTCCTTTTAGAGGCAGAAGTAGAAGCTGCCATCAGAACAACTCCTTTTAGTGGCAGAAGTAGAAGCTACCATCAGAACAACTCCTTTTAGAGGCAGAAGTAGAAGCTGCCATCAGAACAACTCCTTTTAGTGGCAGAAGTAGAAGCTACCATCAGAACAACTCCTTATAGAGGCAGAAGTAGAAGCTGCCATCAGAACAACTCCTTTTAGTGGCAGAAGTAGAAGCTACCATCAGAACAACTCCTTATAGAGGCAGAAGTAGAAGCTGCCATCAGAACAACTCCTTTTAGTGGCAGAAGTAGAAGCTACCATCAGAACAACTCCTTTTAGTGGCAGAAGTAGAAGCTACCATCAGAACAACTCCTTATAGAGGCAGAAGTAGAAGCTGCCATCAGAACAACTCCTTTTAGTGGCAGAAGTAGAAGCTACCATCAGAACAACTCCTTATAGTGGCAGAAGTAGAAGCTGCCATCAGAACAACTCCTTTTAGTGGCAGAAGTAGAAGCTGCCATCAGAACAACTCCTTTTAGTGGCAGAAGTAGAAGCTACCATCAGAACAACTCCTTATAGAGGCAGAAGTAGAAGCTGCCATCAGAACAACTCCTTTTAGTGGCAGAAGTAGAAGCTACCATCAGAACAACTCCTTTTAGAGGCAGAAGTAGAAGCTACCATCAGAACAAATCCTTTTAGAGGCAGAAGTAGAAGCTGCCATCAGAACAACTCCTTTTAGTGGCAGAAGTAGAAGCTACCATCAGAACAACTCCTTTTAGTGGCAGAAGTAGAAGCTATTATCGGAACAACTCCTTTTATAGGCAGAAGCAGAAACTATTATCTATTATCGGAACGCATCCTTTTAGTGGCAGAATTAGAAGCTATTATCGGAACAACTCCTTTTAGAGATAGAAGTAGAAGCTATTATTATCGGAACAACTCCTATTAGAGGCTTTTGAGCTAACATCAGAGTGTCTCCTTTTTGCTTGAGAGGAAATGACACCTTCCGGAAAACTCTCCGTTATACTTTTCCCAAGGAGGATCGTCCACAAAGTTTTCATTTAAGGTATTTACTACATTCGGGCCTAGTAATTTTCCGCTTCCCATGTCAGGCTCGAGTTCCTCTAGGTGTTCGTGCAGAACTGTAGCTCCCGCGCTAATGCATCTGTGAGCCAACCATTAACTGACATCGGCTGTTCTAAGTTAATTCTAGAGAACCTGCGATGGGAAAGGTTGGACACGTTGCGTTAGCACTGTTTACCAACCCTTCTGCAGTAAGTGAATAAGAGCTGTATGAACCAGAGGTGCGATGAAATCGTTAAACACATCAGCTGCCATCTATAGTTTCACTATATTAGTAGTTCATGCTATATGCTTCGTATAGTGAGAAAGCAATACAAAATATAGTACTAAATTGGTCTTGATAATAATATTTATAGCCTATTTGAAGATTTACCGAAATTAGTACAGGCTACAACATACTAGTGTAAATGTAGGTTTGTAAATCTAGGCGTAACTTAAGATAAAAAGATAAGTTTTATGAAGCATGCTGTCTTCATAATGACTTTACAATCCATCTCTCTCTCTCTCTCTCTCTCTCTCTCTCTCTCTCTCTCTCTCTCTCTCTCTCTCTCTCTCTCTCTCTCTCTCTCTCTCTCTCTCTCTCTCTCTCTCTCTCTCTCTCTCTCTCTCTCTCTCTCTCTCTCTCTCTCTCTCTCTCTCTCTCTCTCTCTCTCTCTCTCTCTCTCTCTCTCTCTCTCTCTCTCTCTCTCTCTCTCTCTCTCTCTCTCTCTCTCTCTCTCTCTCTCTCTCTCTCTCTCTCTCTCTCTCTCTCTCTCTCTCTCTCTCTCTCTCTCTCTCTCTCTCTCTCTCTCTCTCTCTCTCTCTCTCTCTCTCTCTCTCTCTCTCTCTCTCTCTCTCTCTCTCTCTCTCTCTCTCTCTCTCTCTCTCTCTCTCTCTCTCTCTCTCTCTCTCTCTCTCTCTCTCTCTCTCTCTCTCTCTCTCTCTCTCTCTCTCTCTCTCTCTCTCTCTCTCTCTCTCTCTCTCTCTCTCTCTCTCTCTCTCTCTCTCTCTCTCTCTCTCTCTCTCTCTCTCTCTCTCTCTCTCTCTCTCTCTCTCTCTCTCTCTCTCTCTCTCTCTCTCTCTCTCTCTCTCTCTCTCTCTCTCTCTCTCTCTCTCTCTCTCTCTCTCTCTCTCTCTCTCTCTCTCTCTCTCTCTCTCTCTCTCTCTCTCTCTCTCTCTCTCTCTCTCTCTCTCTCTCTCTCTCTCTCTCTCTCTCTCTCTCTCTCTCTCTCTCTCTCTCTCTCTCTCTCTCTCTCTCTCTCTCTCTCTCTCTCTCTCTCTCTCTCTCTCTCTCTCTCTCTCTCTCTCTCTCTCTCTCTCTCTCTCTCTCTCTCTCTCTCTCTCTCTCTCTCTCTCTCTCTCTCTCTCTCTCTCTCTCTCTCTCTCTCTCTCTCTCTCTCTCTCTCTCTCTCTCTCTCTCTCTCTCTCTCTCTCTCTCTCTCTCTCTCTCTCTCTCTCTCTCTCTCTCTCTCTCTCTCTCTCTCTCTCTCTCTCTCTCTCTCTCTCTCTCTCTCTCTCTCTCTCTCTCTCTCTCTCTCTCTCTCTCTCTCTCTCTCTCTCTCTCTCTCTCTCTCTCTCTCTCTCTCTCTCTCTCTCTCTCTCTCTCTCTCTCTCTCTCTCTCTCTCTCTCTCTCTCTCTCTCTCTCTCTCTCTCTCTCTCTCTCTCTCTCTCTCTCTCTCTCTCTCTCTCTCTCTCTCTCTCTCTCTCTCTCTCTCTCTCTCTCTCTCTCTCTCTCTCTCTCTCTCTCTCTCTCTCTCTCTCTCTCTCTCTCTCTCTCTCTCTCTCTCTCTCTCTCTCTCTCTCTCTCTCTCTCTCTCTCTCTCTCTCTCTCTCTCTCTCTCTCTCTCTCTCTCTCTCTCTCTCTCTCTCTCTCTCTCTCTCTCTCTCTCTCTCTCTCTCTCTCTCTCTCTCTCTCTCTCTCTCTCTCTCTCTCTCTCTCTCTCTCTCTCTCTCTCTCTCTCTCTCTCTCTCTCTCTCTCTCTCTCTCTCTCTCTCTCTCTCTCTCTCTCTCTCTCTCTCTCTCTCTCTCTCTCTCTCTCTCTCTCTCTCTCTCTCTCTCTCTCTCTCTCTCTCTCTCTCTCTCTCTCTCTCTCTCTCTCTCTCTCTCTCTCTCTCTCTCTCTCTCTGACAGCAATTTATTTAATTAAAGATTTAATAAACCGCTTTGTACAAACACTTACAAATAATTGAAATCATTAAAACTAACTCTTTCGTTTCCATCTTCTGCATTATAAAACAGCATTACAATGTAGGTTGTTTTTTTAAAAAGAATGCCCATCATCTTTGATTTAAATTAAAGCAAAGTATTTAAACCGTGTATAAGTATTCAGATATAAAGTTTCACCATTACTGCAATAATCTTTATTTCTCCTGATAATGATACCATTACATCGACTACACTCTTACACCTTACATAGTCTTGTCATTCAAGATTATCTTCACTATGGAAACTTATTATTGTAATCAGCAGGGCCTACAATAATACGTTTTCACAATAGAGGTAATCCGAAATACATTAACAAATATAAACGGCCTACATAACATGTTAGACTTTCTCAAGTTTATTTCACCAAAACTTGGGGAATCGTCCGAGGAAAACATCGGAAAATCGGCTACTTTTCAAAAATCGGTATCGGGGATCTTGCGCGTATGAGGCACATGTGATAACCACTACACTATGGAAACTACGAAGTCGTTTGACCGATTTAGGTAGATGAAATGAATCGTTAATTTAATTTTTTGTAGTTATATTAAAAGATTAGTTGTTTTATATTAATTGAACAGCTGAAAGGCTATAAAATATTTCGGTATTGTGTTGTTAAAAACTAGCGATGTTAATGTCGTGTTTTCGAACAAATTATCGTAATTAAAATAAAAAAGAAACAGAAATCATGATATATGATTTTCAATTTTAGTTCAATAACAGAATTTTTCTGTTCATTTTTGTGCCTGTAGGCTACACATGCTGGATACTATTCGAATGTTTGATCGATTTCGTTGAACAAGTTGGCTTGTAAGTCTGGTTTGCTCGGACTCTATCGACTGTTAAAAAAAGTTCTGATTCCTCAAAAACACAGATTTTACCAAAATTGTTAAGGATGATAAATGAAATAATGTTAAAGAAAGTCTCTTTCCAAAAAAAAAAAAAATTAGGTACGGGAGCTAAAAAACTTAATAACGTGCCTAATATCACAAAACCGCGACATCAGATGTTGGCCATATTATATAAACGATGCGTGCCTCTCAAGTCGTCTTACCAAATTTGAGATAACAGAATGTACGGTGCGAAAATAAAACCAAAATGAATCTTGACCATCTACGGGTTTATTTTTAATTTTTATTTACTCTTGAACCGTAAATGGCATTCAAATTTACACAGATTTGAGCGTATGACCAAAATTTGAATACAATCTGTAAAATCTACGTGAATCTGAGGAAGTCAACACGACACCAGTGATAAAGCAGCTTGCCGCGATTACATATATAAAGCCCAAATGACTTGTGTATAATAAATGTACCCGTTTCCTTACATTTCAAAATGACAGCCTTTGATTTAACGATAACGAGTGTACGCAATTTTAATCAATCGCATTGGCCTACTGTTTGAAATTTGGTACGAAGGTACCTTGTATAAAGCCCAAAATGACGTATGCATAAAAAATGTTCCTTTTCCTTCCATTTCGAGATGGCAGCCTCTTTTTTAAAATAACGAGTGTACACAGTTTTAACCAAACACATAAATCGACTTTTTTGGTATTTGGTACTAAGATAGCGTGTAAAAAACGTAAATGACGTATTTATAACATTTTTTCTATTTATTCGGTTTCAAGATGAAGGTGTCTCATTTAACGGTGACGACTGTGCGCAAATTCAAGCAAACGTGTTGGCCGATTATTTTGAAATTTGGTACGAAAGCACCTTGTATAAAGCCTGAGTGAGATTTCCTATTTACTTCCGTTTCAAGATGGCGGGCTCTGATTAAAAATTGAGAGTGTAGTTGCTGGATATTTTTATACTGTAATACTGGCTGGCGAAAAAAGTTATAATTTCGACAGCTTCACGGAGAAAGAGCATTAAATGTCCAATAAAGTTGGTCAGTAATATTTTTCGTAAATATTAAGGTTACCGGTTAAATTGGCGGTAAAGGTTAAGGGTGCTGTCTTATATTAATTATGAATATACTGCGAGGTCTGCTAGTATAAATTTGAAACGAATAGTAGTTCAGTGAATAAAATAACGCATCGTATTGTGTTCGCGACGGTTGTCTATTTTTGTCTACCACCTGTCTCCGTTTACAAAGGACTGGGAAGCGTCGAGCATCGAGGACGTGGAAACTGCATTTTGTTATTTGTTTCTTAGTTTTCAATCAATTAGCACATTATAGTTACAACAGTTATGTGAAGGGCCTACATAAACTTTCCCTAAATTTTGGGGAACTGTTCAGAAATCATTCGAGAAAAAATCGGAAAATCGGCTACTTTTCAAAAATCGGTTCATTGGATTTTGTTAGAAAATTTGATATTATATAGCGGTACAAATTGATATAACTGGGTTAATTTTGTATACTTACTCTTGCCCGTAAATTTATTTTAACATGTAGGCCTAACATGTTTTATGGCAGGTTGTGATGTTGGGTTTTGCGGCACGCGTGATGCGAGGAACATATAGAGTCGAGTCTCGATTTACCATCATTCTAGGGACCGTTGGGGTAACGGATGACAGAATAGAAGCATAATAGAAATAGACCACCAGTACTCCCTGCGATACAATACACTGTTTATAGCACAGAATGTTTTATTATTATTATTTTGGAAAATGTAGTAAAACTCTTAGATTTTTGTATTTGACTCTAATTATATATTACTATATTACACAAATTCCACATAAATAGGTCCTTAATACAGTAAAATTATCCGTACTTAACCCTATGACAAGTATTAATAACATACGCGAGTTCAAAGCGCAAGCCACGTAATAATCATGTGACTATTACGTGATCGACTTATATGCTGAATGGTATTATCGCAAATAATTTGAGTGTTTATATTTCAATAAAATAATTCTTGTAGTCTTTTGGAATTCGTTGACGTTATTTGAAGTGATTCTATCTCCTTCCACTACACTACATAATAGAAGTGATTCTACGATCCTTCCATTGGATCGTTTACTTTGTATTACCAATGTTTGCTTGTGGTAGCAATTACTGTCAGTTGCAATCGCCTACGCCATAAATAAGTCGAGTCCATTTAGTGTTTTTTGTCTAGAAGGTATTTACTACGGAAGGATCTTTAAAAACGCCAGCCTGACGGTGCAACAAAGTTTGTGCGAAGTGGGACTGAAAGCGATCCACTTCGACAAGGTCACAAACACGTTCGAGCTCGGTTACGGCCGTCATCGATTACCATCGCGTTTGTAAGTCATGTGTGGCCCGCAGCCGTGATTAATTGCCTTTTAAATATGAAATCTGTGCCAACATTTATCACTTGGGTGGTGTTATGAAACAAAATTAATCTAAACAAAAATAACTTAGCTGCCATACAATACACAGTGTTATAAAACTGCCGACTTCGATAGCGGATAGGTATAATTGTTTCGTTTCCTAGTTTATACTTTCATAAGTAATAACAGATTCAACTTGTATCTGTACTGTGCATACACTGCATATTTTCAATCATTTAATTTATGTCAGGAATACCTTACTTATATCGGTTTTTATAACAGGGCGATTCGCGAGTAACGCATAACTTTTGAGGTTACAGACAACCTAAGAATAAGTGAAAATGTTCACACAGCGAACACAAGCACTAAAATGTAAAGCTTTCTGTTTAATAACCATTTGTGTTTTGAACAAACCAATTCATACCTCATGAACGGTTTGCATGCTATTCAAGCGTATAAAACATTACGTTTATATCATTTAGGGACTCATTGTAATCTCATGTCGGTGTGTGTTTGTGTGTGTGTGTGTGGGCGCGCGCGCGGGGGGGCTGATTCCTCGCCTTCATTAAAATGTTCGACGACCTTTACTGGGTAACTAACTTGTTTAAACTATTTTAAAAATCGATTGTTGTGCTAAGTTTAATTCAAACTGAACCAAAATTTCGAACACTAAACGCCGCGCGCGCGCACGCACGCACACACACTATGTTGGTACACGGTTCCGTACAGCCTATTTGGCACGGATTTCATTCACTTAAAGCAAATTAATATTAACGCAACACATATTGCAAATACATAAATAATAACACAGAATGAAACTTACTTTTATCTTGCCCTTCGTAACGTAAAGTACTCGCTCTAAACCTGAAACAAAAAATATGGCTTTTATTAGTCAAAAGAGATGATAAGTGAAGTTTAATAACATAAGATTAAGCTATATCTAAGAATAGAATCATCGCCTGTTAAAACGGCGACCTGTACAGAGATTTACTTTTCTCTAAATGCGCGGGAGCTACTGCGCAGGTCGCCGTTAAATAAATCTTACAACACTTTTCGAAGCTCTAGTCTAGTATTTATTTTATAACGGTAGAGCCAGAAGAAACGAGAAATATTTCGTCGCAACGTTTAACCGATATTCCTTTACCTTTTGTAATCTTTATCAAACGGTGAGTGAAAAACTTCTTGGCCCTGATTTTTTTCCTTTTCAAGTGAAACGAATACTTACCCAAAATTCCGCTCCCAAAATTCCGCTCTTGTACGTCCAACGATCTGACAAATATTATCGGATTAGGTTTTGTTTTTCCTCTTTAAATGGAACCCAAAAATTAAATTATCGAACGAACATTATTACAAAAGTACAATACGAACGAGCGCACTGCCGCCTCTATGAGCTTAATCATTCTAAAATTAAGTAAACAAATTAAAGTTTGGTACAAAAACATTTTTTTTTAATTTATAGTCCTAATCCAAAATATGTTTCTGAATGCAGTTACACTTCATACTGAAAATATTATTCATATAGGCCTCACACAATTATACAACCTTCAATATTATATTATAATGCTGTATACGGTTAAAAAATTATGGCCTACAATCTATCCTAACCTAACCTAAACGCTTATACGGCTCCACACAAGCTGGTACAAAGTGCAACACCTATATAACCAACATATAATAAATGGTGTAAAATTATTGTACAATTATTATAAACCAAACTTCACCTCAGTTTCGATTTGAGAAAAACTTATTTCTAAGTTATTGACTGAAAAAGAGTATAAATATGATTTTTTTTTAATTTAAAAAGTCAAAAACCACTTTTTAGCGAATTTTCATTGGGCGGTCGTCAAGGTATGACCTACACTCGAGACCTTGAAATGAGCCCCGACCCTGACCTCCAGGTCATTAATGAGGATTGTTAAAATTAATTTGTGTGTGTGTGTGTGTGTGTGTGTGTGTGTGTGTGTGTGTGTGTGTTAGCGACCTCACGTTCCTAATTTTAGTCTGATTTGATTCAAACTTGGCACGAAAATTTATTTTAGCAATAGCTTTAACGAGTTCGTTTACCAACAAAATTCAACAGTTTTAAACTGGTGGCCACTTCAAATCTTTAAAAATTCATAACTTTTTTGTCTTCGATATTTTTGGAAATATGATTGCAAAATTGTAATCAGCGTTTTAAATTCTCAAAATCCTTTGAAAATAAGAAATTTAATTTCATGGCGGTAAGGGTTCATTTTTGTATTTTCAATGTAATTTAGAAAAAATACTAAAATATGTAGATTTTAATAGTGTTTATGATGGTAAAATTATAAATAATGATTTTTGGAAATTCGCTTCCATCACGTCAGCGACAAAAGTCAATAGGACATGATAACGTATAGACTGTTTTAACACTTCCTTCATACCTCGTACAGAGAGAACTGTTATGAAATGAATTAAAATCCGAGTGTTGATATTCTTTGATCTCTTTTTAAAATGTTGAAATAAAAACACAGTTAGTTTTAGTGCCACAGATGGTTGTTTGATAAATAAAATTTTCTGTTTTTAGTTTAAAATTGAAAATATTTATCTTGGAATTGCACAAAAACATTCAGTTTTCCATCGTTACGGGTTTGGTATGTCAGTGTAGCTAGCTTTTATAAAATTCTTTCGGCAATATATTGAGTAAGCCAAGCATCTGCTGCCATTCCTATATCCTATATTTGCTTTGCGTTTCAGTGGACTCCATCTTTAGAACAATGCATTACGTATTGATCGCTTTTCAATTTCACTTTTACAGCGTCTCTGTTATAAATAAAAGCTTAGGAAATAATGGTTTTCAAAAACATAAATTTACATGTAAGTTTATGTCCGTCGGTCACCAAATGGGGAGCGGAGCTGAGCGAGTTCAGTCAGTTTAAAGAACACGTTTGTAGGCTTACTTTAACGAATTCTAGGAACCTAAGCATTCTAGGATTTTTAAAAACCGTAACCTTCGCAACGGTAACCTAGGTAACGAGAAATAAGTTTGGAGGCGTGGTCAATGTGGTAGGGGAAACGAAGTCAGTTTGAAACTGAACTAAAACTGAGTCAAAGTTGTGCGGAGCGGAGCTCAGCGACGCTGCTTAGTTCGCTCAGCTCCGTTACGCTTTCAATGGCCGCACTTACATTAAAAGCAATAGGTTGGGTTTTGAATGTGAAGTCCGCTCAGCATTCGGTGCCGGTTCGGTGGCGGATAACGCTGATCCATCGTCCTTATTAGTCTAACCGGCGTAAAGCGTGGACGAAACACTCACTTCAGTAAAGGTGTTAGACACTGTAAAATTAAACATAAAATAAACATACGAATTGTAATACTATTACACACAAACACACACACACACACACACACACACACACACACACACACACACACACACACACATATATATATATATATATATATGACTCTCATGGGTGATCCAGCCAGTTTGAAAGGGACGACTGACCCAAGAATAAACCCGGTAACTCGTAATATACTCGTAATATTATAATTTAATAATATACTCGTATTATTATAATTTTCGATAGTTTCATGTACTATGCAATAATTCCATATGGGCCTAAGTACATTCTTAAACTAAATATACTTCAGGATTATAAATCTTTATGATAAAATCTAAACACAAATATTACTTATTGTACTACATTGGTTTATTTTGGAGAGTCCCTGTCACGGAATATATAACATTAAATACAGAAATTAATATAAATCAAAATTATAAAATAAATAAAACACATTTTTCAAACATTTCACTAAATTTTACTTAAAAAGTACACGTATGGAACTCGGGGAGTTACCGACAGAAGCAACGCTTTTAATGATATCGTTGCTGAATATTTAATTACTTTGAAGATATGCTTACAAATATCTTGTTTTGTTTAAATAACTAAATACGTTAACCTATCTTGGATATTATTTACTGTAATTATAGTAGCCTAATTAATCAGTTGTTTTATATTAATTCCTAACGATCAGCTGATTTCATTGAACAGCTGACAGGGTATAATAAGTTTCATGTTATGTTGTTATATTAGTTTAATTCAACAATTAAATGTTGCTGGTACCTTTGCACTCCTCAAAGTTTGAAGTAAATACAGTTTCAATACACACGCCTTAATGTAATACAGTATTACATTAAATATACGAGAGAATATGAACACACAGTACATCAAAGGACAACTAACGAAACGAAATTCAACAAAGGAAAAATTTATTTTCCATTACAGCTTATTGTTTAAAACGCATTAAAACGAGACAATGAAATAAATAAGAAAAAAGGAAAAAAATAAAAATTCAAGTTAAAAAAGCAATCTTGTGAACAAGCACGGCTGAACGAGTTCCATCCCCTTACAGCTTCTCCCCTCGTCTAATTAACTGCTGTACAGATAAATCAAATTTACTTCAAACGCCAAAGAATGTTTATCCAATTTATTTTTGAAACAAATACATAATTTCCAACAGAACAGTTCAATTTAGCACGACACATTATGTGAAAAACGTATTACTTTTATTAAGTTAAAAATTAAGTGTTACATTGTTCAGTCACGAAAACAAATAAAATGAATTATCGAAAATATTATACAAAGTTTCACACATTATTCCCACAAAAAATCCAATTCAGAATCTATCGACTGATAAACTGGTTCCAGAATAAATCGGAGAAACTGCAAATTTCATTTATTTCGAACTATCTGTATATTATGCGTGGCATCATAAATCACACAATATCTTGTATATTTTACGAAGCTAAGTTATTAATCACGAGTAGACAATCCCATTACAAATGCCACTTTTTTGCATAAGATGCTTAGACAATTTTAATATTTACTTAAAAGTAATTAAACTTAAAGGTTATATGTCCCTACTGACAGTCCCCTGTCCCTGCCCGTCGTACAAGCTAGGACAAGCATTTCGTATACCAAACACATGTTTTGGACACTGTTTTTACACAAATATATTTGTGATTTCTCCTTCCATCGTGCATTTATTTATTAACGGACATTATCACAATTGTATGTAGCCTGTTCAATGGCAACTAATCAACTAACATATCTGCACCCATTAAAGAAAATGAAAAACGAAAAGTACAAGAAGATTACGTAACAATTATCTGTATTGAAATGTATCTACTACAGTGACTAATAAATTTGTGATTATTATTTCAAACCGAATGTTTTTCGGTTTTTCCCTTCCTTCCAACTACCGCCCTCACCCCAACGTCTACTCTTATTCAAAAGGCCGTGTTTACTTAAAACTTTCATAGTGTGAAATTTCGCACGGGCCTCCTGGTATTTATTATAAAATAAGCTCTTTATCTCTGGTCTAGGTGATCATATTTTAGAGTAATAGTTACATAGTTTTAAAAAAAGAAAAGAACAAAATTATATAAAAAGTTAATTATGAATGTTTGTTTCTTTAAACAATAGGTCTTTCTAGACGTCCTCATTTTTTTTTTTAAATATTTAATTTCCTCACATTCAATTAGTTTTTACTTTAAATAACACTTAAAATATCTGGTACTACCTTCCATTAACTATTTCATTGAATTTCAGACGTTACAGAATCATTTCACTTTCACTCGTTCATTAATAATAAAAGCATATTTTTACTTTCTTGTGATAACGTTCTGCACTCTGGTTTCCACTTGGCCAGGTACTGCCCCCTTTCGTCGCTGATTGGTCGACGCCCGTTTGTTTTACACTGTACATTCCCTATCTAACATTTATTTTCAAATTATATTTTTCTCTTTGCTTCGCTTAGATCCAGGCCTACTACGGGAGTCATAACTTTATTATACGTATAGTTCAGTAATACTAATTTAATCGTGAATTATATTTCTTTGGTTTAATTGATATTTATATACATAGAAGGCCTAATTCATGAATTTCGAAATGAACTATTTTGCTTATTTCATCTTAGATATTACATTTCTAATTTTGGAGTTATTTAAACTACCTTCTACTTTACTTGTTAATTCGCGTTACAAACATATTTCATTTATAGATTAATATACTTTTGGTTAGTCTAGGCCAGTGTTTAATCTATTTTAAAGACGTGCATTGGAATGTTGCCGATCAGCTGTGTTCTACTTATATCTATACACATGGCTTTAAATTGTTTCGGCACTCGATTGTCAGCCGATTCACCGACTTCTCATAAGAAAATGCATTGCAGTGATGTCCTCTTTTGACACCTTTATCTCCGAGACCAACCCTATCAGTTCCAAACCGAATCTTCTTTATGGTTGGGGGATGGTGGGCTCTCAAGGGGCTGCGGGGATGGGTTGCGGAGTTATATAGCGGCACGAACGGACATATTACGTTTACATTTATTATATACTGGGCCCGTGTGACCCTTCGCACTTAATAGGAAAAAACGAATAATATACAATATACATCAAAAAGTTTTACAATGTTATAGCACATCTTTATAAGCTACGAAATATAGTTGAAATATGAAATATGTCTATCATAACTTTCCTTGTTGGTACATGAACGAAAAGGAAAAGAAGTAGGAAATGGTACATTTCTTTTATGAAATCACTATCCATTACTGAACGTAAAAAGTATGCATTCTGTAAATAAAATAATTCAAATAGTACCATTGGCTGGTATTTAATTACTATAATACACTAATATATTATACAGTACTTGTATTTCAAGATTACTGTACATATCTTCCTAAGTAAAATCGTTGCAAAACCATATAGGCCCACTATTTATTGTCAGTATGAACTTCTGTTAAAATAGACATTAGAGTTATATTTGATACTTGTATGACCTGTTAACAAAGCAATTCCATTCATTATATTTAGGCTATTTAACACAATAAGCCTTCCTTTGTTCTACTTTTATATTTAAAACTATAACCTATAAAATTAATGACTGAATTCTAATATTGTACCTTATTGAAATATTTACAAAACCTTATTGAAATATTTACTTTAACCGGTCACATTACGTACGCCCCATACGCATTTTACATTACAACCTCAATTAGGCTAAAGTTTTTACTGTCCACTAAAAGCAGTCTTTTATTTAATAACATTTACACATTTGAACAATAATTAATAAGTTACATTTACACATTATAACAGGCCTAAATTGTCTTACCGATTCTACTTTCAAAATTGATTCGGTCAGTAATTATTTAAGTTTTGGATACAGTATTAATTTAAACATTATTTTCAACAACGTTTTTTTTTAACAATCAGTTGTTTTGGTAGACACGCAATTAAATTCTTTGTCACATACGCCTGCACAGTATGCTGCACTCTAACGGGGACACTTTATTGTTCCTGGAATTCTGTTTACAAACATTTCATCGGTTATAAGTCGGTTTTATTGTAATGCCTTAAAATGGAAAAATATGAGGCGTGGGAGTTCCCTGGTGTTCTGACGAATCTGTAGGTACCCCATACAATGATCGGAATTCTTAGCGTAATATCTTAATATAACAAAGATATATAGATTTGCTACACTGAGTCCCATATAAAAGCTAAATTTAAAAAAAATCTGATGAAAAGATTTTGAGAAATTCACTTTCTTGTGGGTAACTTTTACACGGGATATTCTGTAGAATATAACGACGCATACGTTTTGTTTGGACTACTTTCAGACAAGACCAATGATGACAATAAGACTGCTTATTGCAATAAGCCGGGCTCCTTTACGTGAGGTTCTTAATCCAAAGTGATTATTGTTTAATTTCTGTCTTGAAGCCCTGCTGGCACGTTGTGGGACCACAGAAAAACATATGAAAACAGCAGATGAAAGAGGAAATACATTGTTTTGCTAATTCCCTGTTTCCTCAGTGATAAGACGCCGTCGCAACATTGCACAATGAATAGCACAGAAGTAAACAACTATTGAGTACTGATATTGACTGTGAATGATATTATAAGTCAGCCGCTTATAAAATGGCTTGCTAAGAACAAAAAATGTGCAAGTGAGAGGACGAGTCCCCACTCTATCACCATAGCTTCCACCTTTTCCTTCACTATCACTGAGTAGTAACAGTTTATGTATTCAAATTGACAGATTCTGTCATTTGGTCATATGCTATAAATCATCCCATCGTCTGCATTAGCCCAAATGTGCACAATAGTCGGACGTTAAACACCACAAAAAAAAAAATGGACTGTTAAAGGGAGCTCGTGGGGAATTCTCCCACAGGCAGTTTACAAAGTGGCTACACCTTTGATTTAGTTTTACAGGTTACCTTATTGTAAACAGTTTGTCCGTTTGACAAAAGAATAGCCTATTTATTATGTCTTATACCAGCAGTTCCCAAACTTTTTTCTCAGCTTCAGTCTGAATTTTTTCGCGACCCACGAAAATTATAAATAGATTATATTGGAAAAACAAGATCACTAAAAATAAACTGAAACAAAAACTCTTTATATTTTGTTTGTATCTAATAATTACACATCAGAAGAAAAGAGAAAATGGTGTAAAAGTAAACCGAGAAGTTTTAACTCACCTATACACCTTTTATCTTTTCTTCTGATGAAGTGTAATTATTATGCACGAAATATAAAGAGTTTTTTACTTCATTTTGTTTTTCAAACATAATCGTCCTAGCTAAACGCGCGTTGTAGTTCCAGTAGTAGCGCGAGCACAGCAACGAGTAAACTACCCTTCTTTCGCCTCTATTACTTCTTCTTCTTTATCACATCAGACGGTCCGAGTCTCTTTGCACGTCGACCACACACGCTTACTATGCTCCTGATGATGATTACTGGCTCTAGAAGTCACGCTCAAGGTCCAAGAGTCACCGCAAACTCCAGGGACAAACTCCAGAGTGGAATTATCAGTCCTTTCGTAATTTTTAAAAGGATCTGTTTTGTTCTTGTTCCAAAAATTGACATTTCAGTACTAGTGTTTCTGCAGTCGCCTCTACCAGGTTCTCCACGATCCAGACGGCCGGACAAAAGGCGACAGACGTGCGGTGTGTTTATCACAGAAATAAACCTTATGACTGCATTGTCCTATTGTCCTGCTAAATTTCGAAATAATCTGTGTTGTGTTTACACACACAACTTTACTGTTGGCAGTGAAACAGTTATTGAGGATTGATATGTCCAATTATTTATTTGTCTGCAGTCGAGAGACATTTAAA
This sequence comes from Callitettix versicolor, assembly GCA_022606455.1. Lineage (NCBI taxonomy): Eukaryota > Metazoa > Arthropoda > Insecta > Hemiptera > Cercopidae > Callitettix > Callitettix versicolor. Next base: position 72,527,648 of record CM040186.1, read on the forward strand.
AAGTGTTTTAAGTCCGCCATTCAGGTACCCACATAGATAACTGTGAACACAACACTTAGTGACATCCACGATGACAATTGCAACAGTTGATTTCCCATTGGAAAATAACTCAAACCTTAACCACTAAGTCAACAAAAATTAATTTTATGCTTCGCAATACTGTACCACGAGTCTCTGCAGCCTTACTCGGAAAATCACTTTGGTGGTTTTCACAAAAATTGAAAACTAATGTGCCGTGTGAGTTTAAAGCATTGAATATGTGCATTCGTGTGTCCACATTGATAGCAACACGTTATTACCACTAAAACGTCAAAGAAAGATATTATAATCCGTGATACGTTTCGCAATTTTGTTTCTATTACGTCAGCAAAAGAGCTTCTTGCCGTGACTATTTTAAATTTGATTTTAGTAACTTAAGAATACAGTAAAATGAGTTCAACCAAAACGTGTATAAAATGTCTTTTTATTTGTAAAACGTTATACATTGTTATACATTATACGTTATACATTGAAGCTATTCCCTTCTTCTTCTTTTCGTTTCACCCTCTTTGGGGTACGCTGAATCAATCATTTCTTGCGCGCTGTACTTTTCTTTGTTCCCAGTAGCTCTTCATTCTTTCCGATCTTCTTTTCCTCTCCTCTTCCGAAATGATAGGTTTAGGTCTTATTTTGGTTTTATCTTGGAATCTTATTCTTTGTCCTTGGTACTTACCTTAGCAGTTTGGTTAGCAGTTAGCTATTCCCTTCATTATAGACCGTTATTATTTTATTTTTCAATATCGTGTAAACAAAAGAACTAGCTAAATTAAAATTTCGGCAAACATCTACTTGCTTCACGCCTTTCTCTAACTCACGCAAAACTCTAACCTTTACATCTAACGATACAATTTTCCGTTTAGACGTCATTACACAGTATTGTAAAAGTATAAAAAATGCACTACTTCTAAAATGTACCAGTTACAAAACACTCGATTCAATTGACGCACTGCTTTTTAACATTCAAAATGACCTGTTGGCATACTGAGAAATAGGGTAGAAGAGTAGGAAGTGTGCACGTGTTTCGCGCTATAGAGAGATTCCTGAAATTTTGTTGACCTAAATACAGGAAGTTACACTACATATTTTTACTATAGGATTGGGAAGGGACCAACACATTTTGCCGTTTTAGAGAGATTTCCGTTATAAAGAGGTACCCAATAGAGAGATTTTACTGTATATACATATGAAGTACATCAATAATTTTTAGTCAAAATTATAAAGTAAAGTAGATCATGATGACGTAAAAAAATAGATCTTGAGATTTTGATGGATTACAATTTTAAACGAATACGTTTTTAAGTTCCGAGTAAATTGTACTTGGGTGTGTGTTTTGCTGGACTAATCGATTTTTATCAACTTTAATTCAAAAATGTTGATGTTCTATTTGTGAAGGTAACATTACTGATTTTGCCATGCTGGAACACTCCAACGCAAACGTATTCCCTACATCAACAGGTGTTCAGCTGGTGCTTTTGCCATTGATTATCTTTGGTTTGCAGTTTACAATTAATACGGACAACACCTTATACATGTCTTTTCAATTCCTCACTCTGACGACCAAATTAATTATTATTTTTCAAAATCTCTAACAATTCTGTTCGAATTTCACTTGAATGTAATCCACCAGTACCGTACTCCTCAAAAATTCGTTTCAGGAACCGTTAAAAAAACTAAAAAATCTGCATAATTTTGCAAAATAAGTTAATCGTGTTTCACTCAAAACGTCTTAGACTTACTTGAAATCTTCAGACCTCAAACCATTGTAGCAAATTTGAAATAAAATAAACTTACAGTTCTGAGTAATTAATATTAACGTTTTGAAAATGGAGCGAACAGATCGTTTGACTGGCGAAACTAGTTCACACGTCAAGTTGGGAAAACGTCAATCGCCGACACTGTGCAGAATTATTTACGATTTATAAAGTTAGAGGGAACGTCTTCAACTACTCCAAATATCACGTGACTACTAACTAATACATAGCCGGAAGTTTGTTATCAGTCAGCTGCATGCACTTCTGCTTAATGTATGTATTCTGACAGCCTAGAACTGTCGCTCTACATAGTGCAGCATCTAGTTGTTGTGCAACAGGTAACTACAGCAGGTAACTACTCAAGATTAATCGCAGAATGCCAAAGAAATATTTTGTTATTATTAAACATTTTTCGAAAATCACTACAACAAATTATCGCTTTATTTATTTCATGAGTATATTTTTTTTTTTAATCACTACATGCAACTAATTATTTCACACTACCGTACAGTTCGGTGTACGAGGTAGGACCAAAAAGTTTTCGGAATTGGTCAATGGAAACATTGAAAAAGCTTATACTATTTTAACCTTATTTTGCTTCAAATTACTCTCCTCCTGCATGTACACTCTTCTTCCACCGTTCATACAATTGTTGGAAATACTACTGAAAGCCATTTTTTGAAAATTTCGTTTGCCGTTTCGTGCATTTTGCATCACCTCCTGCAAATCAGCAAAACGATGTTCTTTCATTGTCATTTTCAGTGTGGAAACAGGTACAAATTCGGTGTTAAAAATGTAGTGTTTCCTTTACGACCTTTAGACAAAAGTCAGTCTTCTGAATCGAAATCTCACGGCGATGATAACCTTAACGGTTTTTCGCCGGAAAAAAACTGAATCGAAATCAAAAACATCACCAAGAAAGGAAACATTCCGCTTGGAAGAAACTGGGGTAAAGTGATTTTGTTTTTTATTGCCAAAGCTTGATTCACTACAAACTTATTCCTGACGGGAAATCAATTAACAAAGAAGGAGATCCTGAAACAGCTACAAGATGTAGTTAGATGAAAACGATCTGAAAAATGGGCAAGGAACGGTTGTTTTTTGTTGCATGACAATGCCCCGTCACATCGACCGCTGATGGTGAAACAATACCCTGCCAAGCACAGTGTTACCACTCTGGAATCTACCCTACTCTACCTACCTTGCACCACGGACTCCGATTTTCATAAACTTTGACATATTTTTGGTTTGCTCATATAGCATATTTGTTTAACATTTGTTTAACTCCTCAAAATTGACTCTAAACATTTTGATCAAATGCAGTCTTCAAGAATCCAATCCAAACAAAACGTGTAGGTCACCAAAACAAATAAAATCGTTACCGATAAAAAATCTGATAATTTCTCAAAAATCTGTCCATCAAATTAAAATTTTCTGCCAAATATCGAGGTTCATAACTCAAATCAGTGTAGCTAAAGTGAAATTTACATTATTGCAACACATCCACCGAACCACATATTTAAATAATTAGGATTATAACCTATTTTTCCGTCTAGTGATCTATTTATTCATCCCGTAAAGGCTACCACGGTTCCGAAACCTTACTGTTTCATCTTCAGGCCGAAATACAAAACGTCAAAATCCCTCTGTCGAGGTCGTCACAAAGTTAAACAAAACACTGAAAACACACACCATAAACACTAAACACAATTATACGATTAAAATACATAAGATAAAATTTGTTTTGGCCAAACGATACGTGTAACTAGTATGGCGTTACATTCCGGACATGTCCAAATTTGATCGTGTGTATTTTAATCGTGTAATTATGTTCAGTGTTGTGACGTGTTTTCAATGTTTTGTTTGACTTTGTGACGACCTCGAATGAGGGATTTGACATTTTGTATTACAGCCTGAAGATGAAACAGTACGGTTTCGAAACCGCAGTAGCCTTTACGGGATGAGTAAATATATCACTAGACCGAGAAGTTTAGTTAGAGAGTAAACCGAAAAAACTAACCCTGACCGTCATCTGTTCATTCCGATTCTCTCTCTAAACTTAAATTTCTTTATTTTGAATTTAGTACCCTTGGTTTATACTTCTCCAGATATCACAAAAAAATTGTTATCAATGAACTAAAGAACCGATGAATCAATTTGTATCCGTTTTTCGGATTTTTCGGGAAAATAATAAATATTAAAAGTTTTTTTATTGATTGTTTAATGTTTTTATACCATATATTTTATACGAGACTATACTACTTACTCAATTACAGGTCTGTTTGTTATATACGGTACTCGAAGCCAGCGTAGTGAGTAACAAGTCAAGGGGTTTAAAAGGACAATCGCTGCACGCAACTGATTCGCTTAACAACACGACAGAAGGACAGAGGACATAGGGCAATGCACTAATGGGCAGTTTCCTCGAATATACCGTTTAAACAAAGTTTCCGGCGTGAGTGTACCTTGCACGGCGCCTAGAAGTTGAAGGACGTTGAAGAGCCTTGCAACAAACTAGTAGAATGTAGAATGTACAGTCAGGTGGTCAGACCTCCGATCTCAGACCTCTTCCGCTTCAATCTTACACCTCTAGTGAGCACAGTCACAGTATGTTCGCAAAATACTGTATACACGCTTTTTAATCTGCGCAGTAAATTTATGCGGCGGATAAGTTCAATAAGCAATATGATTTATAAGGACAACTTTTATGTACACAGAACAGATGGTGGATAAAGCCATATTTATATTAATTACTTCAAGAGAATTCTAACATTTATACGACACTAATAAAAGTGATTAATACGTTTCCTAGTCAGTACAAAAACAGTTCCGAAGAAAATAACACTTGTCTATTCTATTAAATATAAATCTAATATGCTACGAAAGAATTAGTATGCTACAATGATGCTGTGATGGAAGTAATATCTACTTTAACAGCTGATTTAGCACTACAGCTGTTCCTTCCATAATAATGAAGTTATGTCTATAGTTTTGCTTACAAAGTAATTAATAACAAATAAATCATTAACAATTGTTGAAATATTTACGTAGTATGCTACAATGATGGAAGTAATACAATGATGGAAGTAATATCTACTTTAACAGCTGATTTAGCACTACAGCTGTTCCTTCCATAATAATAATAATGTGTATTTAGCAATACACACAAATATAGCGATTATTGTAATTATTTAACTGTGATTTTAATAACGTGTTTGAAAATTGTAAAGGCTATGTAAGCTTAGGCAGTCGAAAATCGTTAAAGACAGGGTGTCTAGCGAATAAGCGAGTCAATTTTTAAGGACATTTTCAGGATAATAATTAGAATGTTTTAAGGACATTTGTAATAAATACCCAATTTACACTAATATACTAATAATGTATTCGTGTTAATTACAGTTATAAGATTTTATTAAAATAAACAAATTATCTCAAAATTAAATAACATTAGTCGCACTGAAATTTCGGCAGAGAAGCAATTCGAAATATCGCAACACGACCGACCGAACGTCACTATACGTACTATACTCACATCGTAGGCATCTTTAATACTAATATTACGCATTTCTAAGAAGAATAACAGAATTTATTATATTTTTAAATACACGAATCTTTTCCATTTTTTCCGCATAATAATGTTTAATCGCTTCAGTTTAACTCGAGTGAAATACAAATTAATACGATAAGAGCTCATATGACCAAAAGATCAAACAACCAAAGGTTCATTCGACCAAATTATATTTTAATATTTTGGCCCAATGAAGTTGTGGTCATATGAACCGTGTTTTTAACAGACTGGATCATACGACCAAATACGCCGGAATGCTTCCACACTGTATAATTTGCATTATTAGTAGAGTCTTTAATATTAGTATATAAAATAAGTTCAATAATCCGTATTTAAATTTTAATAATTAACGCCATTATAGTACTGTAAATGCTAAAAAATATAGTGATATTTGGCCTGAGTATGTAGTGTAATGGCGTGTATTATTAATTTATTAATTTAATTTAATTTATTATTGTTTGCTTTGTTTTCCTTGTTATTTAGTTTTATTTATTATTTGTTTACAAGATATATGTACAAAATTACAACATTCCTCGCGGGAAAAAGATTATTACATTAAAAATGTTTATTGATATTTTCCTTCACATATTAATTTCAAATATCCATTGTGCGCATACATTTGATCACGGTTTCAAACGAACACAAATTCTGGAAATAAAACAGGCCTATCACAAAAGCCGTTGTTGCCTCCACAGTGGTTAAACCAATTATTGTACAATGACGTCACTCAACGAAGCACCCTGCTGTTCGGAAAAGATTCACTGCCAATTAAATTAGCAGAATAAATTGCGTTGCACACATCAATCAGTGGCAGTGGTTTCCAGCAGCTAGAATACATTAGCTCATTCGTTTCACTCTCAACACACACAACTCACTAAACAAATTACCCTATCTTACTGCATAGTGTTACTTCATCAAAATCATAATGGCACTGATTTAATTCAATTAGAGTACAGTAGATTCCTCTCACAAAAAAAGTAACTAAATAGAATACTGCACACTGTTACTTCATCACAATTATAATGGCAGTGATTTTCTGCAATTAAAGTACAGTAGATTCCTCTCACAAAGAAATAACTAAATATCATACTGTATAGTGTTACTTCATCACAATAATAATGGCAGTGATTTCCTACAACTCGAATACAATACATTACCCTCACGAAAAAGTAACTAAATATCATACTGTATAGTGTTACGTCATCACAATCATAAAGGCTGTGATTTTTCTACAATTCGAATACAATAAATTCCTCTCACAAAAAAAGTAACTAAATATCATACTGTATAGTCTTACTTCAACACAATCATAATGACAGTGATTTCCTACTACTCGAAGACAAGACATTCCTCTACCAAGAAAAAGTAACTAAATATCATACTGCATAATTCATAATTCAACACAATCATAATGGCAGTGATTTCCTGCAACTCCTCTCATAAAAACTTCGCGCGTTTTGTTGTCAGCAAAGAAACCTAACACTGAGTATTTACTGAACATATTTAATGCCGTTGCTCAACGTTATGGCTTTATTAATAACCATGGTCTTAAAGAAAATGGGCTTTTTATTAAGTAAAAGGCTATAAACTATTGGAACTGCCTCCATTTGGACTTAAAATAATAAAACGCCGGAAAGAAAAATGCTTAAGTACAAAAGTTGGAAAGTGTTATTTTATTAGCATTTAAAAATCGATTATTTACCTCACGAAGTTTTATTCGTAAGTGAAATAATCTTAAAGGCGTTTTTAGCACACCGTCTTACAAACTCCATTTTTAAAAACGCAGAAAGTTTGGAAAAAAACGTAAGCATAACTCGATGAAAAACTTAAAATATATTTTTTTGTAAAAACAATCTTCATAAGTAAATAACTAAACCAATCTACCCTGTGTTCCACAAATATATTTATGGCTAAATGTATACACTGCTTTGCAATAAAACAAAATTTTTTATATTCAGTAAACAATGTAGATATATTCGTTTTAAGATTAATACATGAATTTATTGATCTCTTCTTCTAAACACCAACATAAATTTCGCTATTTTATTAGTGATTTTCTAATGGAGTGTACTCTACTGAAGCGGCCATCACGGTAACAGGTAGACAGGCTTACAAGTATTGTTCAGGGGGTCCTTACACTATTGAAGCGGCCATCACGGTAACAGGTAGACAGGCTTACAAGTATTGTTCAAAAGGTCGTTAAATACACTATTGAAGCGTCCATCACGGTAATAGGTAGACAGGCTTACAAGTATTGTTCAAAGGGTCGTTAAATACACTATTGAAGCAGCCATCACGGTAACAGGTAGACAGGCTTACAAGTATTGTTCAAAGGGTCGTTAAATACACTATTAAAGCAGCCATCACGGTAACAGGTAGACAGGCTTACAAGTATTGTTCAAAGGGTCGTTAAATACACTATTGAAGCGGCCATCACGGTAACAGGTAGACAGGCTTACAAGTATTGTTCAAAGGGTCGTTAAATACACTATTGAAGCGTCCATCACGGTAATAGGTAGACAGGCTTACAAGTATTGTTCAAAGGGTCGTTAAATACACTATTGAAGCAGCCATCACGGTAACAGGTAGACAGGCTTACAAGTATTGTTCAAAGGGTCGTTAAATACACTATTAAAGCAGCCATCACGGTAACAGGTAGACAGGCTTACAAGTATTGTTCAAAGGGTCGTTAAATACACTATTGAAGCGGCCATCACGGTAACAGGTAGACAGGCTTACAAGTATTGTTCAAAGGGTCGTTAAATACACTATTGAAGCGGCCATCACGGTAACAGGTAGACAGGCTTACAAGTATTGTTCAAAGGGTCGTTAAATACACTATTGAAGCAGCCATCACGGTAACAGGTAGACAGGCATACAAGTATTGTTCAAAGGGTCGTTAAATACACTATTGAAGCGGCCATCACGGTAACAGGTAGACAGGCTTACAAGTATTGTTCAAAGGGTCGTTAAATACACTATTGAAGCAGCCATCACGGTAACAGGTAGACAGGCTTACAAGTATTGTTCAAAGGGTCGTTAAATACACTATTAAAGCAGCCATCACGGTAACAGGTAGACAGGCTTACAAGAATTGTTCAAAGGGTCGTTAAATACACTATTGAAGCGGCCATCACGGTAACAGGTAGACAGGCTTACAAGTATTGTTCAAAGGGTCGTTAAATACACTATTGAAGCAGCCATCACGGTAACAGGTAGACAGGCATACAAGTATTGTTCAAAGGGTCGTTAAATACACTATTGAAGCAGCCATCACGGTAACAGGTAGACAGGCTTACAAGTATTGTTCAAAGGGTCGTTAAATACACTATTGAAGCAGCCATCACGGTAACAGGTAGACAGGCTTACAAGTATTGTTCAAAGGGTCGTTAAATACACTATTAAAGCAGCCATCACGGTAACAGGTAGACAGGCTTACAAGTATTGTTCAAAGGGTCGTTAAATACACTATTGAAGCGGCCATCACGGTAACAGGTAGACAGGCTTACAAGTATTGTTCAAAGGGTCGTTAAATACACTACTGAAGCGGCCTTCACGGTAACAGGCAGACAGACTTACAAGTTTTGTTCAAAGGGTCGTTAAATACACTATTGAAGCGGCCATCACGGTAACAGGCTGACAGGCTTACAAGTATTGTTCAAAAGATCGTTAAATACACTATTGAAGCGGCCATCACGGTAACAGGCAGACAGGCTTACAAGTATTGTTCTAAGTGTCGTTAAATACACTATTGAAGCGGCCATCACGGTAACAGGCAGACAGGCTTACAAGTATTGTTCAAAGGGTTGTTAAATACACTATTGAAGCGGCCATCACGGTAACAGGCAGACAGGCTTACAAGTATTGTTCAAAGGGTCGTTAAATACACTATTGAAGCGGTCATCATGGTAACAGGCTTAAAATATTTTAGATTTATTTTAAAATACTGTAAATAACTCAACGTCTTTTAAAGATTTATATTTTTCATTAACAAAAAAATAAATCCCTAACAAAGTGCACATATTGAATATAAATATTCAATGCAAATAGTAAAGGGCACATTTTTTAAATATTACACAACATTCTGGAAAATCATTTCTCTATAGAGATGTAAAATTGTGTGCCCTGACAGAGGCTAATTTAAAAGTCAAATTTCCTCATTTCCGCGCTTCCAACTTTTTTCTTATGACGTACATTGTTGAAACAAACAATTTAAAAACAATATTTGACTTTATTTTTTCACAAATATTAACTAACCGATATCGATTAAATATAAATATCAATTAATGAACACATTATATTAAGGTGAAGTATCGATAACTTCCGAATCACACTTTAGAAGATGGTGTGCCTAATGCTGTTTGTGTTTTTAAGCATTGCAACTATGCAAACTTTAATTATGTGTGTGTGTGTGTGTGTGTGTGTGTGTGTGTGTGTGTGTGTGTGTGTGTGTATAGACTATGTATATATAACTTTAACAACCCTTAGAAGTCACGATCGATAAGCCTGTGTTTATATATTTCAACAAGACAGCCGCTTCTAACAGCCACACTAACGTGCACACACAAAAAACAAATAAATGTTGTACCAAATAAATATGAACAACAAGCTAAATCGGGCGAGTAAGATCAAGCTAAATCGGGCGGGGAATGCTTGCGTAGTTTAGGAATATCAATATTATCGTATTTCATCGATTCTAAGACGTACTTTTTTTCTTATTCTAATACTCAAAAAACGAGATGCATCTTAAAATCAAAGGCGTTTTATATTTGATTTATATTTGATGTTAAAACGGTACTAGATAATCCAAAAAATTCTTCTGTTTTCATATTCCGAGAAATGAACCCTTGATAACTGAGCAATAGAACAAAGCGCACAGCTGCAAGGTCATTCACTCTGATAGCCTCTCTACAAATCTGTCATTTTGTTTCCAGTAGCTAATAAGTAACGAGTGTTTTTATTTCGATCTTGCGTTGTTTCATGAGAACTAGGTTGTTAAAAAGAATATAGTATATGAAACGTCTTCAATGAAAGCACATTATAATGAGCAATGAAACGGAAAGGTATGTTATTCGCTGAACAAAATGGAAACAGAGCTGCAGAACAGGAATTAGAGACATCGGTATTAAAATCATTATCAACATAACCTTACTAAATACTTAGTACTAGGTTTCATAATCCTCAGGATTAATTTAGTACATTTAAGTGTTTGTTCATATTTTTTCATGTAAGTGTAGTAGGGTATATTTATTAATTTTTTTTTTAATATCTGTCACTTTGTAATGCTCCTTAAATACAGTACGTCTTAGAATCGATGAAATACGGTATTTGTGTCCTCTCAGTAACAAAAATGTTGTGTGAAAATTTCACAGTTTATATTTAGTGTGATATACGTAAGGGTGAAATAACCTAGAGTGAAACCATAACGCAGGCGCAGGACAAAGCTATGGGTGGATGTGGACTGAGGAACAGATTTCTATGATTTCACAGTTAGTGACAGTTAAACTCAGGCATTCACTGTTAGTTAAATATGTGAAATCAGGCAACCTGTGAAAAAGTAGCAGTTTTGTGATATCTTTAACATCTCTACCGTTGGCAGTACCCACACTGCATTAAGATGTATTCACACAGAATACGAGCTCATGCTGTTTACGCTCGAAACACAAAAAATCCGTCAAGCAACCAGAAACACCCGACGTCAGTAAAGCCGGCCTTCAAACTGACTTCTAAAATTAACAAAACTAAAATACTGCCCATAAAATACAAAATGCCATAACGAATCGATTGAGTCACAAAACGAGCTTTATTGGCACAGACATACATGTAAACATGACAACACTTTGGACGTGTACAGGACATTAAGCTGAGGAAATGTGATTGATTTAGGCCAATTGAGATAAGAACACTTCTAAGTACATTGCGATGTTATAATTACAATTAGAATGATGTAATGTAAGTAGCCCAACGAATCGCGTCCGCTTGTCAAATACACGTTCTGATTCATCGGTACGAATTTCCGAACTGGTAAAACAACCAATAAATCTGCACTTAATGGACTGTCTCAAGTAAAATCTAGCAGAAAAAAAAGATTCCGTAATCATATGTTATTTAAACTAGAAATAACAAAAAAGAAAAAAAACGTAGGCAGTGCGGGACTAACTAATTTTGGCATGCCCTGACTCTCTAAACTTTTTCACTATTGTGATTTAATTATTTTTCTAAATATTTAGATGCATGCAGGAAAGAGCAACTCTTGAAAATTATTTTCGTATTAAATTTCGGGTATTGTGTAGGTAGGGCCTATACTACTTAAAAATTAAGTAAGACTCTCACAGGCTATGAATTTGAGTATCTTAGGCTATATAAAGGACTATAACAATTAATCAGTTTATAACCCTACTTTTGACAGTTCTACAAGACAGTTATACTGTCTCAGTATAATAATACATATAATATTTGTGATTCTAGCATTCGAAAATATGTATAGATCATATACATTAAATAATTTAACTACACAAATTTAGAATAAATATATGTTTAATATTAACTCGAATAATAAACATAAACTCTACTGAAATGATATTGAAGCTATTTAGAAGTATGATACGAAATCAGCTATTTAGAAGTAGTCACTTCCAGTCTAGATATATACAAGAACAATATATGCTGTGAGGTATGCATTACGGATTCAAGCGTGACACGACAGAAAATATTTATACCCGTGTTTTGTCAACCGCTACCATACAAGTTTTCACTTCAAAAATATATTTTATTAATCACTAAACAAAAATTACAGCGTTCCGTGACGGCAAACTGAATTTTTCCCCACGCAAAACGTACACCCATACCCCGCGATAAGAAGTAGTCACTGCAATATTGATTTGAAACGACAGTCCTTTTCGATGCGTAATTAGGTTATCAAACACTTGAATTTAATCTACTAATAATTAGAAAATTAACAATGAAGTAGAACTTGGAAACGAACCTATAAGTATTTAAAAGTAACAAAAGTTCATATTCTTTGCTAGTTTAAAAAAATCACAGCTAACAGCTGTTTTGTACACGTAATGGAAGCGAATTTCAAAAGGTATTTTTCTGTCTTACATGGGTAGGAAATTAATAGGAATATGGTATTAGGAGTTGTGGCAAACCTAAATAAAACTGAGAACATGTGCATTGGAGAGCAGGGCAGGGATCTTTTATTAAAACATAATACAAAAATCAAGGGGTGTACAACTTACAAGTAATTGGTAATGACAATTACTAGCGATGGACTCGGACACAGCGATAAAAGAACGAAACACCTTGGGAAGAAGAGCAATAAGGATATTGAACAGCGTCATATGGGATCAAGAGATGGCAAAAATAAATAAACATAGCAATTATAAAAAGGTATAATCTATATGGAAGCAAAAAATGGCCGCTGAAACGAAAAACAGAAAAATGTCTTCAAGCTACAGAAATGGACTATTGGCGAAGAGCTGCTGGTCAGTCCAAACAGGAAAAGACAAACAAAATGTAAGAATCCGTGAAATCACGGATATGAAGCATTAAGACAAAACAACTTCGATGGTTTGGCCATGTCCAAAGGTGGGACGAAAATCGACTTCCCAAACATATTTTAAAATGGAAATGACATGGTCCGAGACTTAGTTGGAGAGAAGGAATTGATAAAGAAGTGAGAGAGAGGGGATTGGATCAAGAACTGTGGATGATAGGGGAAAATGGAAGCTAGGAATCGGAAGACATCGGAGAATGTTTTAAGCTGAAAAGAAGAAGATTTTTCTTCATACGTCACCATCATGATCATCACTGACATCGTCACATACTAACATTTCAAAGTTTTATACATTATAATGACAATTCAAAATGCTAATTAATACACTTTTTAACGCTGGTTACGACGGAGAAATCAAATTTTCAAAAAATATTAAAGTTAAAAAAGTTATGGATTCTCAAATATTTGAAGTTGGTTAACGAACTTGTCCGAATAAAATCGGACTAAATTTGCAAATATAAGTGTATTCACACACGTACGCGTACACACACAATGTAGTTTACTGACGATCCATATGTTTTGTTCGGGTACTTACTGTCTACAATTGAACAAAAATTTTAACAAAATCTATATAGCGGTTTATGAGAATTTTCAATTTTTAAACTTGTTGCCCTAAACATTAACTTACTAAAAAAATTATTCCGAGTTATATGCTAAGCTAACCAGTCCGAATTTAATAAAAAAAAACTGGTCAGTTAGTTCTGTTTCCCGCGATGCGTGATCAAGTGACCTGCAAGTCCGTACACACACAATGTAGTTTACTGACGATCCATAGCCTATGTTTTGTTCGGGTACTTACTGTCTACAATTGAACAAAAATTTTAACAAAATCTATATAGCGGTTTATGAGAATTTTCAATTTTTAAACTTGTTGCCCTAAACATTAACTTACTAAAAAAAATATTCCGAGTTATATGCTAAGCTAACCAGTCCGAATTTAATAAAAAAAAACTGGTCAGTTAGTTCTGTTTCCCGCGATGCGTGATCAAGTGACCTGCAAGTCCGTACACACACAATGTAGTTTACTGACGATCCATAGCCTATGTTTTGTTCGGGTACTTACTGTCTACAATTGAACAAAAATTTTAACAAAATCTATATAGCGGTTTATGAGAATTTTCAATTTTTAAACTTGTTGCCCTAAACATTAACTTACTAAAAAAAATATTCCGAGTTATATGCTAAGCTAACCAGTCCGAATTTAATTAAAAAAAACTGGTCAGTTAGTTCTGTTTCCCGCGATGCGTGATCAAGTGACCTGCAAGTCCGTGCTTGCCCCATATCCACAGATACTCGTACATTATATGAGGGTGTTAAAATCTTTACTGTTTGAGTAGAATTAAGGAGGACACGATCATGTATAACGTAACAGTAAACCACTGCCTGCTTCTGTTTACAACCTGTAGCACCTTAACACGTCACGTCCCCCTAAACGTATAGGCCTACGTTATCACGCCCGAACGCTTATAACGCGATTACCAGAAGGGGGGATTTATACTGCGTTCCAAATTAGATTTTCAAATCTACTTCTAAATTTATTCATGTAACGCGTTCAGCAATTTGCACACGACTTCATTGTCCAGTAAATATCGGCTTCACAATTGAATGAAAAAATGGCGGTCATTTAAAATTATAAAAAATTCAAAAATTGTACGTAATACATTTTTTTTTAATCTGACATTATCGTCATCAGCTATAAAATCTGCACTAAACAGTGTTCTGAAAACATCATCGACACCTTGTAAGATCGAGAAGTGACTACTAATGGGCCCGTGCCACCTTTCGCAGTTATGGAAAAAAGAAATCGATCATATACAACAATATACAACTATAAGTTGGAACAAACCTCTTTGTTGTTCGAAGTGGCCAACAGAAGCCTCTGGTCACTCCTCTGGATGTAAATACCTGCTTTATTAAGTGTTTGCCCTTACGCTTTGTTAAATAGTCATTACAAATGAAATCTTTATGGAGAGCTGTTTTCTACTTAATTTAAATGGCACAGTTGGGTCAGAAGGTGTCAAAACAATTCGTTTTTCTATGAAAACGCTATCTATAATTGAACGTAAAAAAAGAAATTCTGTAAATAAAGTATATCGTATAATACCACTGGCTGACATATAATTACTATAGTACACTAAATTTTAATTAAGATTACTGTACATATATTCCTAAGTGAAATCGTTGCACAACCATGTAGGTCTACTACTCGTATTACTTGTCAATATGAACTTCTGTTAAAATAGACGTTATAGTTATATTTAATTCTTGTATGATTAGTTAATAAAGCAATGCCATACATTATATTTAGGTTATTTAATAAAATAGGCCTTTGCTCTATTTTCGTATTTAAAACTATAACCTATAAAATTAAAGACTGAAATCTAACATTGTACCTTATTGAAATATTTACAAATGAAACCTACTTTAACCGGTCACATTACGTACGCCCCATACGTATTTTACATTACAACCTCAATTAAGCTAAAGTTTTTACTGTTCACTAAAAGCAGTCTTTCATTTAACAACATTTACATATAGAACAGATTGTGTTACCGATTCTACTTTCAAAACTGATTTAGTCAATAATTATTTAAGTTTTGGATACAGTAATAATTTAAGAACTACTTTCAACAATTTTTTTAGCAATCAGCTGTTTCCTTACACACACACACACACACACACACACACTCACACACACACACACACTCACACACACACACTCACACACACACACACGCGCGCACGCACGCACGCACGCACGCACGCACACACACACACACACACACACACACACACACACACACACACACACACACACACACACACACACACACACACACACACACACACACACACACACACACACAGTTATTATTTCTGTCACATATGCCCGCACTGTGCTGCACTCCTAAGGAGACATTTTGTACTGCTCCTGGAATTTTGTTTACAAAACTTTTGTCGGCTTTATTTTATTGTAACGCCTTAAAATGGAGAAGTAAGCGGTTTGAGAGTCCCCTGGTGTTCTGACAAACCTGTAGGTACCCTAATAACGCAGGTCCTTATTTTCGGTACAAAACCAACCGGAATGTTTAGCGTACTATTATACGAAAGATTACGTTTTTAATTAGATAAACTGTTAAAAGAAATAGATCAAGAGGTTCCTTACATACAGTTACTACTAAATTAAGTGCAATAAATTGCTAAAGGAAATGTTGTCACTACCACGAGGGTTTACCACCATCCCCACTTAACAGAAGAAGATCAAAGAAGAAGACAGACATCTACTATCCAACACCACCACTACCCCCACGAATCCAACACCTTCTCGTGCACCCAGGGATGACCCTAGGGGTCCCCCGGGGGGCTTGAGCACGACAACACAACCCTAGCTGAGGTGGCTTCGGTCAGGTCGGCGTAGTTCACAAAATTGAGTACTTCACGGTGAACTATCGACGTTGGCTCGCTGTACCACTGTCGGTTATCCAAGGACTTTGACACAAAGATTACAGTTCAATCTATTTGAAGCATCCGTCTTCTCGGATGTTTGTTTTTAATTAATCTACACTACAAATATAAGAGCATAAGGTCTAATATGCAACGAAAAAATTCTTACTCTACGATGATACGGGTCGAGGAAATGTTCACCTGAACAGCTGATTTCGCCCCACAGCTGTTCCTTCAACAATACCACTTCAATTACGAAACATTTACACATTTAAAAAAGTGATCGTTCCATCACAAAGAGTGCATAAATTAAGTGCAATAGTAAGCGGTTACGACGAAAAAATTCGATTTAAGAAAAGTGTTTATATTTTTTTTTTTTTATTTTGGACGGAACCCACTTTGAACCGAATCAGACTAAAATTAAAAACACTTTTTAATAACCACTTAAAAACGTATTCAAGGCAAATTGGCATACCGAACTTCAAATTTGGTACCAACACTGACATTAGTTGGGAATCTTCTACCACCATTTTAGCAAAACCAGATCTGAAAAATCAGACCGATTTTCAAGTTTTTTTGAGCAGACAGAGCAAAAATTCGATAAAAGTTTTTAAATCTGATTTTGGCTAATTTGTACGAATTTTCGACAGAAACGAGCTTGTAAACAAAAATGGCACGGAGATCTGGGTATTATATCACTGTGGGCACCAGTGATTACCACACAGACAAACAAAACAACTGGTATTCATCAGACAGAATCCATCTAAATGTCAACATACTTTGTACCCCTCTTCTATAGTATAAACAGACAATAACACCAATATAGGCTATTGTATCAAAATCTTTGAATAAATATTGTTAGGGAATATTCATAGTTAATCACTATTCAAACAATAAATCGATTCTGAAAACTTTTAAGAAGTTATACAAATCTTACATTTAGAAAATAGGATCAAATGACGGCATTTCTGTGATAGGCCTAAGTGATGCTAAGTGTGAAGTAAATTTATTTAAGTGGACATTTGTTTTAAATTCACTTCCTAGAAACTGCTGCAATTTTTGTTTCTTTGAAAGAACATTTAGCCAGTGTAAACTGTCTTGGAGTGAAATCTCAACTGCACATTAAATTAAACTTTTGGCCACGCTTTGTAAACTGTTATTACCGAAAAGTTCTTCAACAAAATTATATTTTAAAAGCTGCTAGAAGCAATAACAAATATCCCTTCAAATTTTATTTCATCACAGTAAAATAACAAGTAGGCCTACAAATTCAAATTCAACACAGTTAAATAATAATTAGCCTACAAATTCAAATTAAACACAGTAAAATAACAAGTGACCTACAAATCCAAATTCAACACAGTAAAATACAAAAAAAGGTCTACAAATTCAAATAATAATAATAATAACAATAATAACGACTGCGTGCAGCTATCTTGCTCACATTATGGAAACATTTTTTCCAAAAGTATCT
>CM040186.1:72550481-72727981 GCA_022606455.1 Callitettix versicolor
TTTAAGCTTTCAAATTGCATTGGAAATACGAAATGAACGCTGACCGCAGTCAGTTATGTTAAAAATTTAATTTCTTCGATTCAAATGATTTTGAAAATTCCAAACGTTAATTATACAGTTTTTAACGCTGATTACGATGGTACAATCAAATTTCCAAAACAATTTAACACAAAAATGTTATAGATTTGTAAACATTTGAAACGTTCGCCACTTTGAAACCGCTGAACGGATTCTGCTCGTTGGTTAACGAACTTCTTCAAGCTATTACCCTGAACTGATTTTTGTGCCAAGTTTGAAACAAATCGGATCAAACCGCAAACACACACGCGCGCGCGCACACACACACACACACACACACACACACACACACACACACACACACACACACACTGGCAATTTGCGGGTAATTTTTATGTCTGGCTGTGGGTAATTAATACGATTGAGATTGGCAACAGTGATACTAACATAGTAGATGTTAAAATTAGAAAGGGAAGAATGTAAAGAAAGGAAGTGTTCACAATGTAAGAAGGTCAGTGAGCAGCAGGTTGGGAAAACTCCTCAACAATAGGTAAGGAAGAGGGTTGAAGTTAGCCTCTTCATTTAAATTTAAATTTAACGATAACATCAAAACACAATCAAAAAGTTTGGTTATGGGATCCCTTTATTCTTCCTTTTAACCGAAATTCCATGGTCAATTTTCAAAAAATATTGTTTAACAACAAGAACCCTTTGTTCAACAAAAGTTATGTATTAGCACAGGAATGTGGATGATGTCTTATGTTTGTTTGATTATACTAGTAAACAACCAGATCCTTTTTTTAAACTTATTAGTATTAACAAAAATATAACATTCACCATAGAATGTGGCCATAATATTAGTTTTTTGGATTTAAGACATAGACATACGCACTCCCAAACATTCCCCCAAAATTGTATACATACAAAATTGTATATATACACAATACTCTATAATACCGGCTCATTCTAGACATTATATTTCCCATAAACACGCCGCCTTTCATAGTATGATCCACAGGCTCCTAACTGCACCCTTAACTAATATAACTTTATATAATTATATACTAAATAACATCACAGAGATAGTTGTCAGTAATAAATACAGTGTTGATCTAGTGAACAGAATTTTAATTAAAAAGCAGAAATAATTAGCAACTAGTATGTTATACAGCGTAAATACATCAACTAAAGAAACACAAAAATATTATAAAATGTCATTTTTAGACAGTGTAAGTTATAAAATTAGAAATTTAATCTTAGATAAAACTAATTATAAACCAGCTTTTTACTGTACATCGAATTTAGGGAAGTTTTCAAAAATAAGGAATAAATAGATCTTTTACTAAACAGTGGTGTGTATAAAGTTGTCTGTGAAGGTGCCCTTGTGAATGTGAATACGTACGGCAATCTGGAAGAGCTATAAAAACTCGTATTAAAGAACATTTAAATTGTTGGAGGTAAGAAAAACGATTCAAATTTTGCAAATCATTTATCAGCATCTGTCATTCTTTTAATTTGAACAATATCACTGCAATTCATAAAAACCAAAAAAATATATAACTAAATAATTTAGAAATTCTGGAAATATATACATGTATTTGTAAAAAACCCACATTTTAATTTAAATGAACATACTAATTTCAACTACTCTCTCTTACTGAAGCCACTTTTGACCGGGATTTCCCAACCAGCTGCGCACTGACCTTACACTGTCAACCGTTACTTTCTTTACCTTCTCCCTTCCAGTTTTAACATCAACTGTATTTTTATATATATAAGCACACTTAATAATATTTAGCTTCACAGTGTCTGAAGATGCCTAATGACGAAACATATGTCACTGAATAAAAAAGAATTTTGTATAACGGTATAAGTGTTATAATTTTCCTGGATGTCATGGAATTTCACAAAGTACCAACAATGTGTTCATAAATAATTTAAATAATATTTCGAAACCAGTTTCACAGATTCTGCTAATACGATAGTCGTATTTAATCTAATAATAGCCATTCAGTGCCGTGGACGTTTTCTACATGTACATTTTTTTTACTTTTGGATATATATTTTAAAACCATACCAGTAGTTCAAAGAACAGCAGACCTCACAATAGCCTGTATTCTTAACCAATTGCAGCCAATACTCTACTACAGCGCTCGTAAAATTCTTCGCCAATTTAACCGGTAACGTTATATTCATGAAAAATAATCTTACTGGACCAAGTTTAGTGTATTGTTTCCTCTTTCTCCAAGAAGGGGGCAAAATTATAGAACTTGCCGTTCAGCCAATATTACAGGAAACAGGATTTCGTAATCGTTAAATCCTGAATCGGAAATGAATGGGAAAAAATTTAGGCTATACATACGTCGTTCCGATTTTACACAAGGTACTTTCGTCCCAAATTTCAAAAACAATCGGACAATGCGTTTTGCCAAAACTGCGTACACTCGTCATTGTTAAATCAAAGGCCTCCATCATAAAACGGAAGTGAATGAATGGGGGGGGGGAAATATTACACATACGTCGTTCGGGCTTCATACAAAGCACATTCATACTAAATTTTAAAAAAATCCGTTTGGCCAAAACTGCGTCACACACACACACACACACACACACACACACACCCAAGATAAAATCATTTTTTTACACATAGGATCTGAAAACGATCACGTTATAAATCCATCGAAATTTCAAAATTAATTTATGACCAAATATGAAAGTACTTTGAGAAGTTTTTCTTTTTGAACTGATTTTCCGCTTTTTTCCAACAGAGGTTCTTGTGCAATTATTTGAATGTGAGAAAGTCTTTGTAACGTAACTTAACTGACCAAGCGAAGAGGTATGTTCCAACTCGACCGTAGGCTACTTGGTTTGCTTCTTTCTTACGCAGATTTGTCCAAACGCATTGACCAATTGTTTTGAAATATGATACGAAGATATCTTGATAAAGCCCAAATTACGTATGTATAACATTTTTTTCCTTATTTACTTCCGTTTCCAGATGGCGGTCTCTGATTTAACGATGACGAGTGAACAGATAATTCCAAAACTTAATGTTCGATTGTTTTGAAATTTGGTTCGAGGGTATCTTATATAAGGCTCGAAAGACGTATTTGTAATATTATTTCCCATTCACTTCCGTTTCAAGATGGCTGGCTCTCCTTCAAAGTTGAAAGCGTAGTTGCTGCTTATTTCCTGTAATACCGGCTGAACGGCAAAAAGGTACCATAATTTCGACCGCTTTATGGAGAAATAGAAACATTTGCGATCTAGTAGAATTTTACGTAAATATTACGGTTATAACAAGAGGTCTACTGTTCTTTGAACTATTAGTGCTAAATTATCAGCTGTTTTCAAGTATTTAAATGATTTACACTGCAGGGGTGCAGACTAGCCGCACCTATTGAGAGGATTTAGACGTCTCTCGCTGTACTCGAGTCTAACACACACTTACACTTACAACACTACACATACGACTTTAACACTTTACACTCACACTTACATTTAGGAAGGCGATAACAGCCTCACTGTGCTTATCGCCTTAAAATACAAAAAACAAAAAAATTAAATGTTCTAGTTGTTATACTGACACTGGTCACGCTCCAGGGTGTACTTGAACTGCAAATAAATAGCACCGTAGGCCTACGGTATTAAAACAAAAACATGTCTTTGTCGCATCAAGTGGCCTTCTTTCAAGCGCTACTTGAACTTTGTGTAGTCACACATGCGGACACAAAGTGATCCCTTATGCAATCACAAACTTCTGTTGTTCTGTTAAAATTAACTGAACTATATTTCTACTTCCGCGGTCAATTTCAATTTTTGACTGAGCGAAGCGAGGTATCTCGACCGTTTGGCATTTAGTTTGTGTGTTTGTTACGTAGTTTTGGCAAAACGCATTGACCGATTATTTTTAAATCTGGTATAGAGATATTTTCCCCCATTCACTTCCGTATCAAGACGGCGGCGCCTGATTTACAATAAGGATTGTATGCTGTTTTAGCCAAACGCATTGACCGATTATTTTTAAATTTGCAATAGAGATATTTTCCCCATTCACTTCCGTATCAAGACGGCGGCGTCTGATTTACAATAAGGATTGTATGCTGTTTTAGCCAAACGCATTGACCGATTATTTTTAAATTTGGTATAGAGATATTTTCCCCCATTCACTTCCGTATCAAGACGGCGGCGTCTGATTTACAATAAGGATTGTATGCTGTTTTAGCCAAACGCATTGACCGATTATTTTTAAATTTGGTATAGAGATATTTTCCCCCATTCACTTCCGTATCAAGACGGCGGCGTCTGATTTACAATAAGGATTGTATGCTGTTTTAGCCAAACGCATTGACCGATTGTTTTTAAATTTGGTATAGAGATATTTTCCCCATTCACTTCCGTATCAAGACGGCGGCGTCTGATTTACAATAAGGATTGTATGCTGTTTTAGCCAAACGCATTGACCGATTATTTTTAAATTTGGTATAGAGATATTTTCCCCCATTCACTTCCGTATCAAGACGGCGGCGTCTGATTTACAATAAGGATTGTATGCTGTTTTAGCCAAACGCATTGACCGATTGTTTTTAAATTTGGTATAGAGATATTTTCCCCCATTCACTTCCGTATCAAGACGGCGGCGTCTGATTTACAATAAGGATTGTATGCTGTTTTAGCCAAACGCATTGACCGATTATTTTTAAATTTGGTATAGAGATATTTTCCCCCATTCACTTCCGTATCAAGACGGCGGCGTCTGATTTACAATAAGGATTGTATGCTGTTTTAGCCAAACGCATTGACCGATTGTTTTTAAATTTGGTATAGAGATATTTTCCCCCATTCACTTCCGTATCAAGACGGCGGCGTCTGATTTACAATAAGGATTGTATGCTGTTTTAGCCAAACGCATTGACCGATTATTTTTAAATCTGGTATAGAGATATTTTCCCCCATTCACTTCCGTATCAAGACGGCGGCGCCTGATTTACAATAAGGATTGTATGCTGTTTTAGCCAAACGCATTGACCGATTGTTTTTAAATTTGGTATAGAGATATTTTCCCCCATTCACTTCCGTATCAAGACGGCGGCGTCTGATTTACAATAAGGATTGTATGCTGTTTTAGCCAAACGCATTGACCGATTATTTTTAAATTTGGTATAGAGATATTTTCCCCCATTCACTTCCGTATCAAGACGGCGGCGTCTGATTTACAATAAGGATTGTATGCTGTTTTAGCCAAACGCATTGACCGATTGTTTTTAAATTTGGTATAGAGATATTTTCCCCATTCACTTCCGTATCAAGACGGCGGCGTCTGATTTACAATAAGGATTGTATGCTGTTTTAGCCAAACGCATTGACCGATTGTTTTTAAATTTGGTATAGAGATATTTTCCCCCATTCACTTCCGTATCAAGACGGCGGCGTCTGATTTACAATAAGGATTGTATGCTGTTTTAGCCAAACGCATTGACCGATTATTTTTAAATCTGGTATAGAGATATTTTCCCCCATTCACTTCCGTATCAAGACGGCGGCGCCTGATTTACAATAAGGATTGTATGCTGTTTTAGCCAAACGCATTGACCGATTGTTTTTAAATCTGGTAAGAAAGAGGTACCTTGTTTAAAAACCAAATGAAGAATGCGTACGATTTTCCCCATTTACTTCGGTTTCAAGATGGCTGCCTCTGATGTAACGATGACGACTGTACGCAGTTTTTGCCAAACGCACTGACAGATTGTTTTGAAATTTGGTACGAAGATGTCTTGTGCAAAGCCCAAATGACGTATGTGTAACTTTTGTTCCTATTTATTTCCGTTTCAAGATGGCGGTAACTGATTTAACGATCACGAGTCAACACCATTTTAATCAAACTCGTTGGTCGATTTTTATGAAATTTGGTACGAAAGTATAAAGCCATACAAGGCGTTGGCTTCCTTTTTAAGATGGCGAAATCTGACTCAATGTTGGAGTGCAGCTGCTGTTTACTTCCGGTAATACTGGCTGAGCGGCAAACGCCATTACAGTTTTGACCGCTTCGCGGAAAAAGAGCATAAAATTTCCAATAAAGTTGGTTCAGTAACAATTTCCGTAAATATTACGGTTCCCGGTTAGATTGGCGGAAAATATTACGAGCGCTGCCGCATAGCGCTCTGTATATTAATTACGAATATATGGCGAGAATTACGAATATATTCTTTGATCTACTAGTTTTAAAATGGCCCGCCAAGGACGGATTAAAGGGGGCGAAAAGGCGACCGCCTTTCCCGAGACAAACGATATAAAATAAAAAGTGAAAAAAACCTATTTTACTTCTATAAAATGTAAGTGATGCACAGGCTTCCAGGAAAAGGGTCGAGGAGGCATCTAAGGCATCTGAGGGGTCTGAAACCCGTCACATTATCCCTATCTCAACTTTGTGTGTACATGAAATTTTGTCCGTATGAACATATGTAAGTTTATGCCTTTGTAATACTTGTACTGAGGGTGAGAACGGGGTTAAACAATTAGATATTTTATGCTGGCTCTCTTTTCTTCCTGTATTAACTCCTAGAACAGAAAGATCTTTCACGACTCTAAAATTGATTTTTTTTAAATGTGAAAAACACATTGAGGCTATTATTGCCTCCCTAAATGTAAGTGTGAGTGTAAAGAGTTAAAGTCGTAAGTGTAGTGTTGTAAGTGTAAGTGTGTGTTAGACTCGGGTACCGTGAGGGACGTCTAAATCCTCTCAATATGTGCAGCTAGTATGTACCCCCTGCGGGGAATTAAAAACAAATAAAACTAACGAGGACGCGGGATTAGCGTTAACGGTAAGAATAAAGCAACGGTAATAACTACGGCTATACAAGAAAAATAAACGGCTAGGAATATTGAGAAGAGGAGAAAGAAGAAAAAGATGTTTTTTTTAGTAAAACTTCTGTTTAAAAATGTGTAACATTGTAAATAATAATAATTGTAAAGTAGGAAACTGAAAGTGTATTTTTAATGGAGTAAATTTGTACACTTATTTTATATCTGTTTTAAGTCTCAAAACAGCTTAATAGTGACAGTTTTTGAAGGTATTATTTCAAAAAATGTCATCCCCCATCCTTGGCTCTTTTGTAATCGGTTAGTGAGGCCCGCGAATATTTCAACCAGTTGTCTACATTCTCGGTGAGTACTGTGCACTTGCCGGTTTCCTCGTGCCACAACTGTATAGTTTTCCGTTACAAATTGTAACATGGAAGACGAGAACCGTTAACTATCTCTAAGTATACTGTGCACGGTATTTCCCGAGACGATTAAGTGCCTGCTGAGATTTACTATTTCACTTTAGATTACAACAGCTTAGGCGGGCTAAAAGCGTAGCCCTACAGTAAATTCAGTTCGCTCAGCGATTAATAAAAACTTTATGATTACTGAATCTCGTCATATTGTAAATGTTGAAGCATTATCAACCTGCAGGAGCTCGTTATAAGATAACAGTTTAACACAAATAAGAATAAAACATTGTGCGATTACTTGGAACTTGGAACTAAACGTAACTAGGTGTTTTTGATTAAAACTTATAACGATCAAGAGAAAATGACTGACGGATCTGCTATGATAATAAGACCTATAACCTAAAGGTGTTAAAATGTTTGTTTTGTCTGTGTTTTTAATACAACGTTTGCAAATTTTTGGTCGAATTTTATTCGAAAATTGATTTAGTACGTACGGCATAACAAAATCAATTCCTGCAAAATTTCGTTTCAAATTTACGATCATTCAACACTCTGTTGTGTGTGTGTGTGTGTGTGTGTGTGTGTGTGTGTGTGTGTGTGTGTGTGTGTGTGTGTGTGTGTGTGTGTGTGTGTGTGTGTGTGTGTGTGTTGTGTTGTGTTGTGTTGTGTGTGTGTGTGTGTGTGTGTGTGTGTGTGTGTGTGTGTGTGTGTGTGTGTGTATGTGTGTCAACTTTTACTGTCAAAAAACACTTCGAAATTTGCAAACATACAAATATTATGACCACACTAGTATCGCAATTACCTTTTATAAAAACAAAACATTCAAAACGATGAACCCTTTTTAAAAAAATCGCAATAATGAATTTAGAGAAAATGGTTAGTTATATAACTAACAAATCGAGTGTTCGGCATTTTGTGTTTGTAACGTGTTTTTGGCCAAACGCCCTCACCGATTGTTTTGAAATTTTATACGACGGTACCTTGTGATATAACCCGAATGATATCAGCACAATTTTCCGATTTACTTCTGTTTCAAAATGGCGGCTTCTGATTTAACGATGAAAAGTGTACGCAGTTTTAGCCAAACGCACTGACCGATTGTTTTGAAATTTGGTACGAAGATATCTTGTACAAAGCTTAAATGACGTATCTATAAATTTGTTTCCTATTTATTTCCTTTTCAAGATGGCTGCCTCTGATTTACAATAACGACTGTACGTAGTTTTAGCCAAACACATTTCAACACAATTTCAAATTCGAAAGATATCTTCTGTGAATCACAAATGACTTATATGTAACACGTTTGCCTATTTACTTCTGTTTCACGATTGCAGCCTCTGACTGAACGAGTGTACGTAATTTTAATCAAACGCACTGACGATTGTTTTAAAATTTGGTACGAAGGTACCTTGTATAAAACCAGAAAAGACGTATGTGTAAGATTTTTTTCCCATTTTCCGTTCCAAGATGGCGGGCTCTGTGATTCAACGTTGCTGGTTATTTTTGTAATGCTGACCGAACAGCAAAACCTTTTATAATGTTGACCTCCATCATGGGAAGAAAGACCATACAATTTCAAAAGAAACTGCTGGTCCAGTATTTTTTTCGTAAATATTACGATTACCAAGCGTTCTGTATATTAATAAAAAGTATACTGTGAGGTGTATTGCAGTTCGTAACCCTAGTTATATAAACGTACTGACTTAACATTAGTTGCCTGTAATGGTTCTACCCTCTGCCCTAACAGAAATGACAAAGCTAAGAACGCAATAAGCACAGCAGTTCTCCTAAGGATTAACACTTAA
The DNA here is from genome assembly GCA_022606455.1 of Callitettix versicolor. Taxonomy (NCBI): domain Eukaryota; kingdom Metazoa; phylum Arthropoda; class Insecta; order Hemiptera; family Cercopidae; genus Callitettix; species Callitettix versicolor. The sequence continues at coordinate 72,559,519 of CM040186.1, forward strand.
AATAACAATAACTTCAAGTAGTGGAAAAAATGTCGCAACAAAATTATTTATTTGGATATAATTAGCCTCCTAAGGAATAAAAATAATAAAATATAATTATTTCACTCTATAACTACTGACAGTATGCCAATAAATTAAAGTACTTCCAGCCGTTTATACGAGATATACTGTAGACAAACAATGATACAGTAATTCTACAGTATTTATACAAATAATTATCGGGTTCCGCCCCTTAGTCGCTTCCTTCTCTAACATTTTTCTCCCCCACACGTTGTTATTTTAGAGGAATTTGTTCCTTTGCAGATTTACATTGCTTTAGAATTAGAATACCTGCAGTAATTTTGTCGAGTACATATCCTTCCCTAGCTTCAAAAATTTTATATTCGTTGACGCGTTTCGGAATACCTCCATTTTCACATCTTTTTACTGTACTGCTCTTCCTCAAATCTAGGTTCGTTCTTATGTACTATCCATTTCCCCCTTCCATTTCCTTTTATTTATGGAAGTGGTTGCTTTTGATTGGTTGTATAACGTCAGTTAGACTAACGTGGACGAGGGATATCAGCGCTAAAGGTAAGGGAAAAGCAACGAGAGTAACTGCGGTTCGAACTAAGAACCTTCAGGTGGACAAGTCCAGAGACGCAGCAGACTGACCGGCGCTGTAGCCACATCGACCACCGAGAGCTCTTTCCTTTAACAATGAAAAAAAATGTTTTAATGTTATTTTTCAAAGCAACAAATGTTTAACAATTATACGGATTAAGTCGACCGTAAAGAAAAAGGTCTAAGAGGACCAATTTTTAAGCAAGAACATCAATAAGTAGAAACCAGACCAGGCGGTAAAAATAAGGAGGCGGATGAGTTAAAATAGTATATAAGAACGTACCCAGATTGAGGCCATTTGGGGGAGCAGTACAGTAAGACGTTTTGAAAATGGAAGTATTCCGAAACTTGTCAACAAATATGAAATGTTTGAAACTATTAAAGACAGAGATACGTACTCAACAAAATTACAGCATTACTAATGGAAAACAAGGTTGAATTAAGAAGCATTGTTGAATTAGAACAAGCATTAAGAATTACCTGCGTTAGTTTTTAGGTTATTGAAAAAGAAAGTACTGTCGTGGTTTGGGTATGATGAGCATAAGAAAACATAAAAAGAGCCACGTGTAGAAAGAAAACCTTTGAAAATGTTTGTATAGAAAAGTGGTAAGATCACGTGATAAATATAGGGCACAGAAGAGTTGAATTAAAACTGGATAAATGAGGATTGAAGGAAATGGAAGAGGAGACATCAAAGCATGGTAATGATGAATGAGATGTTATTTTAATTAAGAAAAAAAATTTGTTGGCAAACATAATATAGCCTCTTTGAAAGTACTGCAGCTTAACATCCATCCAAAGTACACTAATTAGCCTGTTTAATTAATTAATTAACTCTGAACCATCTCGTATTCAATGTTAATGAAGCAATTCATAACAAAATCAATAAATTAAAGCACATTAAACTGTGAAACATCTTTAAACATATTAGATATTTTGTTTATGGCAGCGTTTAATTTAAAATCCGGAACGCATTTGCCTCACTGACGTAATGCAACGATATAGGCCTATAATCAGCAGTAAAATCTGCACAAGTGTGACGTAATGAAAGGATATTAAAAAAATCAACATTAAAATCTGCACAAGTTAGCATTTCAATTAAACGCTGATTATGGTAGATTAAAAATTATTGTAATACTGTTACTTTCTGGAAATTTGGTTGCATCACGTAGCGAGACAGCTGCGTGCCGTGTTTTAAAACTTATTTTTTCTATTAACGAACTTATGTACATACTATTCAATGCCTACCTGGCGAAATACAAATTAAGAGAATCGCCAAGTTGTACATACTGTGGGGCTGAGGACACTGCACTACAGACCATCTTTGAGTGTGCGTCTTTTGAGAGTCAGCGGGAAGAGCTGAGATCAAGCTGGAAGAGTCTATTAACACATGAAACACTGGTTGATACAATGATACGTTCTAAAGAGAATTGGCAGCGTGTAACGGGCTTTTTTTAAATGTGTCTTAATAAAAAAAGAAAAGGATTCCAAGATGAGGGAAAACCAGCAATAGGAAAGTTGGAACGAATATACTGAAGTGAGGAGGAATACCAGGCGTCCATCCAGATGCAATGATATATAACGTTAAAAAAAGGTTAGATTATGGTTATAGGTTAGGTTGTACATTACAATAAAAACATTGTGAAATTGTGCTTTAAAACTAATTTGAACTTAAAATTACGCTCTGTTAGTTCAAATACAAAATAGCATTATTCAAGACAGCACGTGATTGAGTTTACAATAACAAAACCTAAGGTGCTGAGAATCACAATGTTTACCTTTAGTTAATTTTTGAAAATTTTAAAATAATCTCTTTGCAATCCAATGATGATGTTACGCCATTTCAATGGCCATAAGGGCTACAATAACTATACTGCCCATAGAATTCCTCAGGAGTTTTTCATTCACTTTAGAGTTAAAAATAACCTTTCTCCTGAACAATTAGTGTTGCTACTTAAAACAAAGCAATAGTACTTATCGTCTTTTGCTTTGTTGCCGTTGATAAATTACTGTTTTTACTAATTTTTCCCGCATTTTTTAAAAAATTTCTTAAAACTCGTTTTTTTTTGAAGTTTTTGGCACCCCTAGGCCCGGCCTACTTAAGCTAATGGGAAATATGGCCCCGTATTCAATGCTGTTTAGTTTTTGAAATAAGTACCGTTTCATTTCTTCAGCGATACAAACACGTACCGGATTTATATTGCTAAGAACTGAACAAAGACGTTCTCTTCTTAAACGACGTTTCACAAATTACTGTGTAAAAATCAGACAAAAATGTTAACGACTCCCAAAACGTGTTTCATGATCATGCAAATTTCACGATATTGGGTTCTTACCTACAGTGTATTTATAGCAAAACTTATGTACACCGTATTAAGTAATTATTTACAGTGTAGGCCTATTTATAGCAAAACTTATGTACACCGTATTAAGTAATTACTTACAATGTATTTATAGCAAAACTTATGTACACCGTATTAAGTAATTACTTACAGTGTATTTATAGCAAAACTTATGTACAACGTATTAAGTAATTACTTACAATGTATTTATAGCAAAACTTATGTACAACGTATTAAGTAATTACTTACAATGTATTTATAGCAAAACTTATGTACACCGTATTAAGTAATTACTTACAGTGTATTTATAGCAAAACTTATGTACAACGTATTAAGTAATTACTTACAGTGTATTTATAGCAAAACTTATGTACACCGTATTAAGTAATTACTTACAATTTTTATAGCAAAACTTATGTACACCGTATTAAGTAATTACTTACAATGTATTTATAACAAAACTTATGTACAACGTATTAAGTAATTACTTACAGTGTATTTATAGCAAAACTTATGTACAACGTATTAAGTAATTACTTACAGTGTATTTATAGCAAAACTTATGTACAACGTATTAAGTAATTACTTTCAATGTATTTATAGCAAAACTTATGTACAACGTATTAAGTAATTACTTACAATGTATTTATAGCAAAACTTATGTACATCGTATTAAGTAATTACTTACAGTGTATTTATAGCAAAACTTATGTACATCGTATATTAAGTAATTACTTACAGTGTATTTATAGCAAAACTTATGTACAACGTATTAAGTAATTACTTACAGTGTATTTATAGCAAAACTTATGTACAACGTATTAAGTGAGATTAAATACATTGCGTTCATAAGGATAGGACGGGTTTCCTAATAGCGTACTGCAAGCTCTAAATCAATTTACATAATTAATTAGGACGATCTAGTTCTGCAGTAACATCGTATGTACTTATAATAATCGCGCGGCACGCAACTGTCTCGCTAGCGTGATGAAAGCGAATTTCCAAAAGTAATTTGTATAATTTTTCAAATGCTGTTTTCACCATCATAAACATTATTATAATTTGCACATATTAATTCACTTTAAACTTTAAAATTGCACTGGAAAACGAAAATGAACCCTGACCTGAGACAAATTCATTGAAGCTTTACTTCTTTAGAAGCGTTATAGCACTTTTGTATGAGTAAAATGCATTGGTTTCGCGTCACGCTCGAGCTGTATACGGTGAAGCATCGTTTATAAAAATGCATGTAAATAAAAAACGAATATTTATTAATTGACGCAGAAGTTATAACATTATAGGAGAAATATCTTGCGTATGACAATTTACTGATCATTTGGGGGGAGGGGGGTTACGAGTGCCGATAGATATCAAAACTAGACTAATGTTATTGATTTTAATTTATAAATTAACAAATTTTTACTTTTGATACACAATTAATTTGATAGTCAAATATAAAAACCAAACGCACGTACTGTTTATTGCATAGTTAATGTTTACAAGCTTGTATTTTCTAAATTTAACATTTTAAAATTAATAAAAAGGTTATTTATTTTGTCAGTTTGGTGTTCTCTCGCAGATTATAAAATGAAAAATCGTCCAGTGAAAATTGTATTGTCTATTGAGCTATTAATGTTTGTACACTCATAATTAGGTACTAAAAAAAACTTACGCAGTGCGGGACTGGCCCGCAAAAGTGATTACTTCTTTTGGCATGCCTGACTGTATACTTTTTCACTATTATGATTTAATTATTTTTACAAAAATTTAGATGCATTCAGGAAAGGGCAACCATTGAAAATTATTTTCGTATTAAATTTCGCGTGTGTGTAGGTACACAACTTAAAAATTAACTGAAACTGTCACAGACTATGAATTTGAGTATCGTAAGCTAAATAAGGGACTTTAATAATTAATCAGTTTATAACCCTACTTTGTCTAAGTGTAATAATAAATATAATATTTGTGATTCTGGCATTCAAAATTGTCTATTTTTTTGAATAGACAATTGTCTATATGAATTATGTGAATTATATTTATATATCAATAATTCTACAATGTTATGAGCACATGTCTTACAATTTGTGTAAGCAAAGCTTCTATCGGCTAATACCCCTGACTGCCATTTTACACCAACACTGGCTCACGGCTTGTCAAAGTCAGTTTATCTCGCCAAGTGATATATTTATTGTTTCGCTATCGATTATTACCCTTTTATCTTTTCTCCGAATAATTCTTTGTCGTTACTGCTTATTGTATACGGCTGAACGCTGCTAAACACACTAGTGCTACTTCTTTCAAACAAATACTCACTACACGTGGCTGTCCATATGACCGTGATTGAAGCGTATTTACAAGTCAAACAAAAGCGATTTACAATTAACACGATTGGAAGTCGTTTAAAACTGCTGTACTGCGATTGTGAGGCTATCGTATCAGTGTAAGTTGATTAGAAGTCCGCTTGCTTAAGTAAAGTCAATAAAGACTTTGATTATAAGGACAGCCTACGTGATTAAAGCAATTACATACACTGTTGGAAACAGACATACAGATCAAAGTCCATAATACACTAACACAGGTAGTAATAAAGGCCTATTATTGGAGACCGATCGCACGCTAAACAGAATCAAATCTCACCTTGATAGTTTACATTGGATAAGTCACGACGCTGTGTTTTTTTGTACAGGTATAATTATACCGCTAGGCAATGTTATTATTTATAATAACAGATAACAACTGTCAAAACAGAACCCACAAAATCTGGGTCAATTAATTTACAAAGTGAATTACCATAATGTGGGTAGAGAGGTATAAATCATAGGGAACTATTTTAGGCCAAGGCTTACGTCTTTTGGTACGAAATAGCCGACGCTATGAACGCCTACAAAGGAAGTGCCGAAGTATAAAATGCAATGGAGGTCGGAGTCTTTTGAACCCTGATCTTGATGTTAATCTACGCCATAGGCCTTACCTCATTGTCTTCGAGACAATTTATAACTGGTTGTAATGCCCGAAGGTATGGGTCGTATTTATTATAAGTTACTTATTTCTAGCCAATTTCAACTAGCGACTACCACATTTTCATTAACAATTAATTACACGTACAGAAAGATTTTTTTTTTTAATTAATTAAATAATTACTACAATATAGCTAAATGGAAAAGAATTTCTAAGAAATGGTTAACGAACGTCGTCTTATTCCACGAGTATAAAATGATATTTCAAAATAAAAAAATGCATCTTTTTACAATCACATTCAAGAAAATGACTTAGGCGAAGAAGTAACGCACAGAATTATAAATGCGATTATGGCTTGCAGAGATACATCAAAAGCCGTTTATTAACAAAAGCTACTAAGTTACTATTGTACAAAACACCAAAACGCCAGTGCTTGTTTATGGTGTGGAAACAGGACCATGACAAAGACGATTGAAGCGCAACTGCTGGTGGTAGAAAGGAAAACTTATGATCCAGTGAAGGATGGAGATCAGATATACAATAACGAGCTGGATCGGTATGAAGAGACCGATAAAGTGAAGTGTATAAAATTGGTAAGGCCACATGTCAGAATGGATGAGATATAGACACTCACACCTGAGGGGAAAAGGAAAAGTGGACGGCCGAGACTAAGACGGGCCGATGGAGTGAATCGAGATGCCAGAGCATTTAATGTCACAGTATGGTGGAGTGCTTAATGGATGGGACCCACACAGATGGAGGGGACTTCAATACTCCTGCCAAAGACGATGATTATAATGAATCAGTGAAATACATAAGCACATTAGTATTCTTAATTTTTAAATTGTATTGAAAATAACACAAAATAAACTATAAACATCTTCACTTCAAAATAAAAAAATAAGGAATATTCTATAAACAATATGTTTTTCTTAATCATTAGTTAAGAAAAGCATAAATAAACTTTTCATCTATATAATTTAAGATAATAAAACAAAATGGCTTTAATTATTAGTTATAGTAAAATAAACAATATGAATAGACAACAGGAATATGATATTTGGGGACTTGAGGTAAACCTAAACAAAAGGGAGTACATATGCACTGGAGGGCAGAGCAGGATCGTCTACTGGAGCACAGCACACAAATCAAAGGGTGTGCAACTTACAAGTATTTGAGAATGATAATTACGAGTGATGGACACCTTGGAGAAGAGCAATAAGGATACTGAACAGCACCATATGTGATCAACAGATATCGAAAATAAATAAACATAGAATATACAATAACAATTATAGACATCATTAATACAAAACAACTTTGATGGTTTGGCTAGGTACAAAGGATGGATGAAAATCGACTTCCCAAACAAATTCTAAAATGAAAATCACACGGTTGCAGAAAGAAAGGAAGACCGATATAATAGTTGGAGAGAAGAAATTGCTAAGGAATTAAGAAAGAGGATATTGGACCAAGATATACGGAACGACAGATAAAAATGGAAGCTATGAATCGGAAGACGCCGGAGAACTTCTTAAGCCGAAAAGAAGAAGAAAATAGACAATATTTTATTAATTAATAAACATCAATAGGCTAACTTTTATTTCACCTATTTTCAATATTATTTTATTATCGCTTTGCGCGCGTAAATTTCCTTGAAAAGCAAATAGCAGTGAAGACAACGCTGAGCAGAGAGTAGGACCAGGGTAGTTGAGCAATCACAAGAGCAGTCTCACTTCTATTGGATCTCCACTTGTGTGTACCTGATACTGTCAAAATTTCAGACTGCAATAAGCAAGTGTTTATTTTGTTTGTTTCGTTTTACGCCAAATGCATGTACAGCACAGTTGAACTCAACAAATAAATGACACCGGATAAAATTAAGCGGAACAGAACGCGAAGTGCAGTTATAAACACGAACACTGATCCCTTAATGGGCAGGTGTTAAATGCAATTCGGATGCATGCATACAGGCTGGTAATTGAATCAAAAATTTCATCCATCATAGATCACCGTACCGAATATGTTCTCACAGACATGCAAGGGCGTACAAATGAATTTATTCTTCCACTGTAAACAATATTAAAAATGCAGTACTCTAATAATTGAATCCAAAAATATTATTAACGAGGAAAAGTCTAATAGTGTAAATACAAGAATAATCACAACACGCTGCTGATAGAAGCTGATTTCCAACAAAATGTTTTTCCTAACACTGAAAATATGATTTCACAATCATAATATAACCTTAAAATATCTGCATATACAACGTACAGTCAAAAAGTACCGAAATAAAAATTTATTTAAGTACTATAATATGTTCACCTTATTTTCCTTCAAAATACTCTCCACCTGCATGTACACACTTCTTCCACCGCTCGTACAATCGTTGGAAACACTTCTGAAAGCCATTTTTGGAAATTTCGTTTATCAGCTTCGTCGCATTTTCCATCAACTCCTGCGAATCAGCAAAACGATGACCCTTCAATATTATTTTCAGTCGTGGAAAGAGGTAAAAACCCGGTGATAAAAACATGGTGCTTCCTTTACGACATTTAGACGAAACGTCATCCTGTTAAATGGAAATCAAAACTATCATCAAAAAAAGAGAAAATTTCGCTTGAATAGAAGCTGGGGTAAAGTTAGAGGTGTTCCTGAAGAGAAAATAGTTAACAAAGAACTGTACAAGGAGATCCTGAAACGGCTACGAGATGCAGTTAGATGAAAATGGGCAGGGAACTATTGGTTTTTGTTGCATGACAATGCCCCGTCACATCGATCGCTGATGGTGAAACAATACCTTGCCAAGAACAATGTTACCACTCTGGAATACCCGCCCTAAATCTCCCAACCTAACACTGTTCTTATACGAGGATATATTTGCATTTTAAACTTTCATATTACAATAAAAATACTAAAATGAACCAGACTGACATCAGGGTTCATTTTCGTATACCCAATGTAATTTGAAAATTTGAAATGCTCATTTATGCGGATTTTAAAATTGATTATAAAAAACATTGTTACGTAATGATATTGTTACGTTTTGAAAATTAGCTTTCGTCCAGCTACACATCTGCGTGCCACGCAATATATTTCTTGTTGTTCGTAAGTCGGTATCTCACAGATAAAAGTAAACGTGATTTTATTGTAACGGAAGAACAAGAAAAGCTAGTTTTAATTTATTACAGAGCTGACTTGCGCGCTAGTTCCACAATAACAACCATTTGATGGATCGCTTTGACAGTAAGTCGTTATTTATAGGATCTGCTTACTTTACGTTCAATTATTTAGAAACTGAAAGATACCTAACCTACTTCGAGTGAATTAATTCTTAATCAAATTTCAAGGAAACTTTATACGGCTGTATCCACTGTACTTTCTGTTAAGTGCAGTAATTGTATTTCACTTCAATTAATATAGAACCATTCTCATCAAATACTTCAAAGAATCTGTTAGAGTGTCTTAAAAAAGTTAATTCGTATTTAGTTTTTCTTTTGACTTTCTCAAATACGAAATTTATACAGTAGAGTCGCGGTAATCTGGTTTATATCGCTATTGTCGTATTACCGAAAACGACGGAAAGGAAGAACAATTACACTAAATTATGTGTAATCTACATTGTAATCTACAATACAACTGAGTTTAAAATGGAATTGTTATTGCAAAAAAACATCAAAACAGGCTGAAAATCTTAAAGTTACCGTAAAAAAATAATAAAATGTCTCAATATACATTACAGAATGCAGTAGGGCCTATACAAGAACGAAATGTGTTTGTGGAAGCATCCACCAAAGTAAACTTGATTCGGACCTGAACCTAAATTATTTTCTTAAACTTCTGTACGAACGGAACAGCAACATTAAATAATTAGGCTTAGTACCTATTTTTCATCGTCTAGTGGTCTTTAACTTAACTTGAATAGGCTACGGCGGTTTCGAAACGTTACAGTTTCATCTTCAGGCCGTACAGTTGGAGGTCTAATACCTCTGGCGAGGTCGTCACAAAGTTAACAAAACATTGAAATTCGTAATAAATCAAGCCAATAAATAAATAAAAAATAAACACTCCAACTTTACCCCAGCTTCTGTTCCAAGCGAATTCTTTCTTTTTTTCGATGATGGTTTTGATTTCCATTGAACAGACTGACGTTTTGTCTAAAAGTCGTAAAGGAAGTATCGTGTTTTTATCACCAGATTTTTACCTCTTTCCACGGCTGAAAATGATATTGAAGGGTCATCGTTTTGCTGATTCGCTAGAGTTAATGGAAAATACGACGAAGCGGCTAGACGAATTGGCTTCCAAAATTGACTTTCAGGAGTGTCTCCAACGATTGTATGAGCGGTAGAAGAAGTGTGTACATGCAGAAGTACATTATACAATTACACAAAACACACACACACACACACACACACACACACACACACACACACACACACAAAACATCAATGAAACATATATCACAACACTACATAATTACACGGTTAGTTTGGCCAAACATCACTGCCGTGCGACTCGTGTGTCGGTACAGTCCATATTTGTGAAGACTTCGTCAGAGCGATATGACTAATTGTACTGTATGAAGATGAAATTGTCCGTTTCGAAACGACGGTAGCCTATATAAGGTGAGTCAAACACCACTAGACGGTGACATCCTATTCCTAATTATTTAAGCATGTGGTCCAGTGTGTTAATGTAACATTAACATTGCACGATAGTTTTTCACCAGAAAAACGAATTCGTGCAGTTTCTTAAATTTATCGAGACACCCATCACTGGCTTTAAGCCATCTTCAGGCCGGGTGGCCTCCAAATGCGAAGCTGACTATGCATTCAAAACCTAACCAATTGTTTTTAATGTAATTACGGTCACTGAAAGCGTAACGGAGCTGAGCGTGTAAGCGTCACATGGTTATAACACAAATAACATCGACGTACATGGATTATCGCTAGTATGTGCAAGAGTTGGCGATCCTTTCTATTCCATTTCATTTATATTTAAGTGTTAACGATCGGGTGTAGTTAGTGCGTGGAGGTTCGTTCGCGTTAGCATGAAATTAAATTATTCCACATTACGCTTCGGCGTCACAGTCGACTTGAAGGTCAAGAAATGTGACAATCTCGACTTGCTCAAAAACTAAAATAATCTAAGTTAAACGTATACACAGCGATAAGGAGCCGGAGAGACTGATAAGAAAATATTAAGGTTGTTAAGATAACATCATTCCGTGTAATTACTTCCAGTCTACAATTGCATCGTTACAAAGTGTTTTCGCTTCCAACTTGGAAGAAAAGCTGTCAAAAAGTTACACTCACTGTTCAAATCCAAGTGAAACAACTTTATGCAGAGTATACCCAACAGTTCTTCTGGAAACTTTTTAAAGGTTGGCACGGTTGATTCTATGCTTGAAAAACGCAATTTTGTTTTGAATTGACAGTAAATGCTGCGAAACTTTCTCCAATTCAATGACATTATAAATGAGGTTCATATGTAGCGATCCAAACAAAACGTATATGTTGCTATTTCCTCTTCCTCTAAAAAAAGTGTATCGACAGAAAATCAGCTTCATTCCTCAAAATCGGTTAACCAGATTTTGCTGAAATTTTGATCACATATGAAGATTCATAAGTCAATCCATCTAGAAAAATTAAAATAACGGAAATTTACTACTCAACAGTGAATCAAAGAAAAACCATGCCGAAGCAATTTATTTTGGTTTTTCCTGAAAAAAATGTCCGTAAAGACTTCAAGTATTTATCTGCACGTGTAAACGAAATTTCAGCAAACTATGATGAAACGATTTTTCAAGTTTTTTTTCGAAGTTGGTTTTAAAAAATAATTCAAAAAACATGTCCACTTGTTACCACCTCCGACTGGCACTTGAAAGACAAGAGGTCGACGACAGCCAATACAGTGTCGTACAGAAAGCGAATTTCCGAAAGTAACAAAAATTAAAAACATCACACAAAATACAGTTTTGTGTTTTTACAATATAAAAATGAATCCACTACTTAAAAAAAAATCTGATTTCTCTGTCATAATCCGTCTTAAAAACTGCATAAATTAGTTCTTTAAATGTTCAAATTACTGTACACTGAAAATGAACCCAAATAAATCTGCCTAATTTCTCAAAATCGTTTCAGCGGATTTTGTTTTAATTTTCGTGGTTTTCAAGACACATGAACATTGAATGAATAATGAAAAAGTACTAGAATGATAACCCATACGAAAAGTATGTGAGCGCTCGCAGCTGGTAGCGTCTTGAGGCAGAGTGTTAAACAGACAATAGCAGGCCTACTGTCTGTTTTCTCAATCGTCTTTCCCCTATCATTGCAGATTGCAGCGTTCTTAACGGCAAACAGTGTAACTACTTGAACGTTAGCCTCAGGTATTGCGCACGCTTTTTATCAAAAGCTATACTTCTAGTCCGTTTATATGCAATGTCATAAGTCAAGTTTACAAAATTTGAAATTAAAGAAATTTACAATTTGGGAGTAAACAGTACAGAAAATAAAACTGTAACATCCATTCAATTTCATCTAGAAAGGTAAATTTATTTTGTCATATTTGTTACACCTGCTTTAGCTATGAAACTTTTACAAATGTAGTAGTAACATATAAGAGATTGTGTACAATGATTTTTGCGTCATTATTTTCCAAAATTTCATACATTACAATCACTGCGGAATATAACGCTGTTGATCATGCAACAGCCATTAAAGGCCCACGCGTAAGCCGAGTGGAATTTTAAGTCCCGTTATATAAAATCAGTCGTAAAATACAGCCTATCTTAACTATCTGATAAACATTTTCGATCTCGACCAGATCGCGTTTTATTATTGGCCAATTTTATAAGCTGCAACAATAATTAATACATACATTAATTAGTACTGTAACGTACAATCACTGTAAACCAAACGTTACACACACTTTGTGTACAATAACCAAAAACATCCCTTCTATTGGAAAATGAGCCGGTAAGACACCCGTTCTGAGCCACGAAATGAGCACCGATAATCACCTCCAGAAAACGTTTGAAGTAATCGTAAAGAATTTCAAGAAATGCCTAATCAAAGCCGTTAAAAAATCAATCGTTAAATAATCTTAACTATCTGATAAAGATAGTGTATCCTAATCCATTTTGGAAATCTGACTCCACCACTGTAATCAGCAATAAAATAAAATACACATTAATTAGCGTTGTAAATTTTATTGAAAATACAAAAATGATCAGGTATCGCGAAATGTTTCTTCACATTTCATCCTAACATGGTACCATAAAATGTGCACTGATCCCATGACAACTAAAACACTTTTTAAAGAGTTAAACACTTTATATAACGTCTTTTTATTTTATTTTTAACTTATACACTTTATGCCTGTTACACCAATAAGGGTGAAGCAAATAAGGTAGTAACTGCGGCTCGAACTAAGAACCTTATGCGCAGTTCAGAGACGCAGCAGATTGACCGGTACTTTAGCCACATGGACCACCGAGCCACCCACCCACACACACACACACACACGCACACACACACACGCACACACGCGCACGCGCGCACACACACACACGCGCGCGCGCGCGCGCGTATATATTAGTACTTTAGTGATTGCAATTTAGTTCAAACAGGCACAAAAATTTATTCTGGTAATAACTTAATGCCAACGTCACGTTCGATACACAGTGAAATCCGTTCAACCGTTTCAAAATGGCGGCCATTCGGTATATTAAAATCATAACATTTGTACCTTATACCTTTTTTCCGATCTGACTTTACCAGCCATAAAATATGCGCAAATGAAAATTTTTAAAGTAATTTGAAATTTTAGTGCTGATTGTTGTAAATTTTTAACGCTGATTACGGTAACAAAAACTTGATTTTTTTTGTTTTTTTAAAAAAGTGTACGAAGAGAAAAATATGAATCTTAGTGCAGTCAGTGTTTTTCTTTCATATTTTTATTCTAACACTAAATATGAAATACTTGATGACACAGTATGATGTTATTAATTTTTCGAAATTCGTTTCATCTCCGTAGTTGACAAGCTGGCTTCGCATTGAAATGTACCACAAGGTTAGATTGTAGCCCATGCTATCACTCAACACTGTCTTGTGGCCATTCAATAGTTTTACAACTAAAAGATCATTGCATCTACACTTAGTAACAAGATAAGCAGTGTTAGTGTAACACTGATCTTTTACCTCCTTGATAAGTTGTGAAGGTCCAAGGTTTATTATTTCTTTAGATTATAGTTACACTGTTTTCTATTGACGCGTATTATAGACAGACTAGAACAAGTGTATTTTTTCCTATTTTCCATTCCTTAAGTCCACTTTTCTTTGCTTTTCTCATTATTTAACGTTTGTTAGAAACTTGTTATTTCTTAACAGGTTTTCAGACAGTTAATGTCCACATCAAAAACGAGACGAATTTGTATCATCCACGTCAAACAGAAAACGAATTTGTATCATCCATGTCAAATGCAAAGCGAACTTGTATCATCCACGTCAAACGGAAAGCGAAATTTTATCATTCACGTCAAACGGAAAGCGAACTTGTATCATCCATGTCAAACTCAAAGCAAACTTGTATCATCCACGTCAAACGGAAAGCGAAATTTTATCATTCACGTCAAACGGAAAGCGAACGTGTATAGTCCACGTTAAACAGAAAACGAACTTGTTATCGTTCACGTTAAACGGAAAGAGAACTTGTATAGTCCACGTTAAACAGAAAGCGAACTTGTTATCGTTCACGTCAAACGGAAAGCGAACTTGTATAGTCCACGTCAAACGGAAAGCGAACTTGTATAGTTCACGTTAAACAGAAAACGAACTTGTTATCATTCACGTCAAACGGAAAGCGAACTTGTATAGTCCACGTTAAACAGAAAGCGAACTTGTTATCGTTCACATCAAACGGAAAGCGAACTTGTATAGTCCACGTCAATCAGAAAGCGAACTTGTATCATCCACGTCAAACAGAAAGCAAACTTGTACAGTCCACGTCAAACAGAAAGCACACTAGTATAGTCCACATCAAACATAAAGCGAAGTTATATTACCCACGTCAAACACAAAGCGAATTTATAGCATCCACGTCAAACGCAAAGCGAACTTATATTATCACGTCAATCGGAAAGCGAACTTCTATCATACACGTCAAACACAAAGCGAACTTGTATTACCCACGTCAAACACAAAGCGAATTTGTATCATCCACGTCAAACGGAAAGTGAACATGTATCATCCACGTCAAACATAAAGCGAACTTATCCTCCACGTCAAACGCTAAGCGAACTTGTATCGTCCACGTCAAACAGAAAGCGAACTTGTTATCGTCCACGTCAAACGCAAACTATCTCCACGTTCTCTATCCTCAAAGTATCTCTGAATGTATTGTTAAACATAACGGTCTGTAGACTGATCGGGCGAGGGATGCAGAAGGGTTGAGCAGGGCCGATTTATTAAACTGGCACGTGCCCATGGTCGCAAAATTTGAAGAAAAAAGCTAATGAAAAATAAAGATACAAGTACTATTCAGTAACATTTCGAGATACTACCTTCCCACTCACTGACTGACTTTTTTTTTAATTTTTACTTAAAACAAAGGTTGAGCGTATACAGTAATTTATGGTACATTTTACACTGTACATGAAGATAGAGAATATCAAACGGACAAGACAAAACTATTCCATTTCCGAACGTAAAAGTCGCAATGTCAATACTCTTCTAGTTGTAAAATGTACGGCAAAAAGAAGCTTTCCTGCACTCAAGAGAATCAAGTGTGAAAACAGGTCAACGATAGATAGTAAAAAGCTGAACAGTTTTTGTTGTTATCCACGCAAAGTGACATAACGATGAAACTTGATTACAAAGATTTGATTGACGATTTTGCAATGGCCAAGGCTAGGCAGAAGAAATTTGTTTAAAGTAAGAAATAAAGGCACGAGAGGATGACCTAAACATATTTAATATGACTTATATAATTCCTGTGATGTATACGAGTAATGTAGTAATAATAAATGTTTCGTGGCGTATGATTACTACAGTATATAGAATATAAGTACAGTATATAAGGGTACCGTCGTAATGAAATAAGAAATGGAAATGAGGTATGTAGGCCTCTTATTGTGAGCAATAGTTAATCATTTCTTCAGTCCGGGACACGGCGGGTTCATACACAGGTGGTGGACAATGTAAACACTCTACAAAGCAAAAGACTAAAATATAAGTTAAGGGAAAATCATTCTGAATTTTCTTTTCCTGAAGTCCATACTTTATGCCAGTTAGACTAACAGGACCAGCGTTAACGGCAAGGAAAAAGCAACGGTAGTAACTGCCGCTCGAACTAAGAACCTTTAAATGCGCAGTTCAGAGACGCAGCAGACCGGTGCTTCATCCGCATCGACCACCGAGCCCAAAAAAAATCCTTCTCGAACCAAAACTGTCAAGTCAATAACTGAAGCTAAAGTCAATGGTTTGAGGAGGCAAGGTTGACTGCTGACTTTTAAATCGGTCATAGGGATAGGTGTGCCGTTCTGAAAAATTGGTCTCAACACCTGTCAGTAGTATCTCCTTATCTGCTGAGATTAAACCGATAGATTAACCAGATGAAACTAGTTCTGCACGTGGACATAGGGTGGAGTAGGTTGTAAGAAGAGCAGTACGTTTTACATCCCCAAGGCACGTCAGCCGAATTGGGCTTTTTGCTCTCCCTTATCTTAGCAAATTTGGCAATGAGCGCTAACTCTAGTTCTCTGACCAACCTGGGCAAGGGCCCCCCCACAATTTCCATTAAGTCGTCCTCATCTGAATTCACGAAGGTTCGTCCGTTACTTCTAGACCGAAAGAACATTGTGCCAAGATCGGTTCTGAGGATCATTAATTGTTTTACCGCGAATTTATCTTCCGGGTACTGTTGTGTGTGTGTATGTGTGTGTGTGTGTGTGTGTGTGTGTGTGTGTGTGTGTGTGTGTGTGTGTGTGTGTGTGTGTGTGTGTGTGTGTGTGTGTGTGTGTGTGTGTGTGTGTGTGTGTGTGTGTGTGTGTTCACCAGATACCGGTGGAATTATTACAATAATTAATCTTATTGTCTACTTCATCAAATCTAGCCTGAATGTACAAAACCTGGTACAGTGTACACACACACACACACACACACACACACACACACACACACACACACACACACACACACACACACACACACACACACACACACACACACACACACACACACACACACACACACACACACACACACACACACACACACACACACACACACACACACACACACACACACACACACACACACACACACACACACACACACACACACACACACACACACACACACACACACACACACACACACACACACACACACACACACACACACACACACACACACACACAATATATATATATATATATATATATATATATATGTATGTATGTATGTATGTATGTATATACATGAGATCACCTGAATTAACCACCTTTCAACCTCACAGGGCCGGATCATCTCGTGGCGCTGAGGTAAGGCAACTCCCTATAAATTATACATAATCACTGACTAAGCTATTCTTTTACCCTTCGCTCCACGTTCTAGTATCTAAATACAGTTCTCTCTCTCTCTCTCTCTCTCTCTCTCTCTCTCTCTCTCTCTCTATATATATATATATATATATATATATATATATATATATATATATATATATATATATTATGAATCTCTTTATAACGGAAATCTCTCTGTAACGGCAAAACGTGCTGGTACCTTCCGATTCTTATAATAAAAATATGTACTGTAACTTTATCTATTGAGGTCAACAGAATTCCAGGAATCTCTCTATAGCGGCGAAACAAGTGCACACTTTCTACTCTTCTCCCTTATTTCTACTAACAAGTCACGCGAGTGTTAAAATCAGTGCGTAGTGTCAAAAACAAACTGAATCCATTGTTTTGTGACTGGTATATTTTACAAGTGGTGCATTATTTTTTATACTTTTACATTACAGTGTAATGGCGTCTAAACGGAAAATTTTATGGTGACTTACAGAAAGGTGTGTAGCAAGTAGATGTTTGCCGAAATTTTAATTCGCTGGTTCTTGTATCCGTTATAGAAGAACGGATAGAATAACAACAAAAATCAAAGTTTGTTGCTTACAATAACAACAAAAATCAAACAATGAAGGCCTATAATGAAAGGAATAGTTTCTAGAAAATTGGAAAGCCATAATTTGAAGGAATTAATGAAGCGGTTCTGCAATAGTTTCTGCAAAATATTGCCTTTTTCTCACAATTACAGTTTTTTCTTCATACAATATTATTTAATAAATATTGTTTTACTAAAGACTGTACGTCACACAGCTTTATTTCAATAAACTTGGCACTGTATACTTCAAATTAAAAATAGAGTATAACGCATTTTACAAATAAAGACATTTTATAAACGTTTTGGTTGAGCTCTCTCTATAGAGGAAATCTCTTTATAACGGCGAAAACTAACGCTCCCTTCAATGTCGCTATAGAGAGATTTTACTGTATTAGTGTGCTCCGTTACGGTCGTACAGAACACTCCATAAATATAAAATGTAATATGCAACGTATGCGGAGGAGTGAAAGTAAAGTTTAAACAGCTGATTTATTACCACAGCGGTTCCAGTGATAATTAAAGTATTTCAGTTTACGATTAATACAAATGATAACAAATCAATTTTATTTTGTTTAACTGACATATTTATGTGTTTGGGAATACAAGCGAAGACAGTGTTAGAGGCAGTATAGCTGCTATAGACTGGGAGATTGACTGCAAAGCTTCCTACTATGTATGTATATATACGATATACCGGATTTAGTACACAAGTTTACAATAACAACAACAACGCAAGTTTCTGATAACACATACAGCCTGGACATCTGTAAGAAGAAATGAATAAATTTAGTCGCCCATAATTTCGCGCTCACATTTAAATCCTATTTAACTTGGGCGCTCCTCCCGTAACCAGGCTTGAACTGAATTTAATACATCCCCGCTTGGCCTGGCCGCTACTGTAGCCTATTTAAATTCTCAACACTACAAAGCTGCGCAAACACAACGCCCGCGAGCAGATCGTGGGAAGTAAATATTTTTATTCACGAACCATATGTGAGCTTGGAACATTTTGGATCAGTCAGTTGATAAGCGGCCAATGGAAATTTATGTGTAGTTATACTGAGTAATGCTGCTTCAGTGATTAATTTGTTGAACGGAAAGAACATAACAAACCGTTGGTAACAGCATGGCGAAGAATTGCCCCTGGATTTTAAAGTCACAGAGTATATGGAGTGGGAATTACAAAAATGTTACAAGCGATTTGAATATCATGCCACTAAGATTAGATTACATACTAGAGAAGGGATTATACAACCCCAGACACTGTGATCAAAGGACTTAATAGTGCAACTAAACTTCTTTAGTAATAGTTCAACAGACTGATGCCCTTAGTACGTTCCAACAATCCACTGACTAACTCATCCTGCTGGAGGTTCCTACGAGTCTGGAAAACAAAAACCTTTAGCCTCCTCCTAGCAAGAGTCTCATAATCATGAATTATTTTTCCTGCAGGTTTCTCCTCTTTCCTGCGTGTAAACCACTTTGACGCACTGTGTTCGTCCATCAAACGCAAAGCGAACTTGTAACGCAGTTCACCTGCTTACAGAGTCTAAGATGCTTTAAATCTCTTTAAGCGCACCTTCGACCCAGATACACTCTTTGGAGTGGGTTCTATTATATTAGAGCTGCAGTTTTTGGTTTAAATTTTCTTTATTTATTTAATTTAATATAAACATAAATCTTTGTATTGTTTTTTTTTTCTATTTCGTCACTGAACACTTTTCGTTATAACACTTTCTTCTATTTCGTTCGCTGAACACTGTTACCGCTGAACCCGGAAACTGCTGACTGTCTGGCGTTCTGCGCTGAACTTCTCGAGCGGAAGAGTAGCTCACACCACACGTCGTTGCATAACTCTTGACCCTGAACTCGCATAGACCTGGTCGGCTCAACTTGCTGTTCTTCGGAACCGGAAGTCGACAGTCTGATGTGGCGTTACGGCATGGAGATAGGAGAGGAACTGAATAGGTTATCGGTTCAACACGCCGGTATAACTCCAAGGAAGGAATGACTATCGACTCAGCACGCCGGTATAGTCCACGGATGTGCAGTCGGCTCAACACGCCGGTACCGCACTAGGATGGGTCGGTAGGTGGGTAGAGTTCGGGCTGGAGGAGGTTATCGGTTCAGCACGCCGGTATAACCCCAAGGAAGGAATGACTATCGGCTCTACACGCCGGTATAGTCCACGGATGTGCAGTCGGCTCAACACGCCGGTACCGCACTAGGATAGGTCGGTAGGTGGGTAGAGTTCGGGTCGGAGGAGGCTATCGGCTCAGCACGCCGGTATAACCCCAAGGAAGGAATGACTATCGGCTCAGCACGCCGGTATAGTCCACGGGTGTGCAGTCGGCTCAACACGCCGGTACCGCACTAGGATGGGTCGGCAGGTGGGTAGAGTTCGGGTCGGAGGAGGCTATCGGCTCAGCACGCCGGTATAACCCCAAGGAAGGAATGACTATCGGCTCAACACGCCGGTATAGTCCACGGATGTGCAGTCGGCTCAACACGCCGGTACCGCACTAGGATAGGTCGGTAGGTGGGTAGAGTTCGGGTCGGAGGAGGCTATCGGCTCAGCACGCCGGTATAACCCCAAGGAAGGAATGACTATCGGCTCAGCACGCCGGTATAGTCCACGGATGTGCAGTCGGCTCAACACGCCGGTACCGCACTAGGATGGGTCGGCAGGTGGGTAGAGTTCGGGTCGGAGGAGGCTATCGGCTCAGCACGCCGGTATAACCCCAAGGAAGGAATGACTATCGGCTCAGCACGCCGGTATAGTCCACGGATGTGCAGTCGGCTCAACACGCCGGTACCGCACTAGGATAGGTCGGTAGGTGGGTAGAGTTCGGGTCGGAGGAGGCTATCGGCTCAGCACGCCGGTATAACCTCAAGGAAGGAATGACTATCGGCTCAGCACGCCGGTATAGTCCACGGATGTGCAGTCGGCTCAACACGCCGGTACCGCACTAGGATGGGTAGGTAGGGAGGGTTTGGGCTGGAGGAGCCCAACTGCCTTCTGAGCGCTGTGCAGCTGCTTATATACCCCGGTTCTGCTGGTGGGGTATTGCGGCTGAAAGTGGGGTAAGATGTTATCTTGTTTATTTAGGACATATCTGTACATTAGAGATTATCAAGTTTGTTCACTTAGCTTATCTCAACTTAATTAAATTAGGATTTAAATCACTTCATTACATCCCCTCCTTTCTTCGGGGAATAAAGAAAACCATGAAAAGAAAAGAGTCTTTCTAACTAAAAATATCCTTTTTTATAAAAAGTAAATTCTTGTACTAAGCACTTTTTACAAAACATTACGGTTATTATTCTGCTGCCTGCCAGAATCGGGTCACTTTCCCGTCTTGTCGTAGTCTATATTTTCGTCTTGGTTTCTTCCGAACTACTGCTATATCCTGAACCTGGTTTGTGTATGTTGTCTCTTCATTATTGTCTCGTAAGTCTTTGTCGGTCTGGATTTCCAAAATCTCCTCTTTCCGGTGCTGTTGCCTGTCTTGCTGTTGATCGCATCTGGAAGGTGATTCTAGTAGTAGACTTTCTTGTGATAGTGTCAATTCTTCTGGTGTTGATACTGTAGAAAGTAATGCTATGGAGTGCGCTGGAGAAGGTGGTTGATCCAACTGGACTGTTGGCTTCCATATTTCTCCAGAAGCTGAAATTTTTGTTGTCACCAGTAATGAAGAGGTCTGATCTCGGCCTCTTTGTTTCTTTGTAGGTGTTTTTACTTCTGGCTTTCCTGGCCTAAGTGGGTCATGATTGATTATTTTCCTGCTGGACGCTGTTGGTCAAACTTAGACTTTTGACATGTTTTACAACGGCGAACGAATCTTGCTGTATCTCTAAACATTCCTGGCCAATAATAATATCTGGCGATTCGGTCATAAGTTTTTATTATCCCCATATGACCGGCTGTCGGGATGCTGTGATTTTCTATCATAACATCATATCTTTGTATTTTTGGTACGCACATTTTCCAAGCGGAAGTTGTGTTTTCATTGTTATGTCCCACGTTATTCCACACGTGTTTCATTAGTTTATCCTCCACAATTCTGAAATTTTCGTATTTGCTCGGATCTGTCTTTACTTTTGTCCACATTTTGTCGTACCAGCCCCCTTCTTCCATTTGTTTAATCCCGGCTATTGTTTCCGAGTCTTGACTCACTGGATTTCTTGAATAATATCTTTGTTTTATTGGTACTGCTGCGGGTTTTAGCTTTAATTTATGTTCTACTATACTCGTAGTGTTCCTAAAACCGGAAAACTTTGGTATTTCTTCCTCGGGAAATCGCTGTATTTTGCATTCTTCTGATGCTGTTAGTGGTTTTATAGTTGGAAGAGCACTCTTCGTCACTGGTTGTCTGCTACTGCATTTATTTTCACTGACTGTCTTCTTTAAGTTGGTCCATGTAACCGTTTTTGTATTAAAATGGACTGTAATTCCCCATTTTGTCATCATATCAATTCCAAGAACTATTTCTGAGCTAAGTCCAGGTAGTACCAATGCGGTTATTGTTTTCTGATTTCCATCAATTACACACGGTAATTCATATTCTTCAGTTATAGGCACTATTGATCCATCCGCTAATTGAGCTACTTGCTGCACCGCTTTCGCTTTCATTTGGTCTTGTTGCAGTTTGTTGCTGGCTTGTTGGCTAATGTAGGTCTTACAAGCTCCGGAATCCAATAATGCCTTGAATGTGTGATTTTGTATCTTGATGCGAAGAAACATTCTATTCTCTTCATCAATGTAATTTTCTGTCTTCTGAATCTTTAATTTTGGGGACCTTTCCTGAGTCGGACTTCGATTGTCCCATTTTCTCGACGTCCTTCGGTAGTTTCCCGCTTGTAAACATTTACATGTCATGGTCTTTCCGTCCATCCTGCAGAATCTGCATCTGTCCTTCTTCGGTTGTAAGCAATTACTTGCAAAATGACCGAACTCATAACAATTCCAACACGGAATTCGTTCATTCTCTGTGTGATACTTATATGTCTGCCTGTTGGCAATTTTCGAGTCGTGATCCTGATACTGAATCTGCTGGTTTGTAATCGTTGATAAGACCTTGACCGGAAGTTTCCTTTGGCTTGCTGGCTGGTATGATACCTCAGGAAAATAAGACTGAGCAGCGTTTTTAGGAGGTTTGTAGGAATCCATAGTTTGCTTGATGTCTTCATACTCACTTGCTGCCTGTCTCAATTCTGCCAAACTGCTTATGTTGCTACGGAGTCCATATAACTTATATTCTGGCAACATGTTCCGATAAATTCGTTGGTATTCTTGTTGTTGACTGTAACCTCCATGTCGCCGTATTAAAGTCTGTATAGCAACTACGTAGTCTTTAAATAATTCCTTCTCACCCTGTGTTCGGTTTTGGATTTCAAGGTCCAAATTTTCTATACTGATACGGTAGGTATTGAAATTCAAAATCTCTCATAAACTGTTTCCATGAAGTCCACCAGTTTTTTGTATTTCGGTACCATAAAAGAGCCTTCCCTTCAATAACTCTGGTAATGATTGCAGAAGTTGCTCTTCATTCACATTGTATGCGGTCTTCAACTCCGATAATCTTTCCAAAAACAGGATCACGTCTTTTCCTCCATCATAATGTAGGTTCCATTTTCTGACCAAAGAACAAATAGACCCGTTGTCGGCTATTCCTGAGGCGAGATAAGATACTTGTTTTGTCACTAACTGTTCTTCTGCGGTTTCTGTCTGATTCATTATGTCTTCTTTGAAACCACCTCTTAGGAAGCAAACCAGTCTTCTTCGGTGATCCTTCACACTACCTTCGGTTTTTAACTTAAATTTCCTGAGTTCTTCTGTTAATTCTGCCTTGTTTAGTTTATAAACCCATCCAACACGTATGTCTGTACTTGTAGGGTCTTCCTCAGTTCCATCTTCATTTATAGGCGGAGGTAGTCCTGACTCCACGTCGTCCAACTTTTTCGAACTAGCCATCCTGTAGAACTGTGTGGCCAGTCTTCACTCTCAATCTATGGGGGTTTTTTTTTTTTTTTTCTTTTCTTGTTCCTTATCTTCTGTTTTGTATACGGTTTTCCACTGATTTTCAAATAACTGTTCTCTGATAACGGTCCCTGTTCGGGCGCCAATTTCTACTGTAACGCAGTTCACCTGCTTACAGAGTCTAAGATGCTTTAAATCTCTTTAAGCGCACCTTCGACCCAGATACACTCTTTGGAGTGGGTTCTATTATATTAGAGCTGCAGTTTTTGGTTTAAATTTTCTTTATTTATTTAATTTAATATAAACATAAATCTTTGTATTGTTTTTTTTCTTCCATTCGCCACTGAACACTTTTCGTTATAACACTTTCTTCTATTTCGTTCGCTGAACACTGTTACCGCTGAACCCGGAAACTGCTGACTGTCTGGCGTTCTGCGCTGAACTTCTCGAGCGGAAGAGTAGCTCACACCACACGTCGTTGCATAACTCTTGACCCTGAACTCGCATAGACCTGGTCGGCTCAACTTGCTGTTCTTCGGAACCGGAAGTCGACAGTCTGATGTGGCGTTACGGCATGGAGATAGGAGAGGAACTGAATAGGTTATCGGTTCAACACGCCGGTATAACTCCAAGGAAGGAATGACTATCGACTCAGCACGCCGGTATAGTCCACGGATGTGCAGTCGGCTCAACACGCCGGTACCGCACTAGGATGGGTCGGTAGGTGGGTAGAGTTCGGGCTGGAGGAGGTTATCGGTTCAGCACGCCGGTATAACCCCAAGGAAGGAATGACTATCGGCTCTACACGCCGGTATAGTCCACGGATGTGCAGTCGGCTCAACACGCCGGTACCGCACTAGGATAGGTCGGTAGGTGGGTAGAGTTCGGGTCGGAGGAGGCTATCGGCTCAGCACGCCGGTATAACCCCAAGGAAGGAATGACTATCGGCTCAGCACGCCGGTATAGTCCACGGGTGTGCAGTCGGCTCAACACGCCGGTACCGCACTAGGATGGGTCGGCAGGTGGGTAGAGTTCGGGTCGGAGGAGGCTATCGGCTCAGCACGCCGGTATAACCCCAAGGAAGGAATGACTATCGGCTCAACACGCCGGTATAGTCCACGGATGTGCAGTCGGCTCAACACGCCGGTACCGCACTAGGATAGGTCGGTAGGTGGGTAGAGTTCGGGTCGGAGGAGGCTATCGGCTCAGCACGCCGGTATAACCCCAAGGAAGGAATGACTATCGGCTCAGCACGCCGGTATAGTCCACGGATGTGCAGTCGGCTCAACACGCCGGTACCGCACTAGGATGGGTCGGCAGGTGGGTAGAGTTCGGGTCGGAGGAGGCTATCGGCTCAGCACGCCGGTATAACCCCAAGGAAGGAATGACTATCGGCTCAGCACGCCGGTATAGTCCACGGATGTGCAGTCGGCTCAACACGCCGGTACCGCACCAGGATAGGTCGGTAGGTGGGTAGAGTTCGGGTCGGAGGAGGCTATCGGCTCAGCACGCCGGTATAACCCCAAGGAAGGAATGACTATCGGCTCAGCACGCCGGTATAGTCCACGGGCAGTCGGCTCAACACGCCGGTACCGCACTAGGATGGGTAGGTAGGGAGGGTTTGGGCTGGAGGAGCCCAACTGCCTTCTGGAGCGCTGTGCAGCTGCTTATATACCCCGGTTCTGCTGGTGGGGTATTGCGGCTGAAAGTGGGGTAAGATGTTATCTTGTTTATTTAGGACATATCTGTACATTAGAGATTATCAAGTTTGTTCACTTAGCTTATCTCAACTTAATTAAATTAGGATTTAAATCACTTCATTACAAACTTGTGGCGCGAACCTAAACAGACAAAAAGTGGAACCGAAGACTGAGATACAAAAACGTTTCCGGTTTCTTTAAACGTTTCCGGCTGCATGTAAACGTGGGTCTTTATTTCAGATTCGGTAAACTAACTTGAGTAATGAACTTTCATACGTGACCAAAATATTTAATACAGTAATTTTGAGTAATTAGGCCGCTTTTCTTGCAGGTAATTTCAAACTGGATTTTTTTAGAAACAGCAACGTTTTTTCTCATCGCAAATCGAGATAGCCCGTCTATGGCGGTTATTACGTACTTTTATACGGTAGTTAACTATTTATATGTATGCCTTAGAAACGTTTATCGTATGCCACTGTTCTGTAATGACAAGAGTATCTGCTAAAACAAGTGAGCAAGTTTTAATTAAAATTTACTGAGCAAGTCAGCAGGTGCGCAAGCGATGTAAGTTGTCGCAACTTTATTTCAACGCAACGATAACATTATGTTTGCAGGCAGCAATCAGTTTTTTATCAGGTGCACTGTGGTAGTTCCTATCGTACACGGGGCTGACGGAAAATGGTCTTCCTTCAATATCGAATTGTGTCATGTAAGCAAAGTAAGCCTGTGCATTGATAAAAAAAAATCCAAAAACAAACTGAGACGGCGGTCAGGGTTTATTTTAGTTTTTTTTTTTTTCATTTACACAGGGCTTAAGTTTTTGTTTTTAAATGTGGTACGACTTCATTTGTTCTTCTCTAAATGTACCGTAACAAAAATATCTTGTTTCTATCGAAAGCTGCCGGTGCTGATTTCCCCCCTTGTAGCCTACAATTTTTAAAACTATACGTAGAAATATTTCCCAAAAAACTTCAGACCTTCGAAGTCATCGAGAAAAAATTAGATCTTCACTTTTCAGATCAACTTAAACAAAAAACGTGTTTTATTTAGATGTCTACCACAGAAACGTTTTTATTAAATTTGGCATTCAAGTACGGTTGCTTCATATCTTGGGAAAAATAACTAGAATCAAAAGAAACCATTCTCGAGAAAATAACTGCTTAAAATCGGATTTTGATAAATAGTCTAGAAGTACCTGAACAAAACTGTGGGTTGCTTTAGTCCCAGAACATCAGGATCCGGACCTACAGAAGAAAATGAAAAAACGGCGTAATTTTACAAAATGGGCTCATCAGATTTTGCTCAAATTTTGGTCGTATATGAAGGTGCACAGAGAAATAGTAGACAAAATCGTCCCAAACAAAATTGTTGATGAATTAGCAAAGTTGAAAAAAAGAAAGTCAACTTGCTTGAAGATTGACTTCGTTATCTGAAGTCAATTATCAATTTTTAAAAAATATTATAATTTTTAAAAATAGTTTGTACACTTAATATTATGTATTCAATGTCACAGGGACTCTCTCGACCTATGTGCACTACAATAATCATTTTTTTTTAGATTTCATAATATTTATTATCCTGAAGTAGATTATAGTTGAAGTAGATCAAGAATGTACTTAGGCTTTTATGATTACATAATTATTATTTAATTATTAATACTTAATTACTGAATACGTGCATGAAACTATTGAAAATTATAAAAATAATAATAATTATTATTATTATTATTATTCCTGTTATTATTTACTACTATTATTATTACTATTATTTATTACTATTATTATAATAATGAGTTAACGGATTTATCCTTGGGTCAGTCCCCCCTGGTTGGATTCGCCATGCTAACAGTTTTTTTTTAAAGTCCATTTACACTAGAGATTTACATCAGGTTAAAGTCGTGTTACCCGGTCTGTTTCTGTTTATGCTTCTCTATGAATAAGTAAATAAAAGATTAACTACAGTGTTAAAGTTGTCGGTTTCAAGAGATAAGGAACCCAAAGGTTATCACTTAACCAATATGCATTCAATAGAGTTGAACCAAGAGGCTATTTCCGTTCGGGAAACATACCACACTTCAAACGAAGTGTTGTGTGAGATTAGACTGTACAGTGAATGTAGTCTATTTTGTTCGTAGAAAAATTAAGTTTCGAAAAACATTAAATTCAATAATTTAAAAGAGGTTTAGATAAAACAAACGCTTAAGCACCAGTTCAGAAAAAGTGTTAAATCTACTGCCCCCCAAAACTGAGCTTTTGCTGAATTTTCCTATTAGTTTAATATAAGGAGATGCATAACTAAAGGTACCGAATTTAAAATACGCCTTTAAGGTTTTTATGGTTCGAGAATAGGCCTAAATCGAAAAACAAAAACCGGACGCGGTAGAGGTCAGGGTTCATTTTTTTTTTTTTCACGATTTAGGTTACTGCAAAATTTTAGCATTTCTAGATAGCTCTCAAACCAGACTTTCAGAGAAACAACTTAAGATATCCATACGCCTACGTAGTTTGGGTATCTTTAAAAGAAATTTTATAAATATCGTTAAAACCGATTTTGAAAATGGTGGTTTTTGAGAAAAAGGCAATAAAAAACCAAAAATGTTGAAAAAAAGCATCAAACTACAACTAGACCTACATACACCTAAAATTCTATTAAATAATTTGTCAATTTGTTCAGCTGGAAGCGATGTATACAGACATTCATATAAAAAACATATTTTTCATCAAATCTGAAATCAGATATATTTTAAAATAAACGTTTTCATTATCACCTTACATTCTATATTCTACAGGCCCAAATTACAAAGAATATATGGTTCATATATTCTACAAGAAAGTTCATATGGTGAGTACAAAGAATGTTTTAATAGATTTCGTAACTTTAAGGCTGAACAAAATTAATTTTCCAATATTTGTAATTAATAGTGATTTGATTTGAGGCCTTTATCTGAGACGAAGTTATAGTTAGCACCATTCAAGGCCTCTCTTTCACTTCGCAATAATACGGTACCCGAATTTTAGAAGTTATATAATATGAAAAAGCTAATTCTGCAAAATTTTGTAATCAAATTATATAATTCACACACTAAAAAACCGATTTTAGTTTGTAATACGTCTAAATATATAGGTCTATATATGCCAAGATTCTAATTATGTTAATAGATTTCAAAGGACAGGATTTTTTAGTGTTACAAAATTAAAATTTCAAACAAAATTACAAAAAAAGCAAAATGATAGTAGCCTAACACTGAGATTTCGTTCAGAAATTGATGATCTGATTTCAACAGTTAATTAGCTTTTTTAACAATAATTTAGATTAATGATTATCAAAGAACAGAAATTTTATAAGCTCCCATTTAAATTTTGTTTCAGAGCAATAATATCTTTGGGTCCCCTCTCTGTTATAAAAAATTATGATGAATCAAAAGGATTAGTTTTGAACAGAGTACACTGATTTTAAAAGTACAGTATAATTATTTTTGTAAAATAATAATTAGGCCAACAAATTAATTTTCTTTCAAATTTTGTAATGCAAGGAATGTTGATTAGCTAACTGTAGGCATATGTTGTACATATAATAATGGCTCACTGTAAGTTTACTTCTTTAGATTGAGTAAGCAAGCTATTAACTCGAAATATTTAGGATCACAGTAAAACAGATTTGTTTAAAAAAGAAACAAATTCTAAATAGTATACATTAAGCTACATTTAAAACGGAAACAAAATAAGTGAACATATAATTATCAGATTTGTTATAAAAGAAAACATCTCGAACAAATTGTGCTGCACGTTTTAAGGGTTCTAGACAAAATTTTGTAGTCCATATATAACAAAATGCACAAATACTTTAACAGTGAAATATAAATACTCAGCAGTACCCAGGGCTTTTATTTATTAATAATATAGCCTACGTTAATTTTTACACAAAGAATTGTGTACTTTTATTTTACACAAACTATTTTTTTCAATTTTTTTTCTGTCAACAAATTTTCAGTTGCTAAAATAATAAAATAAGTAGGCCATCAACAAAACATTTACAAATTCAACATAGACATTTTAAGTGTAGAACTGTTTAAACAAAATCCTGGCCTTAACCAGAGTTCCATTAAAATACAATTCCATATTATAAACAATATTATAAAAAACAATAGCCTATTATAAAATACAGGATTATCACAAACCTACCCATAACATACTACCAATGAAGGTAATTAAATGTGTGTTATTAAAAATCTGTAATAATTACCTAATTAACTTTAGAATAGGATACAAGCAATAAACAGCTCTACGATAAACCAATTCAAATATAAAGTAGGACTACTTCAAAAGTAATTCATTTAAATAGCAAAGTTTGACAAAATATTAATTCATAACAGGCTACAAATAATGAATTGGGTCTATAATACGTCAGATCTCCATAGAAACAGGCTAATAAACTGTAGTTTTAACATTAATAGCAGGCCAGTCCATAAACAAATTAGGCATTCGTAAATCACACAGTTCCTTGAACGCTCAGACAGTACCGGCTAAAACTAAACGTTTTTTTCAATACAGTAATAAGAACGAAATAAACATTCAAGGGCATGTTATGTCGAGACAACAATCAAAATGTAACAATTCAAAACGTCAACAATGAAGTATTATTCTTTATTTAAGCATTATAAATAAATCAGATTGACCAATTTATCGTATTTTGTAAAACACTGTAATCAATTTCAACTTAACTGAATAATGTCTATATAAAATTAATTGCTGGAGTATAAAAAAAAATTAATTAATTATTACACTAATTAATAAGTAGTAATTAATAAAAACTTACATAATCAATAACAGGGCAATTGAGCAAATCAGATAAGTCAATTCATGTCCATCGATTAAAAGAAGTGTTTCCAATAAAAAAATAGTTCAATTTCTTTTTTTTGTAGAGATAAAAATTCAACACAGAGACACTGCACTTTTAACACAAAAATAATTAAAACAAACTTCGATTAAGTTCGACTCACAATTACCATCTACAAACCGCAGGCGACTACTGAAAACTGAGCATAGATTCAAAGCAAGTTTGTTTAGTAGACAGCGCATGCCTTACCCCACTTCTTCTTACTCTTCCAAAGATACAGTTCACCTCAAAAACATCGTCTGTCAGTATACTTCATAACATTCCAGACATAAATTTATTGACACGAGTTGATTGGTTATTTTAAATATAGTTATATTTTAATGTAAAATTTCGTAATTTCCACAGTATATTATTGTGTAAAACCTGATATCCTGTACAAAACTAATACAAAAAAAAAAATCTTATGTTTTTGCCAATTTAAAGTTTAGAAGCTGAACTTAAAGAAAATTATCAATTTTATAAAAATAAATTTATTGCTACAGCAATGTAAACTAAAATTGTGAGAATAACCATGGAAGTCAAATAAGCAGTTATGCCCACATTTCTTATTAAGTAATGGAGTACATATTTGTATTAATGATACAGCACATTTATAAGCTAACAATTCCATTATAAACAGATTTTCAAAATTATGTAAAATTAATTTCACTTGCCAGTTTAGGCAAATTATTCAGTAAATTCAGTTTTTAATTACTGTACCAAGAAAAATTATACAAATTTACTTGATCTAATATGTAGGCTACAGTACTGCATTAAGTATTTATTTTTTAACACTACTCAACCAAGCCAACCTCAGTTGGAACACAGTTTATTTAAAATCAATATTTATCTCAAAGAAATGGACAAATATGTGGTATAGCTACACCAGTTTCTCTTGCATAAACGTAAAAAAAAAATAAAACAATCGAATTTGAAGTAAGGAGAATTATAAAATGTGTTAAATATGGATATTTTCTTACCATACAAGATATTCAACATAATATATTCTTTTTACATTTCTGGAATATTTATGAATTTTAGAAATTAATTACACTCAATTGTAAAACTGTAATTATTTAAATTTATTATGAAGTCTGATTTTACAAATTGTTTTATTGTAGTTTTGTTCAAAATTACATATGCAGACTGTTTACCTCATTGTAAACAATGAAGTATTTTTGTTCATCAATAATGTAATTAATAAATATTTGTACTGAAATTAAATGAAATCTTTATTTAGAATTTTTTGTAATTCCTAATGTAATCTTTTTTTTCCGCTACAAACATTATTTTGTTGAATACATACATCTACCTCTTTAGCTTTAAACATTTACTTTTTGTTGTTACATTTCAGAATACAGTACTTACATTATCAAAACTTTTTGTTGTAAATGAGTACAGCAAAAAGTTTTAATAATGGAAGTATTCTGAAACATGTCCACAAATACAATGGCATAACCAGCGAGGGGCAACTGCCTCCCCTTATACAAGGATTTTTTCAATTTAAACCAACACCCAAGAAGACTGTAAGACTAGATGGTTTGAAAAATATAAACGTATCACAAAGTTTCCTCAACATTTTTCAGATATTGTCAAATCTTTAGAAAAGCTATATGAAGTTGGTAATTACAGTATAAGAAACCTGCCTCTGTCAACTACACTTGGTTATAACAAAGCCAACAAATGATACATTTGTTGTATCATTAGTGATTATTGCTAAATATTCAGCTATTTTAGAACCAAATATGCTTTACAAGTGAAAAGCATGGATCTTATCATGGTGACAAATCACATAAACCAAATCCTGTTTGTCTTCCAAAAGGACTGTGAAGATGTGGAATTAATAGCTAAAGAGCTACTTAAGAAAGCTGAAGATACTGCCAAAGATCTAGAGATAGAAATCTCTGTACTACGTCAGGCCATGAAACGAAAAACAGGAGTATTCCTCCAACAGACTCTCTCAATGAGTATTTGATCTACCATACTTAGACTCTACCAACTCAATAGAAAACATGTCAGCCATCGCCCTAATAAAACTCCATCCATTTGTGATGCTAAAAATGAGCATCTCACACTTCAAAGAGTGAAGGCATAGCTGAGAAGCACAAAGAAGGGAGAGAGGGAGGAAGAGAGGCAGTGTTTAATGAGCGTACAAAGATAATTCATAAAACGAAACCAAGTTAGTGTAGAAAATATTATTTTAATTTTCAGCAAATCCAAGAAGGTTGATACTAGTGTACTTACTGCCATTTCTTTATTATATTCCTTGTTCAATATTGCATTAAATCCAAAATGACCATTTTGTCTAAGCTCTTTATTCTTGCGTTATATTTTTACCTTACCCCCAATCCCTGAAATGGCTCAGAAATCCCTGCTTCCTCTAGCTCAGATCCTGGATACGGCTCTTGAACAAATATAAAAAGTTCAAAGCTAGGAAAGGCAATTTTACTGCAAAAAAACTTTTTATTTTATACCTACTGTAATCAATCATCAAAACTACAATTAGATTAGGGCAATGAGTGCTCACCAGCTAAACACTACATCAATCTGCTGATAGCACAAGACATTAGCAACATGTTGGCAAGAGGCTTTGGGTACCCTCCTAGACGCTTATGATTCCTTTTAAAATGTACAATTTACTTGTTGGTACTCATGGATCTCAGTTACGAGAATATCAGGAAGTACCCACATTAGCTCTTAAATTGCTATTTCAGACCCTCTGCAAGCATTGGATGTTAGGCTTGCTTCAAGTATCCCTAAGTGCTATACCAAAATTTCAGATAACTTTCACAATGGAGCAGTATAAAAACAGTTTGCTGTAAAGTGAAAGGGAAGATTGTTTATCCATGAGCCAGAGTAGGTTTCTGAAATGACTTGAGTACATATTTTATTTTTGATGTGATCATCCTGTAAGCCGATGGTCATAGTAAATCACATATACTTTACACATGTGGCTTGGGGTTTTCCAGTAAAATAACAAACAAAAAGTGACTGCTTACCATCATTAAAGTGTAAACAAAGTAAACTCTAAGATTAATGGTTTTTACTATGAAAAATACATCATTTTTTCAAAAATTTGATAGCCTCTAATAATGTAATAAATAAAAATAAAAAGTAAGTATAATTTTTAATTTTTTACACGTTTGTTATAAGACATTAGAATAATAAGTTTCTAAATGTTATTTTTTGATATATACCTATATAAAGCACCATTAAAATGTAAAAGGAGTCACAAATTAAATTTTACACTGCTTTTTAATTTTAAAAATCCTTAATATTTTAATCACTTTTTGATTTTTTGTGAACTTGTATTTGTGTTACAAATTCATACTTTGTAAATGATCTTTCATTTATAACTAAAATTTTTTAAACTATTTTTATGCATTGCAGTTAATAGTTTTTGAAACTGAATTTTTGGGGAGATAGTGATCAATACGGTACAAGCCAGAGAAGACAGCTGATGAGTTTAGCAATTCCAGCATACCTCTAGCTTATAATGCTCTTATTCATTTACTCATACACATACTCTAGATAACCTAACTCTAAAGTGTAAAGCGACCTGTGCTGACGGAGTGTATAACACTAGCCTAATGGTGTATCAAACAAAGCATACCTGGTACCTGGTAATCTCCTAGAGTAGCCTTACCTATACATGTTGGGCATAATGTCCCTTAGCTATTCATGTTTGAATGAGCAGAAACTTACTATACAACAAAAAGCTGGGCCAAATGGAGCAGAACCTCAGTAATAAGGGTCAAAAGGAAAAAAATGAAAGGGAATTAGAAGTGAAAGCACCTCAGTATGGAAGCCGCCAATTAGGAGTGGGGGAGTTAACACCTTTATCCTAGACTTTACGAAAAGAACAATACTGGAAAACTGATCATCTCAGGAATATATAAAGAGTAGGTTTACAAAGTTGCAGTGCAATAGTAATCTTATGAAGTCATTCACCCATTTAATACATTACAAATTAGTTGAATCTGAATTATTTCAATTTTTGTTTAATAACTGAAATTTAAAAAAAAGAAAAGAAAATATATCTATGTACTGTATGCATTTTCATAGAAATTTCTCTCTATGGGCCAAATGGATGCATATATCAACTAAGAACTTATTCTGTCTACTTTTCCCTTTCCACAAATATTTAGAAATACCAACTGTCTTACCTGAAGCCTATCTCCTCTATTTCAAGAGTGGAGTCACTGTTATGTGTATCACCATGACCAAGCAACACAAATTATTTCTATAGCCAAATTGATTGCTTGATATTCATCAAGGTTCAATTTGTTTACTTAACGATGACTACGTTAAAGAAGATGGGGGATTGGTGTACGACATGGAAACTGCCAATGCAATTGAACTTTATAATAATTATATATAAACTAATAAAACATAAAATATCAACAGATTTTAAATATTTAAAGAGTTATATTGAGAGAATACTCAATTCATAAACTAAATACCACCTTCAAATACATTATATATGATCTAAAAATAAAATGTTGACTTTATTTTGTTTCACTAAAATCATCACATCATATGGTTAGGGAATTGTTCTCTGTACAGTTCTGTATTTTAAAATGGCCGTATTATCACTATTCGATTAGCAGATTTGATTAGCAAATGTCGTTGATTTCTAAGAAGATGCCACACAAAAGCTGGTTGTAGGATAATTGCCTAAAATTGATTAGGATTCCAACTTTCATATGACAGTAAAATTGTTAAAATTATATTGAATTACACTAATATGTAACAAATAACGATTTTGATACAAGTAATGTATTTTTACTAATTAATATAAAGTATTGTTCCAACTACAGTAATAAAAAATATTGTTCTGGTAAACAAGAACATTGAGTTCATATCTTATTTTATTAATTCCAGTAATATTTCCCATAACCTGAGGAAAGTACTGAATTACTAATTTTACCTAACTGCATGTGTCTGTACTGCCGGCTGCGGCCTACTCTCAGCCAGCTAGGAGTATTTAAAGCACTGAAAGCTCTTAAAGAAATGGCCAGCCTAACCTTTCTGTCAGCTTGGGTGCTATAGTAATCGTGCTGTGCTAACAACTCAGCATTGTTTTCACTACAACCTGAAATGTTATCATTGGCGGCTATTTAATTTTTAGAAAAAAAATTAAGAGCTTTATTGATATAAAAAAGAGTATATTTTTATTGAAATGTTTTGGCTTAGCTGTAAAATTATTGTTATAATACTGTATTACAATAATTTTACAGCTAACACATTCATAAACTGTTTATGAGAAAATATAACATTACAATACACATTAGATCTGTTCATAAAGTCAGATCTTTTTTTACTTTTACGTATATTATATAACTTTTTATAAGTACATTTAATACTGAATACTTACAAAACACTACACGTGACTAGGTTGACTATCTTTACTTGGGTAATCTACAGGAACAACTGCTACTTTCCTTAAAGTAGCAGATCTTACTAAAGGTTTTGGGCTTATGTGGAGGTATGGTCTCCCACTCACTTCACCTTCTGTAGCTTTGTCCTCTCTGAGTACTAGCAGAAGGAGGGGTAGTGAACTCCTCTCATCCTCCCTTTGCTGAGACTGCCTGAGAAGTGGAACCAGTCACAAATGAACTAGCTTGTCCCTCAGCGCTGCTGGCAGGCTTCATTCTTCTATAAATGCTCTTGCTCCACCTCATAAGGTGCCAAGTCTTAATGGCTTGCTTCCTCTCAGTCTTGGTGAGTTTTTTTGGTTAACCCCCAGCCTGACTAACTGCACAGTCATGGCAACAAGCTGGACAATAGTTGGCGTCTTGGGAGCCAACTTCCTCTTTCACTGGAGTGGGTAGAGGTGACCTTCCATGCTCACTCCCCATATCCTTGCTAGTAGAAGCTTTGGGCTAAGAGGCCCAAACACAACTGTCAGTATGTAAGAACTGGAAGCACCAGCTAAGATCTTAAAACTGACCTCAGCCGATGCTTCTCTAATCTCACCATCATTAATTTTACATTTTTTTCTTTCCATAAAAAATCCCACGAGTAGCTAGGAAAAAGTTGGTTCACCTGAACAGAACCCTGCATGTCTAAGTAAGGCTAAATACTCTGGGAGAGCGTCCAGTATCCCAGAGGGCTTCACCCGTTGAAGACACGTTACCAATGCCATTCATCTCTTTGACACAAGTAGGTGTGCAGTTCAGAGATGTAGCAGACAACTGACAGGTATACAAACCAAAGTTATTGTCATTATAGACAATAACTTTTTCCTATCTTGTTCACTTTTAAGTTTAGGTTTATACCACCATCTTCTTTTATCTACTAGCAATAACCACACAGTGTTGTCCATAAAATTTAAACGTTTTCATTGTGAAAGTCCTTTGTAAAAATATTTTTTTAATAAAAAATAATAAATATCTGTGAGCAGATGTAAATTTGCTATGTTACAATAGTTCTCTTTTTAAAACTGAAAAATTATGTCTCAACAGTTCTCTTTTGCTAAAATAATTTTTTTTTTAATGATGTTTGGAAACATTAGATGGAATTTTCAAATATTTAATTTATCAATACAAAAATAATTAGAAATTTAAAAATCAGACTTCGATGTGTTGTCTAACCTTCTTCTGACCAGCCGCCTCAGTGGCCTAGTTGACAGTGTACTGGGCTTTCACTCCGAGGACACGGGTTCGATTCCCGGCCAGGGCTTGGCATTTTCATACGCTATAAATCATCCCATCGTCAGCATTAGCCCAAGTTTGCACAATAGTCAGACGTTAAATACAAAAAAAAAAAATTCTTCTGACCACCTACATTAAAAATTACAATCTCTGCATGCCAAAGATTTGGCTGTATATCGCACAAACATTTTCTCACATTAATGTAGATGAAGAGAGATTTTTATTGGCAAAACTAAAATAAGATTTCTATCACAGTTTTATTATAAAATCCATTTCCACTTTTTTTTAATAATAATCCACCAAAACAACATAAATGTAGGAGGTCAAATCATGATTTCAATGTGTTTTAATACTGAATGCTTCTCTTGGTTTGAATATCTTCTAAAATCTGCCGTAATTCTTCATCTTCGAACCTGCCTTCCAAACTGTAAAATTACCAAATATATAATTAAATTAAGACATTGTGAAGTGTTTTCACTCTTGGTGGAAGGCTGATCAGGACATGAATGCATAGGGAATGTAGGCAGGTAGTGTTTACCAAAGAAAAGGGATAAGAAGGAAGGAGAATACATGAAAAGCCCAGGAAAAGATGAATGGAGGACAATAAGCACTCATGACATGATGAGCATGAGCACTAGAAGGTAACTGTGAAGCTTGCAGTGCAGGAAGAAAATAATTTTGATATTTTTTTTTTACAAAATTATGTAACAAAAATTGTGAACTTACAATAGCTAATAACAATGAAAATCGTAACTGCAATACCAGTTTGCACTGTACAGATGTGTCTATACACTTAACCATTCCATCATCATGGCAAACTATACAGCTTTCCACACAGTTTTATATTCTTACTGCCAAGTAATCATTATATCACTGACTATTGCAATACACAGCCCAAACTACGAGATGCAGAACAGAAAGTAGAAACTTGAAATATAACATGGTTAGTGTTAAAATAATTTAATCCGTTATTACTCAGACAAAAAATATATCACATAGACCCGCCCAAGAAAATTTTGGTTCAGGAGCTATATAAAAAATTTGAAAAATTAGCATATCTCAAAATATGTTTACAAATTCTTGAGAAAAATCTGATTAAATTTTTTTACAAATTTTGCAATTTTCAATTTTTTTTACAGTTTCTGAACCACATTTTTGAGGGAATAATTGAATCTGAAAAAGTCTGTATAATGTTTTAGTACCATTTGTTTATCTTTCACCCCGAGGATCCGGGTTCGATTCCCGGCGAGGGCTTGGCATTTTCATACGCTATAAATCATCCCACCGTCTGCATTAGCCCAAGTGTGCACAATAGTCGGACGTTAAAAAAAAAAAAAAAAAAAAAATTATTTTAATGTTCAGTTCTCTGTATAAGTCTGTAAAAATCCTCCGTATGTTGGCCAGTTTGCATATAACTTCGAGACTAAACTGATCATTTTCGATAAAATTTGGCAATGTAAATCTGGTTTGCACAAAAAATTTAAAATGTCATGAAGATTTAAAATTTAAAATATCATGAAGATCATTTTTTTAACTTTTCAAAAAAGTTTTTTTGAAAACAAAATATTTTTCAATATTATGTTTCATCAAAACTGTCAAAATGACTGATAAAATGTTGTCCAAAAGTATTCAATAATAAATTTTGCTCATCACAAATAGAAAGTATGAATTCCATTTTAGCAACTAATTTCTAAAAATTGTTTTCTCAAATTTTAATCATAAACATACATATAAATTAAGTATAGTAATTTGAAATAAAATAAATCTATAGTTTGAGAGTAGGGTTAAATTATAAAAAAAAATAATATTTATTCTTCAACCATACATTTTTTTATTTCAAATCTGGTAAACTAGAGTTACGATTATTACATTCTTTATGATCTAAATTTTGGTAAAATCTGATAAACCTATTATGTAATAAGGTCAATTTTTTTTGTCATTAGCTTCTCACAATTTTTTTATTGAATTATGTCCTAGTCACGTAATAACTAACCCAAAAGTTAGCGTAACAAAGTAACAACTAAATGTGCCCAAATTACCAGATTGACGAAAATAAAGTACAGTAATAACAATACCTCAATTGTGTTGCACTACACAAATATATGAAAGTGAACTGTGATTAGACTTCATGATATTGTAAAATACAGAAATGTTTACAAACTAAATATTCTTTGTGTCGTATTTAAATACTGTCATTTCTTCTATATTTGCTACCATCATATCAGGAAGACAGCACCATGCAGCGATTATTTTTTCAAGACACAGTCTAAGCCAAAACAAAGCATTCAAATATTTTTCACAATTGACTGTTTCAAATATGTTGTTGGTATAGAAATATATCCTGATTTCAATTTCAGACAGACTAAAATGTTATTAAATATTTGCTTTAAAATATTTCAAGTCACACAACAAAACAATATTACGCTTAATCCTACTTATATGGTTATATTGAAAATTTAACATCCGATCTAAAACTGCAATTGAAATACCTACGTACTATTTCTTCTTTAAATGTAATCATAAATATTTTAATTACACCCATAATATTTTCATGAATTTTAAGAACTGTTTTTATATTACCTTGGGATCAACGCTTTTGCCTCCTCGGGTGTTTCTGGACATAGATTCGCAATAGATGCCAGCTCAAATTTGTGTAACTTTTTTTGAGATAACAAACTGAAAAAATTAAACATGAGTTATACAATTAAATTTAAATTTTGTTGAAAAGCGAAAAACAATATTAGGGATTAATGTAAATAGGAACTTACTATTTCGAATGGTTCTACTCAACTGATAATTATAAAATTATCATCTACTTTATGTCACATTACAGACCCACCAAAAACATATTTGAAGAGTTCTGCAATTTTTGAAAAAAATTTCTTTTAGAGAATTCCATTTGTCATAATTAAAAAATACAGTTAATAATACTGCCCTTTTTAACTGCTTGAACTAAGTGAGAAAAAGTAAAAAAAGTAAAGCAGAATAGTAAAATATGTGCATTAAGGTATTGTAAAACAAGTTTATTAGACATTCTACGATACAATTGGCGTTTGTTTTACTGTACGTTACACTTTAATTAGATTACAAATTACTTTGTATACATATTTGTATTGCCAGGACATTTTAATATAGTATGTCTAAAATAGTTAACAATTCTTAACTTTTAAATTTCATTTATTTTACATGGCCCTCTCAAATAATCTAATTAAACAAGACCATGTAAGCTGCAAAACTACTTTTGTAAGTTTGATAAAAAAAAAAATTATAAACAGTTAACATAACTTATTATGTGTAATTTTGCTCAGAATAAAACTAAGAGTAAAAATAAATTTTTTAATATCCAGACAACTTCTCAACAAGTTTTCATGTAGAATTATCCTCCCGATAAACGAAAGGAAGATGTTCTACAAACTCCTTGTAGCCCTTATCAGGTGAATAAGCTTGCTATTATATTGATTATTGGCAGTGCTGGCCTTAGCCTTTTGGACAGTTCGGGCAAAATTTACTGTGGCGTCTATGCAAATTTTGTAAATGTGGCGTTTTTAAGATATCTAATAATAATGGGTATACATATACTATTGAAATACATTTGAAAATCATTTACTGATTATAACAATAATTATTATAACAATAATATTTATTTAAATATAATTATTCACAAATAACATTAGAATTATTTGTAAAATCAAAATAGCAGCTTGCTTTTCCTTTATTTTTATTGATAACGTTAAAAACCTAGACAGCTACCTAACTGAGCTAGTGCCCTCAGGCGCCGCCTGACTTCGCCCCCTCCCCAAAGACTGGCACTGATTATCACCTAATTGAAACAGTAGTACAGGAGTTGTCCGGCAGATAAAAGTAACCAAATCATTTAGTTCGAACTATAACGTATAGGCTAAATTATAAGCTATGCTCATTTATGAAGATATTGTTATCACTTCTAATGAAAAACAATTTAACTGACTGTTCAGCCTAGAAACTT
Source organism: Callitettix versicolor (assembly GCA_022606455.1). Lineage (NCBI taxonomy): Eukaryota > Metazoa > Arthropoda > Insecta > Hemiptera > Cercopidae > Callitettix > Callitettix versicolor. The sequence continues at coordinate 72,600,779 of CM040186.1, forward strand.
ATAAATATTAGGGACAGGATTTGTCATTTTTATTTTTGGAATGGCAAAATTTTGTTTAATAGTTTTAGGATACAAAGAGAACTGTCAAGATTTCTTATATCCCTCACAAGCATCTATGTAATATGTGGCTATAAATTACAAATAACAAATTAACCTAACAGGAATTTTTTTCTATGTCTTTAAGGCAGTTAGAATAACGTGAATAAAATATCAGCATCATATGATAATAACCCTTATGAGAGATACGTGAATTTTCACTGCTGGTGGCATCTTGCGGTAGAGTGTTCAACTACAGTTAAACAGATAATAGTGCTGTCAATTTTCCTGAACATCTTCCCCTTGTCCTTGCAGCTTGCACCATTCGTAGCTGTAAATAGTCCAATTACTTGGATTTCAGCTTCTGATATCGAGCACGCTTTTTATATAGGCTGTACTTCTAGTCTGTTTATATTCAATATCAACAATGCTTGGGAAGGGTGAAGCAATGGTAGTAACTGTGTTTAGGTGTACACAGCTCAGAGCTGACTGGTATTTTAGCCGCATCAACCACCAAGCCCTCCTAACTTAAGGAAATTACAAGATATAGACATAATATTATATTAAAAAGAACTACAGAGCGCACTCACATAAACTAAATTTAAATACATAAACATAATTAAGATAAAGGATTATGTTCTATGTAATTAGTCTAATTATGTTCTTACTTTCTAACTGAGGCAATCATTTCCTTATTTTTAAATTTTCTGAAGCGATTGGTGTATGTAAGAGTCTTCATAAAAACATCAGAAAACTCTTGTTCTTCTTCTGCACTTTCATTCTGAGCTTTTCGATGTTCCAGTAACATGTGAACTTCAGAAATTAGCAGTGTCTCTGCATTTTCGAACTCTGTAAAACAATTTTAAAATATTTATCAGCATAAGGCATAAATTATTTACCCCCCTTTTGAAAACTTTTTTCTGCTTCAAATAAATTTGTATATTGCTCTGTAAACATTGATAGGCTGTCATATATATACTGATTAGTCTCTGTTAGTAGAAAAATCTCTATTTCCACAGAAAATCAAGTTAGCTTACAGACCGTACTTACAGGTAGGGTTATCTACTTGCCACGGTTTATCTCTAACAATTACGGTTATCAAGCTATACCCATATCAAATTTTAAAAAGTTAAGTTTTATAATACAATAATAACATAGCCTATAAACTTAATAAAAATGTAGTCTAACATGTTTATTACGTTTCAAAGTGTAAAGTGTGTATGAAAAACGAAATTGCACTTTTAAAATTAAATTCCTTATCCATATACAACAACTCATTTGCAATAAACAATTTTTAAAAAATTGTTGTTGCACTAAAAATAAAAATCATGTATCATGTTTTCTCTTCCTTTTAATTACAATAATTTGTTTGAGAACACGACAAATTAACACAGCTAGTTTTTAACAACATAACTTGAAACTTATTATAGCCTACCAAACTTATTATAGTTCAATGAAATCAGTTGATCTTCATGAATTAATATGAAACAACTGATATTTTAATATAACTACCAAAATTAAATTAACAATTCATAATTTTTTCGAAGTTTCTGTGGTACTGTAGAGTGGTTATTTCACATGCCTCACCAGTGCAAGGTTCCTAGTTCGATCCCTGCGAAAGTACTAAAATTTTTAATTATAATTAATTTAATATGAGACCTCCAATGCACAAAATATATTGTTAAATATCAATATAAACATGCATCCAGCAAAATCCAACTTCAAAACCAGCTCTAAAACATGATACATGTTAAAAATATCAGTATGGAATCAGTTTTTGAATATACCCTTAACATTAAGCCTAAAGTATAAGGTGGATTGACACTTAAGTATAACAGCTATGAAGCCAGATATATAGCTCTGACATAAATTTATAAAAAAGCAGGTGGGCTGTATAGACTAAATCAGTATCTATATAGCCAGAAAAAAACTAGGCTATCATGTAATTGGTAAACATCAAAGAAAATAATTTATTTCTGCTCCCCCCACCCAATTCCTCCATTTTTTTGTCTTTGTCTTTAGTCAATTATGCTTTTGTAAGTAGACCTAGCCTAAATATTCAAAATCAATAGATACAAGTTATTCTTAACTTTTATCTTCTACAACAAGAAACGAATTACACAATAGAAGTTGTCTTTTCTACCACCTTAAAGGCCGCCTGGCCGACTTCTCTTTTTACCCTAAAGAGATGATTTCATCCAAAACCTGAAGTAGTATAACACATAAAGGAGATATTTAAGACGGTCAGATATATACTTTTTGTTTGCCATCTTGAGGTGGCTGTATAGACTAAATATAACTAAGTGCTAAGTTATATGCCATAGTTTAAGTTTAAATATGGCCTAAACCTAGTACAATGATAAAAGCTGAACTTATCCAGTTCTAGGCAAGGCTACATTTGAAGTCACTACATCAGTTTTTGAGTAAAAAACAATTATTGTATGTAGTTAAAAAAAATATTCAAATTGAAGATATTGGTACTCTTTTCAAATTATGTTTAGTCTAATTATTTAAGCTTCTGTAAAGAATTGAAGCATTTTCCAACTTGTTTTAAACTAACCTACAGATACTCCAAATAACACAATAACTTCTTCTTTTAGGCACCGCTAATATTCCATTTATTTCATGCCCATAAATAATCTAGGTATAGTCTAAGACTAAAGAAATAACCGGAAAATCAAAAAATCTGAAAAATAAATTACTTTCATAACCTAACTATTACTACCGAGTGAAAGTTTAACTATTACTACTACTAAAGCTGAAATCCTTTCCTTTCATAAAAACACTTTAATGTCTAATAGGTAAATTTGCAATTTCAGGTTATTTACCAATTTTCAAAATTTTTTTGATAAAAATTCCCATTTTTTTTTTACAAAACGTTACTTTTTTTTAAATGTCTACAAGTAATAATACACAATATAAAAGTGCGAAAACTATGGAAGTTTGAAAAAAATGAGAAATAAGTTAGCCTCATAACCTCAAAAATGATTACCAAACAAAAGTAGGTAACATGTTTTTCATCGCAAAAACGATTTAATTAAATACATGTTTATTAATAATTAAAAGAATATAAATTTTAAAAAAACTTCAGAAACTAATTAAACTAGGTTGTTCAATGTTTACCTAACTCGATTCAGTTGTGTTTACCTATTTCAATTCGGATATTCACAGAAATAGGTAAATTAATATTTCATCACAAAAACGATTAATAAAAGGTGTGTTATTAATAATGAAAACATAAACTAAAAAAAAAACTAACTCGTCACAGTTGTTGTGTATATAACTAGTATTTTATAAAGACTACTAACCTTTCAGCACAAAGTTTTCACCACAAAGTATGGAACAAAGAATTAAACAGAACAAGAATAACAGAATTAAAGAACAAGAATTACAAAAAATTAGCAAGATAATAACTGACTTATTAAAGTCTAAATATGACAACCCACATGAGCAGTATATTAGTATGACAGCTGACACAATAATCTATCACAGTATATCTAGGATGATGTTTGCAAAATAAACATCAATAGCAAAACAATACAGTTCCATTAAGAATGGCTTAAGATCATAACTTATAAGAAACTTTATCTTCTGCACATAAATATCTTTTAATTTGATAATAAAGTACATAATTTAAAAAATTGCAAAAACATTATTCCAAAAGTGCACAAATACTGCTTAATAATAATAAAAAAAGAAGAAAAAAGAAATGAAATTACCGGATGATAAAAAAATGAACAAAGGAACCAGAATAATCTAACCAATATATATGAAGTTATATAAAAGATATTAACTTTGTAATTTACTGTTATGATGAATATAAAGCAATATTTTGATTAATACTACATCAATGACCTTGGCATATGATATTCTGCATGCTCCATGACATGTAAATGACAACTATATTACAAAATAGTTCTATTAAAAATAGCATAGAATCGTATTTTATTGTTACAAATTCAAATTTCTAAGAATTTGTTTTAAAAAATACTTTATAAAAAGTATTTATATAGTGTATCTTTCTTTAAAAAATTAATGATTTTTTAATATTTTTTTCTTTTATTAATATTTTATTATTCAATTAAGCGATATTCATTTGCAGAAGGTTAAATTCCTTATGATACATTACAATTTCATGCTATTTTTGTGAACTATATTGTGACGTCATTGCTGTTTACATTATACTGAACATGCTTGATATATTACGTCAAATGTCATTGCCATTTGTCACCCGGTAGTGTATGAACACCGGTAAATGTATGAACATTACATTCATATCTGATCGTGTTCGTTCTTCACACAAAACCGTTTTAAGGGCTTCATACAAAACCATGTTAGTTACTCTTAAGTTTAAAAAATCTGTTTTTTCATAATTAATAACATGCATTTAATTAATCGTTTTCGAAATGAGAAATACATTATTTAATATCATACGACAGTGATTTTAAATTTATGCAAGTAACTTTATTTTCCATCTTTTTTGAACTTCCCTTACTTCTTGGACTTTTATATTTTGTATTATTACTTCAGAGCAGTAATAAAACGTTTTTGCGGAAAAAAAAATAGAAACCAAGTTACATGCATACCTTATAAAAACCATGAAAATAAGCAGTATCCAACAATTACACAAATACATCATCTTCAATAAAAATTTAAAAGAACAGTTTTACTATCCTCAATCATGCTCTGTGAATCGAGTCTTGGAACTTTTGGATTATTGCGCAAGTAATAAAGCATATTAGTAAAAAAATTACCAAAAAATCAAGGACAACTTACACTGCATATTTACCATATATTCTTTTAATTATCAATAACACACATTAATCAATCATTTTCACAACAAAAAACATGTTATATACTTTCATGTGCTAGTCATTTTGAGGTTATGTTTGTCACTTCTATTTCCTTTTTTTTCTAATTTCCCCTTTTGTTTCCATATTTTTATATTCTGCATTATTACCATTGGGTATATAATAAGTGTTTTAGTGCAAAATTGACCACAAATGACATGAGGCCCAAAAGTACAGTTTTACCAATTTATTTACCACTTACAATTTTATATTATGACTAAGTTAATGAGCATGTAATGAACCATGTAAGGCATTTTGGCGAAAAATTCCGAAAATTGAGTAAACCTGGCTTCAATGTAATAATTACAATTTTCCCTTGTTGGGGATTACTATAGCTTTTACATTCTTCCTACTTAAAAAAAGAAAACGATTTCCCATTATTTTTAACAGTATTTTTATGTACAGTAAAATACATTAAAAGTCAGAAGTGTCTAAAACAATAAATTTGGAAAATGCCATCAGCCCTCATTATAAACGATTGCAAAAATCCACTACATCAAAAATCTTAATTTTGAGTCATAGGCTAATTAATATTGCACTGTAAGGGCCCTACGGTAAAAAAAATATTGCACTTACCTTTAGGAAATTGTAAATCTGCAGCATCTTCATCAACTAAATCAATATTTTGGAATGCCATATTTTAATAGTATACGACTCACAAACTTGTAGCCTTATAAAAAAATACACATATTAAGTAACTACTCTATCGTTATTAGAAACAACATAAACAACCTCAAAATATGCGAAAACAAAACTTCAACACACTTCAACTTAAGTTTACGGAAGTAGCACAAGCACTGCTATCTGTCGGTTACTATAATTAATATCCCATTAATAATCCACAGAATAAAGATGAAAGGATTTAAAACCACAGAATCCAAATTCAAATAACACTAAACAAGAACATAGGTATAGACTATTACTGTATAACGTATAAATATAGCCACGGATGAGCAGCTCTTTGAAAAATTATACATCGTTTGCTATCTCGTGGAATTTTTATTAACTATTTTCTATATTATACAACTAAATACAGGACTTTTTCCAAAGCTACGAAGTGGTAATTTTGTCACCATTTATTATTATTATTATCTTGTGAACTATTTATTGGCTGGAAAACTAAATTAATTTATTTTATTACTGAATTTCCTTTGGAAAATTGTTTCTATTGAAACATTAACTTAAAAGGTGTGCTTCAGTACTCAAACAGATGATTCACGGACTTTCAGTAAGAAAACCCATTAGTGCAATGCCCTCTTTTGACATCCATTTTTCTGAAACCACCACAGCAGTTCCAAACCAAAACTTTTACGGATGGACGATGGTGGGATACCATATTATATAACCCCCATAGAGCTGTGGATGTGAATTATAGTGACACGTGTGGACATACCATGCTTGAATTTTTTTTTTTAGTGTTTAACATCCGAATATTGTCCCTTCTCCCATGCTTGCACTTTATATATATATATTAATTAGCAATTGAAATATAATTAATAATGATATATTCAACACAAATATTTTAAAAATAAATATAACATTAGTTGAAACAGTTTATCAAAGGCAGGGTGAACATTACCACCACCCCTTAATTCACCACAGAGTAACAATTTTTCCATTGCATATCCTATTAGATCTTCTGCTTTTACTTGTAGAGTAGACATTATACTACTATTTGTTAAATATCATTATTATTAATATTATTATGAATAGGAATAATGAATTTGTAAAGGAAAAATAAAAGCCTTTCATTTTTGCATAGCAAAATATATTGTATAAAAATGGCAAGATTATTTTTTAAAATATCCACATGACTGCATATATATACACACATTAGAATAACAATTTAAAAAGTATTAGTTAGGACACAAATGAAATTTAAATGTAAAAATAATAAACAGTTGCTAATAACATTAAAGTAGTTTGAAAACATAACAAATCCAATGGCGGCACATGTATAGGCACTGCGGAACTGCAGCAACCCCAATACCACTTGATGACATTTAATATAATGAGTCCTTTATCTTTAGTTTTTTCTTTATGCTTGTACAATATATAATCCTTAAGTTTAATGTCAGTAACCATCCACAAATTTATAAAAAAGATTAAAAATTTTGTATGGAACTGTGCGCTTTATAGTTCTATTGGTGAGGTATCTGTTGTGCGCATGCACACATAGGAAACTGCACATGATGCTGCAACGGAGAGCACTTGCTATCCCACAGTACCACAGCATGCTGGTGGAAAGAAGTTTTTTTTACTAAATATGAGTTGCGCTTAAAACCGTCTAACATATTCCTTGATGTGATAAAGTACAGACTTAGATTTTTATCCTGCTTCCGGCTATTTTATCTGATTAAAATTTTTTTCTTAAAAAGGATGAAAACTTTTCTAAGACGCACTATGAATTCGGAAAAACTAAATGCACTTGCAGTGCTTTCAATACAGAAAAATTTCCTCAGTATTTATTCACAAATCAAAGAGAAAATATTGGTCTTTTCTTGTAAATTAAAACAAGAAGAATGGATTTAGTTTTTAAATGAATATATTAAGCTTGAACTGTAACAATTTAGGTTAATGTAAGTAAAAAAGTCTGATTTTGTTATTTTAGGATTTTATGAAGTTTCTGAATAAATTTTATATATATATATATATATATATATATATATATATATATATATATTTCTTTTACACAATTTTAAAACAAAGGCGAAACATTTTCCTGAGCATCACCCTCTTTAATTTTAGTTACGGACTGCCACTGAACAAATCTATAATAATATGTATATCTACTGCTTGCAATACTTTACAATATAACTAAAAGGCCAAATATAATGCGATAAATCAATAAATCTAATATAAACCAATATTAAGAAAGTATTTGTATTAAATATACGAGGTGTGTTCAGAAAGTAATGAGAATTTTTAAATTTCGCAAGCTTGGAGAGTCCGATTGTCAAACATTTTTTTTTATTATGTTGGTATACATGCCATTGAAGTATGATAAAACTTTCAGCTGTTTTCATTGTTGACTTTGTCTGTGACAGCAACTAAGATTAGACGAGTTTTTATGAGCTCGGCAATTTTCATTTGTTAAAAGAAATGGATCAAAGAATTTGTATCAAATTTTCCGTAAAAAATGGAATAAAGTGTAACAAAGTGTGTGAAATGTTAATAAAGGCCTATGGTGAGTCTGCCATGAGTAAAGCAAGAGTTTACAAGTGGTATAAGCATTTCCAAGAAGGCCGTGAAGACGTTGAAGATAATGACTGCCCTGGATGCCCCAGCACATCAACAAACGATGAAAACATGGAAACAGTGAAAGAAATGGTTATGAACAATCGCCAAATCACAATTAGAGAGGTCGCTGATGATGTTGGCATATCGATTGGATCATGTCATGATATTGTTTCCAATGTTTTGTGTATCAAATGCGTGGCAGCAAAATTTGTTCCAAAATTGTTGAATGTTTAACAAAAACAGCGGTGAATGGAAGTTGCTCAGGAGTCACTAAATGAAGTCAACGACAATGCAGAATTACTAAAATGTATTATAACAGGTGACGAAACATGGGTTTACGGATATGATGTCGAAACTAAAACTTAATCATCCCAGTGGAGGCATTCTGGCTCGCCAAGACCGAAAAAGGCTTGACAAGTGCGGTTGAACATGAAGGTTATGCTCACTGTGTTCTTCGATATTAATGGCATAGTGCATTATGAATTCCTGCCACCAGGTGAAACGGTCAATAAGGTGTACTACCTTACAAGTTCAACGCCGTTTGTGTGAAGCAATCCGAAAAAAAATGGCCGGATCCGTGGAAAAACAATTCATGGCTTTTGCACCACGATAATGCACCAGCTCACACTTAATTGCTTGTTTGTGAATTTTTGGACAAAAACAGTACTGTAACGATGCCCCAGTCTCCATATTCACCAGACATGGCTCCATGTGACTTTTTCCTATTTCCAAAAATAAAGAGAACCTTAAAAGGCCGTTGTTTTACAGCCGTAGATGATATTAAAAGCGCATCTCTGAAAGAACTAAAGTCTATCTTAAAGGTCGAGTTTGAGAAGTGTTTCGAGGATTGGAAGAAGCGCTGGCACAAGTGCATAATCTCCAATGGGGACTATTTTGAAGGCGACAACATCAATGTAGAAGAATAAATAAATGTATTGTTCAAAAAATTAAAATTCTTGTTACTTTCTGAACACACCTTCTATATCGTTTCCTCCATAAAAATAAATTTATTATTTTGTTTCAATACAAATAACCTATATTATTGCTGTTTAAATATTAGAATAATTAGGTCAGCTGTGTTGAAAATAATGGGAATTATAAAAAAAATAATTTTGATAGCATTAGGTTTATTTTTTCAAGCTATCTGAAATAAATGCATGTCCTATCTAAATCAAATTGAACTCTGTTCTTGAGTTAGGACTGTTGCACTTATTTATTTATCTTTTCCAACAAACAATAATTTTTGTAATTGGCAGATCAACAATACAAGAATAAGCCTTGTATTGGTGAATGCTGTGCACATTTTCCACTTGAAATTCACTAATAATGAATATTTTACATTACTTTTAGATAAACAAAATACCATTTATTTTTCAAAAAACTATTCTCACTAACCATTAATAAAAAGTATGAATTTGATTTACGGATATGTAGATTATTTTGACATAAATCATAAAGTACACTTTTTCATGTCCAACTTATGATAAAGCTGGCAATATTTAAAATTAACTCAATTTGTTACAAGTACTCTCTAAGGTATTCAAACTTATTAAGTTTTCTTGAAGTTTTCACTTATGGTGATACGTTAACAAAGAACAAGCTACATGTGTTTATAGAGTACATGTTCACAGTGAATGCTCGTTATTGTACCTATGTTGTTGTACAGTGAAATGTGTTAGGCTATGTTGTTCCTTTATTATAAATAAAAGCGTACATATGAAAAATATTAAATAACAACAAATAAATTATAATTACATTTTTTAACGACAAATTCACTAGCCTACGTAGTAAAGAAGGTACAGATAAAATATTATTCTACTACTACTACAATTCCACGATAAACTATAAAAATCAATTAACATTCAATAAACAAATAAATTTAAATACATTAAAAATATTAATTCAGTTATATTTTTTAATGCTAGTTATTGCACTTTTTTATTTTACATATCAATCAATGCAACAATATTTTAAATGTTATAATTACACAAAAATCATGAAACAAAATTATTAACATACTTTACTAATAGAAATCCAAGTCTAATAAATTACGTAGTCATTTTTCAAATTTCCCAGTAATAGTCATAAATAAACAGTAATTAAAGCAATAGATTAATTTTAATTATCAGTCTTTTATCCTTTAATTATTTTATTCTTTATTACTGTATTTAATAATATTATCTGGTATTTTCATAACCACATACTAGCGATTATTATGAACTGGACTGAAGTGACTTTATCTTATAAAACATTTCTAGAAACACAGAAATAATACAAACCTACATTCTTTGCAATATAATAAATAGGTTTGGCTAATTAAGGTTTTTCTTATAGGAAAAACATTTTAAATTTTCTATTTACAGTGAAGTCCCGCCAATCCGAACCTTGTATATCCAAACCTGTAGTACTATTAATCATAAGAAATAAAAATTATGACATATTTAGGAAAATTGAAAATAGGTTACTTATTCAGCCTGTGTAGTTTATACCATGTAAAAGGGACAGTTCCCTTTTGGATATATTAATACAACAGTTTTCAGCAGATCTAAACTTACCAACTCATCATCAAGTAACCAAGATTGGTTACAATGCTATGTTTTTACATTTAATATTATAAAGGCAGTTTTGAGGTCAATGCTTTCAATTTGTTTGTAATAGCCAGACTACAATTATGTCAGCAGCTTGTAGAATATTTCACTACTATTACAGTCATTTTATAAACACTAACAAAATTGTATTTTCCAGTACTGTTGATCAAAACTTAAAGAGACTGACATTTTGATCACCTTATAGAAGTAATTATGTTGAATTAACCTACTATCTAGTGCCATACCTAAATTTTATCAGTCTACTTTTGTCCATGAATTTCGGATATTGTACCTCATTGTAAGATCAATTAATCAATTGCTCGTGTGTGTGTGTGTGTGTGTGTGTGTGTGTGATTGCTCAAAAAATGAAATAAAATTAGTGTACTGACTTATGCATGAGAGTTATCTTCATATGTCTAAAATTTAAAAAATCAATTTTGCAAATTTATGATGATTTTCTATTTTTTTTATCAATAGTTCAAAACCAAATTTTTAATTCAAGTGAAATCAACTTTTTATTCTAACTGGAAATCTGCAAATGTTTTTTTTTCTTTTTTCCGGCGAAAAACCGTTAAGGTTAAGGTTTGTTGACTGCAAATGTTATGTCAACAACCTCAATTCATACTGTGATTTATTCAAACTAATCCTTGTACAACAAATATTGTTTTTAAATAATTAGGTATACGGTTAGGGTCACATTGCTTTCCAGAGCAAATTGTTGCAAGGCACTGTGAGCCTGGTCTTGCGACTTAACTTATTTGCGTTACTTTGGTCAAATGTAAATAAAATTTACAAGTCAAAAATATCTATCAAAATTTCAAATTTTTTTTTCTCAATTACAATCACATTTGTATAGTAAAAAAATAAAATGACAAAACCTAGAATGGTAGCAGATAGTCGCCTACTCAACATAATTATATAACTCTACCAGTAAATAAATATTATAGTATATTAACATATAAGTAAATAAATTCTTTAATTTTTATAATCCTATTTACACAATTATATTAATCAAGAGGTATAGGAGTGTTACAATTACCGTGGTATAACATAACCGGCTCTTTACAAGACGAGAACATGTAGAAAACATCTCTGTAGCCGTGATAACTCCACCATTGGCACAGCTGGCGATTCCACTGACATGGTAACAAATGCAACAGGTAAGGATATTCCATTCCGATCAAAGTATAGTAGTCTTGGTCACCTAAATGTCCCTAGTAACAAATAAGACAATAAATGAACTGTAACACAAGTTGTTTTGTAATCTATTTAGGTTATGTTAACAACCTCAATTCACACTGTGTGTTATTTAATATCAACCTTGTACAATAAATACTGTTTTTAAATAATTAGGTATACTGTCAGGGTTACATTGCTTTCCAGAACACTATTGTTGCAAGGCCGTGTGAGCCTGGACTTGTAACTTCTCTAAGTCACAAATAATACATCAGTACCATACATTAAAAAACGTATGTAGGAGGTTTATATATGTTATTTCAATTTGCTATTACTATATACATTTGAAGACATATATTAACAAGATTATCCATGCTATACTTAAAATATGTTTGTTTTAATAAGTTCCAGACTTTATTTTGAAACAAAAAATGTTATTAACTAAGGACTGTCATAGTTACGATACCCTGCCATCCAAATCTGAAAGTTTACGATATTTAAAGTTCTCAAAAATTATGACAGTTTCTGCTTATAACATTTAGGGTGATACAAAATTTAGGACAGATTAAGCATCATTCATTACAAATTTCCAAAACATATTCTTAAATTATTAATATCAATTTTTAGTCTCGATAAATGTTTACTGAATTAGATCTAAATATTGTACTAGTATATGAAAACCAGATGATATTTTGTCTGGTACCCTCTAATAATATACAATAGCATATACAGTACAACCTTGGTTATCTGAAATAAAGGGGAAAGCCGTTTCGGATAATGTTTTTTTTTGGATAAGCCATGCACATGTAATACATTTTTGCACCTAATTAATTCTAGAAGATTTTGATGGTCAAAAGATTCTAACCTGTTTTTTTAAGCTATACATGACTGATGTTCTTTATCAAATTTAAAATTACATTGTTAGGCTTACATCAATAAACTGTACATTGTACGAGGGTTGTCCGTAAAATAAGGATCCCAATTATTTTTCACAATGAAAAACATGTTTATTTGCATTGAATAATACATTTTTGGAAAGCTTACACATTTTAATATTTTTTGACGTAATTGCCGTTGAGATTGATGGATTTTTGCATATGCTTAACCATCTTTTGTATGCCTGAGTCGAAAAACTCTCTCGCCGCGCCACGAAGGTATCTTAAAACTTTTTCATTCAGTTCCTCTCTGGTACTGAAATGTGTCCCACCTATATGTGTTTCTTCAAATTAGGGAAGAGATGGTAGTCACTTGGAGCTAAGTCCGGGCTGTAGGGCGAATGTGCGACAGTATTCCATCCAAATTTTGGTTGATGAGATTGTTGTTACAAGGATGGTGTGTGGACGAGCATGGAAACAAACTCCCTTCATGAGCATACCTCTCCTCTTGTTTTGAATCGCACGGCAAAGGTTCCTTAACTTCTCACAGTAACAATCAGCATTGATTGTTGTGATGGTATCCATGAATTCGCACAATAACCCCTTCCTGTCCCAAAACACGCTTGCCATGACTTTGCCGGCAGACAGTGTTTGTTTGAACTTCCGCGGCCTCGGCAACTCTGGATGTTTCCACTGACATGATTGTTCTTTCTTTCTGGTGTTGTATTGTGTAATCAGGTCTCGTCCCCAGTGACAATGGAGTCCAAGAATTTCTTGCCATCGGTTTCGTAGGCCTAAAGAAATTTGCGGGCCGCATCAATCAGTTGACATTTGTGGTCTGTTTGGGACCCATTTTGCACAAACCTTGTTATACCTTAAAAGGTCTGTCAAAATTTTATCAATGCAGGTCTTGCTGACAACAGGGATCATCTCGGAGAGCTCCTGAACAGTCACCCTTCAACTTTGCTTCTTCCACTTTAGCAATCATTTCATCTGAAACAAATGGCCGTCCGGAACACTGTTCGTCATGAATGTCCGTCTTTGAATTCTCTGCACCATTTGCTCATGTGTTTTATGCTCATACATTTTTCTCCATAGACTACATACAGTTGGCTATAAATGTCCACCGGCACAGTTTTTGCACACAAAAAATGAATCACAGAGCATAATTCGCACCTGGCGGGAGACAGAAGAGGCAATTTCGTTATTAACGGCTACTAAGCCAAGACTGAGCATCGCAGACTGCTCGTTGAGTGGGGATTGGGAGTGGAGGAACCAAGCTGCAAGCCAAGGTCACCGGATCCCGTGTAATAACATTCGCAGTGACTATAGCGCCTTGGGAACCTTACTTTACGGACAACCCTCTTACTTAAGACAGAATGGTTATAGCATATAAATTATTCATTTAAAAAACTCAGTAATTTTTGTTTGTTTCTTAGTCAATCACAACGTTTTCGAGCAGCAATGTCCCATCCTCTTTTCATTATAAAGAAGTCAGTCGGTATTGACTCACTGCATTGTTTAACAAATTTTAGCCTAATCAAAAATTAAGTGTGATCAGCACTCTGTACTGACAGCTAGTGACTGATGCAGATGTTAGTGTTGTGGGGTGGGGGTGTGGATTGGTAATGTTAACATTTAAACTCATGAGACATTGACTAGATAAGTTAACTTAAGGTTAGCATTTACATCTTTGCTAGCCCAGATGATCTTGCCCTTATATTTCAGTATATTTTATTTATTCCGTGTTATTTCTTTTAAGAGATTTGTGATTCTTGATACATTTTAGATAATCAGGGTTTCAGCTGATCTAAATTTGTTTAACCAAGGTATTACTGTAATTAGTAAGAATTATGCAATATAGTTAAATATATAATTGAACTGAAACAAAACTTACTTTGAACGAAAACTTTTTAGTGAGATTTCTAACAACATCGGATGAAAGTAGACGATTATATTCTTTAGACGCTCGTAATCTATCAAAAGGTAACAAAAGAACACCACTGTTGACTCCCGGAAATCCTCCTTTAATTAAAGGACTTCCAAATTTAGTGTGTTTATGATGAGTTCTATAAGTATATAGAACATGTTGATAGACTGGGGTTAACTCTGGTGCGATTCCTATGACTGCTCTGTCACTGAAACTACAGAAAGAAAAAATAAACATTTTCCAATATGTTTAAGGTTATGTATACACTTTTGTGATATTTCCAAACTGTTACAACTGAAATTCTTTTGGTTATATCTAATACGCTAGTTTACACTAAATCTATCACAAATAAAACTATATAGATATTAACAATCAAGCTTCTAGCTTATTAATATAAAGTACAGGTTCTGCCATAAAACACGTTATTTTTAATCAGCGACGGAAGCAGTGGTAAGAAGAATTCATTGTATTGGGTAATATCAGTTGTAATATTTAACATGGTGATAATATTATTTTCACTCTGTAGCAGTTACTTACTAACAGTGATCCTGTGATGCAGGTTCAACAAGATTATTATAATGCAGCATGACATGACAGTGAATCTGGTCAGAATGTAATTTTATTAAATGCATTTAACACGACAGGATTTTGTTGTGTGAGAGTTATCATTATGCAGACAATAAGTTATTTAGTTTGTTTGCGAACTGCGACTCTGCAGATGACCGAGACATTTCTAGTTGTTACTGAACGTATATAATTTGCACAAGATATGCTCGAAGCATTTGAAAACAATTAGAATTAGAATTTGTTGACAGAACTGCAGATACCAGTACACTAATAACAGATTTATTTAACTACAAAGGGAAGCGGTATAATACACAACCCTTAAAGTATGCAGTTGAGGCTGTGCTTTTTTCAGGAAAATAATAAAACGGTAAATGTACATTCTGATCCAGAATAAGATTTCATGGAGTACCTACAAACATTATGTTTAGAATATGGATAGTAACTTCAATTTACTGTAAATATTGATAAAATCTATTATATTTTTTTATAGATAATCTGATGTTGAAGTAATTATCCAAATAATTAATGACTTACAAGTCATTCAATTCTGACAATTCCAATTATCTCTATTCCATGAAAAGATAATTATCATAAATCAGTATGGATTGATTTACAGATTAAAGCAAAGCAGTTTATGCGTATTAGCCCTTAGACTGTACTTTATAGTATTGCAAGTGTACATGGCCTACAAATATAAAACTGATCAAAGCTTGTTACTTACTGTGTTGTTTAGATTAAATTTCTTAGATGTGATGTTGTAAGGGGTGTTTACTTTGCAAAGGTGTGCATTCTTTATTGACTTTTTGAGAAAGTATTTCAACAGCACAGTTTTAATATTTAACGTAATAAAAGCAATTAGATTATACAGCAAGACTACGCAGAACACTTTGCCAACCACTAATTACAAAACTTAATGTTTTTCTTCATTGCCTTGTATTTAAATATAGGGTTTTTGAAAAAGAACTCCCTAGATTTAATGTGCCCTATAATCTGTACAAAGAGACATATACTATTCTATTTTGTGGTATTTAATTCACCGACTGTCCAAGTTTTGCTAATGTAAATGTCGGAATTCAGTTCCTTCAGTTGACAAGCCTGCATGAACTTGAAAGTAACGGAGATAGTGCTCAGTTCAGTGCAATAGCTACTCCACAACAAAAGGCACAGTGTGTTATTTGGCTTGTGCAAACTGAGTCTGTTATAATAGTACAACATAAGTTTAGATGTGAGTATGGTGATGAACTATGTATATGTACAGCAAAAACTATTCATAACTGGCTAAAGTCTTTCAAGGAAATTGGCAGTGTTTTAAAGCAAAGTCGCAAGGTAGACCGATAACGTCTGAAGATACTGTTGAACAGATCCATGTTTTGTGTGTTCATAGCTCTAAGAAGTCATATTGGCTAGACGTAGTATAAAATTAGAAGTGCCTAAAGGTACTTTGTACTATGTGAAATGTAAAAGATTTCATTTGTGTGCCTACAAATTACAATTGTTAAATGAAATTAAATCTGTTGATAAAAACAAAAGATTTCAGTTTGCTGTTAACTTTCTACATAGAATTGATGAAAAAAATATTAAAAAAAAAATATTTGTTCTGTTTTCTGATGAGGCAACATTTCATGTGAGTAGAACAGTTAATCATCATAACTGCAAAATTTGGGATGGGACAGAGTCACCACATGTCGTTATTCAGCATCAACATGACTGTCCAAAACTTAATGTTTGGTCTTTCCCCGAGTGAAAGATACTGAGGTGGAAAAAGGGATTGTGTTTTTCTAAGACGATGGTGTCCCACCTCATTACAGTAACTGTGTGCGTGCGGTTACTCCTCATTAAGACATGAAGGAAATGAATTCCTACAAATTATAATGCAAAATATGAACATCACTTCTTTGTTTACCCATTATTTCTCCAGGCTTTAGCGGCAGCTTAGGTCAGCGCGTGATGTGACAGCCCCACCCACTGCTTGTTAAATGTGCTTTATGGGATTGAGACAGCCTTCTGTATAACAACCTTGGACAAGGCTGGCCCAATCTCTTAGCCACCACAAAGCCTGGATTTAACCCCACTTGAGTTTTTCTTTTGGCGACACATAAAAACGTTGTATATGCTGAACAGATTCGTGACAGCAACCATTTCCGGGAAAGAATCATCGCGACAGTTACACCTCTCAACGTGTGTAAGGCAACAAATGGATCACATGTTGAAGTTTACTAACATTAAAAAAAAAAACATGAAGGTATTCTCTTTCATTTTATGTACTTGTTGATAAAGTTTTTTTATTAATTTCATCATTAAATTTACATATAAAACTAGGGAGTTCTTTTTCAAACATCCTGAACTTGTAAATCAAAGTTAGAGTGAATACAATTTAAAATGAAAATTATTTCCAAAAGAATTCAGATTTGGAAATATCACTATAAAATATATTATGCATTAATTTTATTCTTAACTCAAACAATTCCACCTAAAACATATTTTATTTTTCAGTTCTTAACGTAATGTGTTATTAAGTCAGCACAACACTTACTTGTCAAATTCCTTATTGAGCAAACTAATATCTGCCTTAAATTTTGTATCAACATCCAACATAATGGCTTGCTTCTGTGACAATGGTGCAAATAAATGTAGTCCTAACGATATAAAAAATAAAGCGTCACTATAATATGTTCCTGGTGTAGAAGTAAAATATGGTTGCATTGTTGTTATCAATACCGATAGCTTATCTGTAATGTCTTTAATGTTGTAGAATGACATCTGAGAACAAACAGAAAAACCAATCGTGAATTGCAAGTAGGCTACAGTAATTTATTTTTACACATACAAGACGGTGCATGAAATCATCCACCATATGCTTCACTGTATGTTGTAAAGGTTAGATTTTTTTTTGGTATTAGCAACACTGGCAGTATCTTAGTGTCTACTCTTTTTGGGATGGGTCTTTGTCACTTTTTCCTTCACAACTTCAAGTACCTCAAATTTTGTTCCTTTCAATGATGATTTTACTTTTGGGAACAGAAAAACTCACATGCAGTAAGGTCTGGTATGTATACAGTAAGATAGATGTTCTAAACTAGGGAACTCATTGCTTAGCCAAAAAAAGTCGACAACCTCAAGGAGGAATGATTTTTATCTTTATTCAAGGTTGTGGTGGTAAGATGAAAAACTTTCTGTGGGTGTGGGTGTTTTAATAATAAATAAATCAGAGGTTTTACATTTGAATAAGTAAGCAATTTACACATGATTATTTTTTTGTTATTGAACTTAGTAAATAGGCTACTTTATTTTCAATAAAATACTTAAAAATTATAAATTACAGATATGCCTTTAAACTTTTTTAATTATAAAATAAAATAATTAGAAAATTTATAGATTAATAAATGCAATTAATAAATCATTTCACAATGAAAAACTCATTAGCTACTTTTGCGTTGTAATAATTTTGAAGTTATGCTAGTCACTCTAATTTTATTTTTTTAAAAACTTACTGTAGTTTCCATACTTTAGAGAAAATCATATTTTCTATTATCGCTATTGGGCATATAATACGGTATTCTGGCATAAAAATTACGAATAAGATTCAGAACAAGTTATACTGCATATTTACCAAGGTAAAACTTAGATTTGGAGGTTAAGTCAATTTCAGTAATTTTTGTGCCAAAACATTTTCTTATATAGCAAATATTAATAATCCAAAATGTAAAAGTTGGAATTAGAAAAAAATAAAAATAAAAGTAACAAACATTACCTCAAAAAGCACGTGAAAGTAGGTAATATGTAATACATATTACATGTAATACATGTAATAATGAAAAAAATAAAAAAATTTAAAAAAACATAATAACCTAAATCAACCCGATTGTTGGTGATTAATAATTTCATTTGGATATAATGTTAAATTGCACATGAGTAGTACCTCGGTAGTAATGTTGGCACAGTCATCTAGTGTAGTAAATCTAGTGTAATAATATTGCATGATCCATTCAAAGTAAACAGCAATGATGTTGCTATACAGATCCATAAAATGGGTTTACAATAACTTACAATAAATTTGATCATCCACAAAACAAAACAAGAAAACTTGTTAAAATTATTACTTTAGTATAAGCCCCAAAAACTCAGAAATACCTTTACCAAAAAACTAATAGCATTCATATCTGACAAATACAATATCTGTCTGCCTAACTTGTCAAATTATAATATAGGCCAATTCCATACTATACCACTATTAATTAGGAAGTAGCAAATTATGAAAATAAAAAAATAATTAAATTCAGAAAATTTACCTGAACATGTATATCTAATGAGCTACTTGTTTCATTAATAACTCCTTCAGCCAACACTTTACTTGTTTCATCACAAATTACATTGAACCAAAGATCAGCAGAAGAATATTTTAAAAGTGAGGTTAACAAAGTTTTCAGTTTGTTCTTGAGAGGAGAATTTTTATGTTTTACTTTGGTAAATATAAACCACACATAAATCAATGTTTTTCTATTTCTAGTAATAACATTATCAAATGTATTGTTCATTATGGAGGTTTGTAGTTTTTCTGAAATGAGCAATTCTGTTTTATTATAACCATTATGATAGGTTTCTATGAAATAATTACTGTTTGTTTGAAAGGTATAAAATACCAACAAACATAATACAAATAACACAAGATTCAATAACACTTTATAGAATAAACGCATTAATATTTATCCGACACCATTCTTATTTGTAAGTACTTTTTACAATTTTAGAAATAACTATTGTTAGTGTTGTCAAATGTCAATTAATTGTGGTATTGGTTAACAATTCACCTTCACAAACAACAACAAACAAGTCAACCTGCAACCACACACTATACTCACTAAGTCACATAGAGATGGGTAAGAAAACTCCAAACTGTTAAAACAAACTGTTTTGCCAAACGGTAACAAGCAGTTTTAATTGAACTGGATCGTGATTTGTTAAACAAGGAACAACAGTTTGGACTTCCCCACCACCTACGTTCTATTCGAACGTTGCCGCAAGCGCTAAAACTTTTTTCCTGCTAAACTGTTTTCCTGCAAACAGTGCAAACACCTTTTCTTTAACCTGTTATACTTTTTCCCTCTATTTCAAAGTTTCTTGTTGCAACGTAGTGAAGTAAGAACTGTTCGGGCGTTGTCAAAGTTTATCTCTATTTTGTTGCGAGTTTGAAAGTTTTAAATGTAAAATTTGTTGTTCAAACATTTCTTAAACTGTAAAAACAGCCATAATTGTGTTATATATTAGTTTTTCTCCGTAGTTTACTTTGTGTTTAGAAATTTTAAAATATTGAATGGACAATTTTGAAAGTTTTCTTTTACTTTTTTATGTTTTTGTAATTAAGTGCATAGTTTTTAATTATTTATTGGACGTGTGGACTTTTTAGTGTTTAAAAGTGAAAAAACTGTTTTTTGTGATGGGAAATATTACAAACGTCTTAACATTTTATTTTTATCCGGTGCCTAATTTTCTTTAAAAACATTTGTTTTGTTAAATATGTTATTACAATAAACTTTATATTTTTTCTGTGTTGTAAAATGGAAAACTTATTTTTTTGCTAATGCTACTGTTAATAACCTATCATTAACCTATAATAACCTAATGTTAATAAACTATAATTTTGTAACTATATATAGCCAATTTTATTTAAACATATTTGGCCTATGTTCTTATTACTATATTTTACTTATTAAGGTTACTTTTTTCAGTGTTGAAAAATGAAAACCTACTTTCTCCCAAATAAAAATATGACAGTAACATCTCACATTTTGTAAATACATAACCTAATTTTATTTAAACGTATTTTTAATATTTATTATCAATCATCAATATTTTTTAATCAACTAAAACTATTCTAAATTGTTTGCATTTCAGTAAATATGCAAAGGCTATTTAATTTTTAAGTAAAAAAAAGAATACTTCTATTAAAAATTCATTGAATTTTGTAAATATAAAATGGCATATTTCGTTTTGAGGATGTAATTTAATTATTACTACACTTATAAGGATTATTTTTTAAAAATGTTTTACACCAAAAAACAGTTAAGGACATGGTGGTAATGGGAATGAAAAAATAGTCTTAAAAAACTGAACGTTTGTGCTTATGTTTTAGCTGCTAATACAACTTCGAGTTTCATTTTTCTAAACCTGTTTTTTTCAAACTGTTTTTCCAAACAGTTTTTTTTCCAACAAACAGTTCGTTGATATTTTATAAAAATAGCAGAAGTGCCCATCCCTAAATTCACTGCAAAGACATAGCGTTAGCTATTATTACTTTTGCCGCTGGCACTGTGCATAGACCATTCCTAATGTCATAGATAAACTAAATTAATATTAGTTTATGTTATATCATTTTGTATTTGTAAGTACTTTATGACACGATTGCTCCTATAGCCAATTCGATTATATTCAGGGATAGAACAATTAATCTTCTCATAACTGAAATCATAAGTAAGAAACTTTGATTATGATTTACGATCACTATAATTTATAACTTATCTATGGACACAATTGACAATTTCAATCGTCCCCCAACAAACGTAAGTGTCTATGGCCCCCGATCACTACACAGCCAATGCCTTTTTAATCAGTGTTTACTAATACTATCAGCTGTTTTCGATTTAGCTGTGAGGAAACAGCGAAAGGCCTTGGTTAAACTATGCGCTGTTCCAAAAACTTCGTCTTCATATTAGGATGATAATTTTTTGTGGTAAGTTACTGATTTCTAAGGATAAAATATTTTTAAAAAACCATTTCTGTTTTAAAGTTTACGCTGATATTGATTTTAGTAATGCAAATAAAATTAATAAGTGCGTCTTAAATTACGATATAGTATTAAGCTATTTTGAACAAAGGTCTCCATTATGGATTGAGGTTAGAGTTCAGTAGTAGTAACACAAGCCTATTCTTTATAATTATTTCCTTTCTTATTGTAAATGTTTAGATAACTGACGTTATTCGCGGGTTAAAAACAGTACGGTATATTATGAAGGAATGAGGGTTGTGTTGTAATGTAATTATATATTTCCCAAGAATGAAATGTATTAGTTGAAAACACTAAATGTGATAGGCCTAGTAACACTGTCATACCACCCAGAAGCTCCATCACTTTAAATACAACAAATATAGATTTAAAGAGATATTAATTTTCTTTGTTGAATTTTGTAAAGAACATTACTTTTTTATACTGAAATTAAGGTTTTTTCACTTTATTGTAAATATACAATATATGAAGAGGTTTTCCAACAAAACAAGATGGGCTAAAATTGTGGGGAAGTTGGTATTAGGAAGTGAGTAAATAACCTTTATGTATTATTTCATTGAACGTTTTAAATAATAAGGTTAATTGTATTATAGCATAATATAACTTAACTACAATAATTAGGTTCATCCCTAATACAATTAACTAACACATCTATCCTAATAATTAATTAGGCATATTATTTTGTTGAAAAATAATAAAAAGTCATAACAAAATTTTGATTGAATTGGACAATAGGTGTTATTATCACAAATCCTATTATTATATTTCAAGCTACTAATTAACAATTTAATATTAGTATATTAGAATACATATTGTGTAGTTTTATCCTTTTTAGATAGAGTTAAACTTATAAGGCAAGTTAAAATATTAGACAGTATTTCTAACCTATCTTGTAAGAAACTCCAGCTATTGTTTACATTAATCTATAAGTTTATATCAGTTATCTATCCTTTCTTAACTTAGTGGAAAATTTAGCTTGTAAATAAAATATAAATTTAAATAACTTTGGTGAATAACCTAACTAAAAAAATATCATATTAATACTATCCAAAAATAACTAAAAAAATATAAAAAATAACTAAATAAAAATTAGTAAATATTAAATCTGTAGCAAATATTTATAAATGAATTGAAATAATTTGTTTAATATATTAGGTCTATATTGTGCTACAAAAAAATTAGGTTAACCATTTAGGTTACAATGTTATTAATCCTAACTTATACAAAATGTAGTTTACTGATTACAATAATCCTAAAAGTGATGTGCATATTTTTCAGTATTAGAAAGCCATTTACAAAATAAATAAATAGAATATCTAGGTTAGGTAACATGACCAGCCTGTGTTCCCATTAGTCCATTATAGTTAGATTTAACAAATATTATTTTTTTTGAAAAACATGTTTTACTAATCAAAGTATTGAGGAAAGTAAAATTTAGCTGCTACTAATCAAAGTGTATCTTGTCGTTCATATCAAGATACTTGACCTTGACGAGATAAAGAACAATTAATTTATACATTTTACAATGCTAGTGCATTGTATCCACCCACATCATATCTTCACATTTGGAATGGTTTTTACGAATTTAAAAAATCACTGTGTATCTGAATTTAGAAAATATTTGGTAGTTTTAATCAAAAAATAATTGGGGAATATTGTATTTTGTATTTTATCTTTTATGAACATTAGCTCAGCATATTAACAGTGTAAATTTAGTGATTAATTTTTAACCAATAATTGTAGTTAGTGTGACAAACAACACGTTAGGTTAGGTTTTTGACAGATGGTATTTTTAATCAAAAACCTCTGTTATTTGTTTTATTATTGTTAAGAGGAGTATCACTTCAAATTCTATATTCAGTAAAACCCTTTTTAACCAAACACAGATTATCCAAAACTCGAGTTAACTGAAACAATATTAGAAATCAGAAAAAAAATATAGTAATTGGTTAATACTATATTAACCACACGAGTGTCAGTGACTTAATGGGTAACTTGTTTGTTTACTACAATTGGCCAAGGGTATCACAGGCAGAGTGGCACATACCCTTATACCCTCACTTTTATTTTGTCAGTACAGTACAGTACTGTAACTACAGTATAAAAAAGTGCATTTGTCTAGTCAAGATATAAATGTTAACAGCCACGTGGCACTTAAGTGAATAAAGACTGATTCACAAAAAGACTACTCCACTACTATGTGCACTGCTGCATTACTATGACTAATACATAAGTGGCATTGCTACAAACTAAAATAAATACAGTAACAATTAATAGGCTTTAAAATGTATAGTTAATATGTACAGTACACACTGTGATCACTTAAGCAACTTCAACGGTAATCTGTAAGTACAAAGCCTACGCAGCACAATTACATAATCATCACTGGATGATCCCTGAGGTTTACATATGAACTATATGTGATCAGGTATCTTCAACTGCTGCTGATAATGAATACACATGGAAAAGATTTATTTTAGTTCAGTATCTCAACTTTAAAAAACCAAATAGAGCACCAAAATATGACACAAAGGTGTAGGAATGTCCATTTTTTAATCTTTGTGTTATATAAAGAGGCATTTCATAAATGCTACAACTATAAATACCCAAAACTACACTTGAAAGATGCCTACTACAGTACAGTTAACATCTAAACTCTTTTTTAATGTGTAATAAATCAATTAACATACAG
Source organism: Callitettix versicolor (assembly GCA_022606455.1). NCBI lineage: Eukaryota > Metazoa > Arthropoda > Insecta > Hemiptera > Cercopidae > Callitettix > Callitettix versicolor. The sequence goes on from CM040186.1 coordinate 72,625,514, forward strand.
TTTTAGATTGTGTCAGTTAAATATGTTTTTCATGGACATGTGCTTTTCATACTTTGTAACATCAAAATATAGGTTCTATTGATTATCCAAAAATGTCATTGTCCGAACTGTTTCCACTCCTTGTACTTTAGTTAAATAAGGTTTTTCTGTAATAGTATAATCATCATTTATACTAATCATAATAAAATATGTAAAATTCAGTTATTTTAAAACTTTTTGTAGTACCAAAACAATATTTAAAAAGTCCCTGGTAATAATTTTTAAAAAGTCTCAAAACAAAAAAATCTTGATGTCAGTTTCTTTACTAAAAAAAAAGAAAAATAATTTTACCACATTTTAATACTGTGATATTGTGGTAGGCCTCTATATTTTTACACTCACACTTACATTTAGGGAGGCGATAATATCCTCAATGTGCTTTTTGCCCTAAAATAAAATAAAAAACTATTTCTGAAAGGACATTGTAATATTGTTTTCTGATGAAACCTTTATTTGCAGAGATAAACCTAATAATTTGATGGTGTAGTTTTATGAAAATTATATAAGGTAGCCTATTCTAGACCTGTGGTTACCATACACCAACCACATGCTTTGAACATGTCTAGTCTAGACCTGTAATATTAAAATCTATAGAAATCCTTCTTGAATTTCCCGCTCCAAAAGAATAGTAGTAGTATGTACTACTACTATGTAATAAGTAAAATGTAAAAATGTGAAAATGTAATAAGTAATATGTGAAAATTAATGTAATGATTAGAATTTTTTTAAAAATGTGTAGGTATAACAAAATAAACAAATTAATGGGTTCAAATCATACTAACCCATACCTATTGCTGGGTTGTGCAATTATTTAAATGAAGGCTACTTTATTTGGGTTGGTTGACAGTAGCCAAACTCTTTACTCAATATTAGGGTCTAATGTAAATAAATTATTTTTAGTTGTCTTATAATCATATTTGTTTAACATCACCAATCTCAGAAAAAAATATGTATAACCTAACCTGACATGTATGATGTTTATTAATATTTAAACTACTTAATAATTAGACTGTAATGTATGACTTGAAATAGTAACTAGTTTAGTTAGCATTATCTGAAATGAGCTTCAAAATATTGTTTCAGTGTAAATAAAACTGCAGTGCCACGGAGGAATATTACGTAGTAGCCTACAGTGGAAGAATGGCTTTATAATTTAACACAGTTAAAACCTCATCATGTTCAAGAAGGTAGCCTTGTCTCTTTTAGAATTTCATTAAATATATTTTTCAATATATGGAATTTAATATATCTTATAAATTAATCCTAACATTGAAGTCAGTATCATAAAATATGTCTGTTACTAAATTTTTGGTCAATAAAACACTTTTGGATAATTCTCTAGTGTGTGAGCAGATATCATTTTTAGATTATGAAATAAACCAAGTCTTGCAAGTGGTCACTTTGAAAATGTTAAAAAAAATGTTGAAAATGTTAAAATGTTTAAGTGTTTTACAATATTAACATTAGCTATACGTAAAAGTATCTATTTGTCATTTTTCCGATATAATAATCCTCTCGGGAATTTTTAAAAAAATGTTTTATTAGTGTCCATTCTAGGATATTTTTTCTAGTAAAACCATTATGACCAATACCTCATAGCACAAAATTGAAATTTAAAAATTAAAATAAAAAAATCAGACTATAGAGATAATTAAAAAAAACGAAATATAATACAAATCTTAAATATTACCTGTAGCTAGATAACAATAATATTTATTTTGAAACTATAACAAACTATACACAATTTATTGTAAGGCTGTGAACTGGCCCTATAATAATAACAAACTTATGAAGGCTGTTTTTGAGAAAATAGGCTATATTTTGTAATAGGACCACTTTTTGGACTCAGTTGATTTTAAAACACATATACAGTAGAGTAAATATTTAGGTGCTTATTTTCTAGATCAATATTTTGGGGCAAAAAAATATGAAATTGCCAAGTTTTTGCTTTTCCATAAACAGCACATAGTGACTTTACAGTGAATAGGATATAGCGAGTGTGTGTGTGTGTGTGTGTGTGTGTGTGTGTGTGTGTGTGTGTACACATTCTATCGCTCTCTGTCTTTTTACTGTATAGTTCATGTAAGTGATCCCAGATAACAAAACATTTGACACTTAAACAGTTAAAGTAGGCTTCACACCATACAATTGTATCTTGTTTTATTGCTTAATATATTCATTTTATAATTTGAAAAATGTCAAAAACCCATTTTCAAAATAAGCCCTGTTATTAATGAAATAATAATACATTTGTATACTTCCAACAACTGTTTTATTTGAGCCTTGACAACCAAGATTTCACTTGCTAGGGTATTGAAAATGTTGAAAAAAAATCTACAGTATAGTATTTTAATAAAATGATTGAAGTTAAAACAGCTAGTACATTATATTTTTGTTAAGGAAAAACCCACTGTAAGAACTAGGAAGGGGATAGCAAAGGAGAGAATCGTTTTTTCCCTAGAAAAAATATAATATTGTACTAGCTGTTTTAACTTCAGTCTGTTAAGTGGCTTAGACAGTGCTCTAACAGAGTGGCATCTTGGTTGGACGTTTTGGAAATATACAAATATCTTATTATTTCATTAATATACTGGATTTCCACCAAGTGTCAACTGTCTTAAGTATAAGTAAAACCCAGGTATTAGTTTACTGTTGTATAGTTTACATGTAAAATTAAGCTTTTTGTGATATTTTACTGTTTTTTTAACCTTTTCCAACCACTAGAATCCAGACAAGTGGCTCTCTATGATATTTACTATCAGTTACAAGCTGCATTTCAAATTTTTTCTCTTATTATGCTTGTAACATTTATTCACACGTATTAGTGAAAGTAAAAATGTAGAAGAACAATCTGCTTCACGTTATAAAAAAAATAATGTAATATTGTACTTTAATAAATATACATTGCATGAATGTTGTTCAAATTTTCTCATACTCATTTAAATTAATAAAAATTGATATGAATTAAATTAAGCACTCAAACATGCCTGTTGGTTGTACGAGGTACTACCCAAAAGTTGGAGAATTTGAATTCCATGTGGTAACTGTTCTGGTATAACTTACTGCTGATAGAGTGGGTGAGATAGGGGGGAGTGATAAGAGTACTCTTTGTTTATTAGTATGCCAACAGCTGTGATTGTAAGAGGTTGCATTCTTTAGTTCTGTGTGTTTGTGTAAAGTTATGTTTAAGTATTCCAGCGATTTTTTAAATTGTGTTAATAGCAGATCTTAAGGAGCAAGGAACCTGCATCAAACTTTGATTCAAGCTTAAGACAACTGCTGCAGAAAGCCATGACATTCTTGTGGAAGTATTTGATGACAATGCTGTGAGTCAAACTTTTTTGTGGCACAAATGCTTCAAGTATGGACAAACATCTACCAATGACAATGAGTATTCAGGACGACCATCGACATATACAACACTGGAAAACATTGTGAAAGTACGAGAGACTACTGTTGCAGATCATACACGAACAATCCATGATGTTTGTGAAATTATAGGAATATTGTACAGGTCTGTGCAACGTATCTTGTGAGACACATTGCTGCAAAATTTGTACCAAGAATGCTGAGCAGCGACTAGAAACATCATCGTGTAGCTACACTGTCTGAATTGAAAATTGCAGCAACAGATGATGTCGACTTCATTTTCAGTGTCATAATCGTTGATGAGATAACGGGCTTGAAACTAAACAGCGGTCATCCCAGTGAAAGTCACCATCTTCACCGCGGCCAAAAAAAGCATGTCAAATTCATAGTAACATGAAGTCCATATTGTTTTTTTTACATTAAAGGCATTATCCTCAAGGAATTGTTCCTCCTGGTCAAACTGTCAATGAAAAATTTTATTTTGAAGTGGCTAAGAGCATTAGGTGCTAATGTTCAGAATAGTGGGAGAAAAAGAGTTCTGTCTCTGTGCACACATCACTAGCCATTTGGGATTTTTTGGCTTCCAATAACAGTAGTGATTCCCCCCATCCTATTTAACTAATCTTGTCCAATACAACTTTTTTCCGTTCTCCAAAAATAAAGTCAAAATCAAAAGACTGTTGTTTTGACACAATTGATTAGATTCAGCAGAATTGCAAGACATGCTTTGGACACTTGCAGTCTTCTAGGGATGCAAGGAAAAATGTTGCAAAGAAACATGTGCCATGTTGCAAGGAAACATGGAAACATCTTTGCGATCATTGTATCCCAAAGGGGACTATTATGAAAGAGATGGTGAAAACTAGCAGTTTTGGTAAACAGTTTTATTTTTACGAGAAAGTTTATCTGATTTTTTGGATAGAACCTCGTATTGCTAATACTTAAAAATATCTTGTTTGGAAATTATAGACAAAAAAAACCAAGAAAATTGCCGTATTTCTTAAAATTGTTCAAACAGCTTTTACTAAAATTTTGGTCATAATGAAGATTCACAAATCAAGTCAATGTGTAACAATTTTGAAATAAAATGTTTTTTGGGTTCATAGTTAATTGAAAAAGTAAACCCTCATGGTAGGTTAAAATATGTAACTAAATTATATAACCAAATAAGTTCATTGCTATATAGACTTAAGTGGTTATTATTAATTTGTTAAAAAGTTTATGCTTCATTTTTTTATTTAATTAACAAAATTTTGTTTTTAGGTAGAAAGAGATGAAACATTGGTATTTATTTGCGTGAATTTCACTTCATTTTGAATCGTCTCAAACTGTTCTAAGGTAAATTTAATTATGATTGTATGTAATTATGATCGTACTCATTTTCAGCCATTAAAAAGTCGAATATCTTTAATTAAAAAATATTGCTTATTTCTGAAAATATTGAAAATCATTTGATCGTAATGTTGTAAACCGTAATTACAATTAATTGAAACTGTAATCAACAAAAATGTTACCAATGAAAATAATTTTATAGTATTGTTTTTATACTTTTGATACTGGTATAAGATACCACCAGCTCCTTATTAAATATAACATTTAAATAAAAGATTGTTATTAAAATCAAAAAAGGAATATCTTAGGGATGAATTTAATTAATTAATTTTGAAACAATGTGTTGTGCACACGACTGTCCCAAGTAGTATAAGTTAACATTTCTATAACGAGCAGTAACATTGTCATTTTATTGCTCCTTATTATTGATGTACACCAAAATCTTGCTTCGTCAGCTAGAACAGATTTATGCACTATGCTAAACTAAAAATAAGATTTTTTCTGTTTACTAAAAAAAAGCACTAAAATTACAATGTTTGTTTCATTTTGTTCAGAAATAATATGCCAGCAGTTCCAAGGCCAGGCAGTCTTAAAGATCCTGAGATCGCAGAACTCTTCCAGAATGATGACCCCGAGAAAATATTTGATGACCTTCGAGAGATCGGCCATGGAAGCTTTGGAGCAGTGTACTACGCGAGGTGTCTTATTACCAAGGAAATCGTTGCTATTAAGAAGATGTCATATGTTGGTAAGCAAAGTTTGGAAAAGTGGCAAGATATCTTGAAGGAAATTAGATTTTTACGTCAGTTAAGTCATCCTAATACTGTCGAGTACAAAGGATGTTACTTAAGAGATCATACAGCATGGTTAGTTATGGAATATTGTCTTGGTTCGGCATCGGATATTATTGAAGTACATAAACGTCCTTTGAAAGAAGAAGAAATTGCTGCAATTTGCGAAGGTGTACTGAGAGGCTTACATTATTTGCATTCCTTGGACAGAATCCACCGTGATATAAAAGCTGGTAATATTTTACTAACTGAAAATGGGACAGTAAAACTAGCTGACTTTGGCTCGGCTAGCATTAAATGCCCGGCAAACAGTTTTGTTGGGACACCTTATTGGATGGCACCAGAAGTTATTCTTGCAATGGACGAAGGGCAGTATGATGGTAAAGTGGATGTTTGGTCTTTAGGAATAACTTGTATCGAATTAGCTGAGAGAAAGCCACCATATTTTAACATGAATGCGATGAGTGCTTTGTATCATATTGCCCAAAATGATACTCCAGTTTTACAATCACCTGAATGGTCTGATATATTTCGACATTTTGTAGATTCATGTTTGCAAAAAAATCCAGTCGAGAGACCGACTTCAGGAAAACTTTTATCACATCAATTTGTTACCCGTACTAGATCACCACATGTACTAATAGATTTGATTCAAAGGACAAAAGCAGCTGTTCATGAATTAGATCATCAGAATTATAGAAAAACAAAGAAAATATTAATGATCGATGCATGTGAAAGTGAGAGTACTGCCGGCGATGCTGATGATACTCCGGATGAACAGACCGGATGTGATAGCAGTAAAAGTGATAGTATCACATCAGAACATTCAGTACAGTCGATGGGTGTAAGCGCTTCATCTCAAGGTAGTTCAACAAATAGTATTCCACCAGCTGCTGAGATTAATCATGACAATAACTATCCTCCGTCCATGAGGAGTAGACACAAAGCAAGTAATTCCACTGCACTTGCTGAGCACGGACCAAATAATTTTGCTACGCTCAGAACAACATCAATAGTAACAAAACAACAAAAGGAACATATGCAAGAAGAAATGCATGAACAAATGACTGGATATAAAAGAATGCGTAGAGAACAACAGAGTGCGTTAATAAAATTAGAAGAGCGGTGTAAAATTGAAATGGAAAATCACAAACAGGTTCTGGATAAAGAGTATGAAGCACTTTTACAACAGTTCAGTAAAGAATTAGAGAAATTACAAATTAAACATCAACAAGAGTTGGAGAAAAAAATCAAACAAAACGCGAGTGCGGAGAAGAAACTTCAGAAAGAAATAATGGGTAGACAGGAACAGGACCGGAAAGCTTTTGATGCTCAGAGAAAGAAGGAATTTAAAGCGAATAAAGAAAGATGGAGAAGAGAAATGAGTCAGGATGATTCAACACCTAAGAGGCAAAAAGATGCTGCCTTACAAAGCCAGCAAGAAAATTTAAGACAGATAGAAGCAAGAGAGGAAAAAAGGTTGGTTCTTGGGCAAAAGGAATATTTAGAGCTTGAGCTTAGAAAATTTCATCGTAAAAAGTTACTTGTTTTCCATAGTTTGGAACAAGAATTGTTAAGAGAAGAATTAAACAAACGACAACAGCAATTGGAACAAGCACATTCTATGCTTTTGCGACATCATGAGAAAACTCAAGAATTAGAATATCGTCAACAAAAAGCTGTGCATCAGTTACGAGAAGAGCAAATTCTTCGCCAGCACCATACCGAACAACAAAACCAACATGACTACATGACACGTTCCGAACGAGACCTAAAAAAGAAACATGCTCTTGAACTAAAACAACAACCCAAAAGCTTAAAACAAAAGGAAATGCAAATTCGCAAACAATTTCGTGAAACCTGTAAAATTCAGACAAGGCAGTATAAAGCTTTGAAAGCTCAAATACTCGCAAGTACACCAAAAGAAGAACAAAAGACTGTTATAAAAAAGTTAAAAGAAGAACAACGAAGAAAGTTGGCGTTATTAGGAGAACAATACGAACAGAGCATTGCGCAAATGTTACAGAAACAATCTATCCGCTTAGATGAGTCGCAGGTAGTTGAATGTCACCATTTGAAAGATAGGTTACTTTATGAATTGGAAATTTTAATGGCATATCAAAGTAAAAATAAAATGCAAGCTGAAGCTCAAAGAAATCGTGAGCGAAAAGAATTAGAAGATCGTGTGGCTGTACGCAAATCATTACTCGAGCGAAAGATGGAGCTAGAAACACAGCAGTTTCTACAAGAGCGGTCTGAAAGAATCCGTCTGCTTCATGAAAAGCAAGATCGTGAATTAGAAGGTTTTGATGAAGAGTCCGCAAGATTGGGATTTAGTGCGTTGGCTATTGCTGAAGCATCCAAAGAGATGTATCCAGATGACGACAGCCTGTCGGGCAGTATGCTTAGCTTAGCTCACAGTAACTGTCCAAATCCCTAGTCTATACAAATACACATATTTTGTATATTCAATAAATATAAACTATGTTTTCATAGTGATATGGGCTGCAATATATTACAGGTAGTAAAAGAACCTACAGGTTTTTTAGTGCAAGTAGCAAAGTGGTACTCTGTGAACATTACCAGTGTTGAATATTGAAACAAACAAGATTTAGTGAAATTTAATATTATTTCCAAATAGTGTATAGCCTACTTAAACTTGTGTAATTTACACTTAAAATATTAACACATAATGTGTATAAGCATATACTGTGTTTTTAGAAATTACTATAAATCATGAAAGTATATTTTTAAAGTTAAGGATGTTTAAAAATATAGAATGGAATACTGTATTATGTCTGCTCCATAAGAACAACACTTTAAATTTATCTCAGATTTGAGCATTCCTTTATAAAGTAGAATAAATGCTTACTTGCTGTTGGTATTAGTAAAAGATTTTGCTACCTAAAAACGTTTTATAAAATTCTTTTAAAAGTGTTGAAATTAATGACTGCTTTCATACTAGTATTTTTTAATAAATTAACACTTCATTAATAAACATCTTAGAGTATTCACTTAGGCCTAGTAATATCTAACCTTTTTACAAGAATTTAAACACAATTTACATTTTTACAAATCTTTTGTTCAAAGTATAAAATACAAATTAATGCACTTATAATTATGCAAATATAATGGCAAAATCATAATTGTATTTGGACTATTTTAATGACCTACTGTGAGAGGAAATTTACCCAATCAAATGGAGCAACATCTTCTTGAATTCCATAAATTCTCATTCCTTTTCCATAAAAAAATTAGAACTTTTAAGTTTTAAAATTCAAGAATTTTAATTTTGTTAAATTTTTTAAATTAAAAACTAATAATGATTTAATTTAAAGATAATTTCATTTGAATTTTTAAAGTACCTATTAAATCATTTTGTGATATGTTTGGCGTCTGTTCAGATTGTGTTACTTTAGATGTATAAAATACTCAATAGGGTTCCTGACAAATTTAGACAATCGAAAATATGTAATTTGGTTCAGTCTCTAATAAATCTAAAGTGATTCAGTGTGTTATTATTGTGCATGTGATTTGTGCAAAATAATTACTTTTGAAATATACAAAATAAAACAAAGCCAAACAAACTCATTTCAATATAAAAGTAATAAAAAATCAAACATTACAAGAAAGAATTTATAGAAAAGTTAAACTGAGTTTATTCGCTCATAAAATGTGTGCAGTTCTCACTGTGGGTTATTCTGTGTGGAAGTAGCAATTTTCTATAGAGCAGAGACAATCCTAGCCAGAAAAATTGTACCTTAAAGGTGGGCTTCTATAAATCACTCGGAGGTGTAAACGGCTTTACTCAAGTCAGTTCCAAATTTAGTTCCTTTATACATCGTTCATCTCTAAACTCATGTTTAAAAAAATAACTTTTTAATAATAACAGAGTTACAGAACTACAAAAATGTAAAATTCAGTCCCTGAAATTGTGCAGATTTCATGAGCGAAGAATATCAGCTTTAAATAGATTATGTAGTACCTTCAATAAGTTCTACAAATTGTGTAGTTGTAGTGTAGTACTTCGATTAAACAAGGGCTGATCAAACTAGATAAGAAATTTTTACCACTCAATGTTCATTCATTGAAGTATTTTTAATTTACTGAAATATGAAATATTTTTGAAAAACATGATGTTTATATGATTTATATCAAAGCAAGGAAAAATAATTGGGCCTATATGCAAAAGTAAGACCTGTGTTCAGGTACAATATATGTTTGTGCCCTATATTACTTGCCTTTATTACTATGTGTGTTTTGCTTATATATGTGTGTACAGGCGTGTGTGCGCACCTGAAAATACTTTTGGCCCAGGGGATGGGAAGATTAACTATAATCTTCTTGCATGCTATAAATAACCATTGTATCAGTTCTGCTCCAGCTAATCGAAGTTCTACGTTAGAGTGGTTTTTCAGGCTATTTTTTAATTGAATGCAAAGATTTTTTCTAAAAAACCTTAAAACTTTTAAATAAAAAACCTCATCAAAATAAAAGATTTTCAAGTTTCCTATAATGCTTTGCAAAACACTTTAAATAGAAATAGATTATGTAGGTTGAGCCAATCAAGTCAAACTGGTGTTGTTGTAAATATAGTATTGTGAAAAAATAAATTCAAAATGCATGTAAACATTATGGCTGTACACATACACTCAAAACAAAAAACACAAATTTTTGCAGTCAAAATGTACCTCAGAAATACATTGTTTCTTTGTAATGCTTTTTGATTAAAATATCATATTTCTGATGTGTATATTTTAATTGTATAAGTTTGTATTTATGTTTTGTTTTACTTAGATAATAGGCCTACAGGTGTGCCACTGTATAAGTATTTTTTGGTTTTTTTCTTCATTTATCTTGATTCTTACAAATTATTGTGAACTGATATTCTACTCAAGACAAGGGTCGAGTTCAAAAGAAAACTTTTCTGTTAACATACCTTGTACTAAGTTTTATAATATTTCATATAAATACAAGAAATATGTTACAGCTTCATTAAATTTCTGTTATTGAACTAAAAATAAAAATCATGTATCATGTTTTCTGTTCCTTTTTTTTATTTTAATTACAATAATTTGTTTGAAAATGTGACAAATTAACATAGCTAGTTTTTAACAATATAACCTAAAACTTATTATAACCTATCCGCTGTTCAATGAAATCAGCTGATCTTTACGAATTAATGTAAAACAACTGGTATTTTAATATAACTAGTAGAATTAAATTAACGATTCCTTTCTTGTACTTAAATCGGTCAAATTTCTTTATTGTTTCAATAGTGTAACGGTTATTGCATGGAGCCGCCTCGGTGGTCTAGTGGATAGCGTACTAGGCTTTCACCCCGAGGACCCGGGTTCGATTCCCGGCCAGAGCTTGTCATTTTCATACACTATAAATCATCTATTGTCTGCATTAGCCCAAGTGTGCACAATAGAAAAAAAAAGGTTATTGCATGTGGCTCACATGAGAAAGATCCCCAGTTTGATCCCGGCAGAAACACAGATATTTTTAATTATAATTTAATATGGGACTTGTAACACACAAAATATAGTGCTATATATCAATATAAACATGTTCCTCGCATCACACATCTGACAAAATCCCAGCATCATAACCAACCCTAAAACATGATACATGTAAAAAAAAACTTCTCAAATTTGCTAGATCTAATATACTCAATAATAAATGTCTTTTCAAGATATTTTTTCTGTTTGTTTAAATCCCAAGTTATTGGATTTTTTATTACTGAATAGAACAGTGGTAGTTTCAGATATAATTTTTAAGGATAAATGGAAGTTTTCAAAGAGGTCAAAGTCATTAATTGAAAAATTGTATATTAATTTATTGTGCGTACTATTCGTACACTGTTTAATTCAGTGAATCAGGTTTTGTGTAGTGATTGAGATACTGAATGCAGTGCATAAATTATTTTTTCTAATGTTTGTAAATATTAAAAAAAAAATGTTTTTACTAGAACATATCTCTACAAACTCCTCTTTATAACCCATTTAAGGGGAATGGTAATGATTTCATTACAATGTATTGTTTTAGTTGATATCCTGACCTTAGCTGTCATCTTAGTTAAAAGGTGTTAAACATTTAATTGTAAGTTTAATGTATAATGAGGCTCAGTGACAGAAAAAGACTTTTTAAAATATTGTTTGATATGAACTTATGAGTGCTGTAAAACAGCGGAAAGTTTGCCACAACTATGTCTCGTATGCAGGTTCATGTTTTGTTACTACCTTTGGCTTTTCTATGTACTGCATGTGTTTTTTATATCAACACCCACATCTTCATTAGCCTAACGAGCACACAAAAAAAACTTACTTAAAAGGCAAATTTTTGTTATTTATATTATGATTATTATCAGCAAATTTGCATTAAAAAATAAGCTACGCATTGGAGCAGCCAACATAGTTAAAAAAATCCTGACCTGGGGTCGTTAAAAATCATCTTGTGTTAATCCTCTGGCGTGTACAATGTTTCTACAATTTGTATCGAACTTTACTTCAATAAGTAAATAAGTACTTTGATTTTACTTGTTGACAAATTTGTTAGCTGACAAAATTCTTTTTCAACTGTTTCAAAATGCAGCCATTAAGATTTTAAAATTTGAATTTAAAAAAATCTGATTTCACAGATAAAATACTAACTAATACTCATTACATTGGTAAAATTAGTTTTTTAAAGTTATGAACTTTGTGGTGATCAGGGTTTATTTTCATATTTTTTTATCGTAAAATATTAATATGTTCGTAAAATATTTTATGATGAAACACATTTTGTGAGTGCCGCAACTGTTAATATTTCAGCAAAATTTAATTTCCATTTAGTTTTGAAATATCTTAAACAACATCTTCCAATTAATGGAATAAAATTGATATTTCAGTTTGTTTTAACAATGTTAAAACATCAAATTTATTAATTTTACTGAACAAAATTACGCATTTATAAACTTGTTTCTAATTAAAAAGTGTAAAAAAAAAAAAAAAATGCGGGCATTGTGTCATTTCATATAGGATAGAATTATTTCTAGGTAGCCAAATCAATACAGTATCAGTATAAAGACACTACAGTGTTAAGAGGCGTATATAACTTCCAGTGTAGGAATACAATATATTGATTTTGTTAGGATAAGATAGTTTGTCATAATTAAAACAAATAATACATTTTAGGTTATCCTAGCATAGACAGTTTGTAAAGCTTCTTTATGTATTGATAAATTATAGTAGAACATGTGATGTTTTTATATAATAAAACTTCTTTTTTGTAAATATATAAATATACATATTATAGGTAATGCAAAATTTTGTCTTGCAGCTTCGACTTAAAATTTATTAGTTAAATTTCATTTTGAAATTTATAAATGCAGGACAATAAATTTTAACTTTGTGTTATTAATAGAGCATAAGTTATTTTGTTTAAAGATGAATTTATTGTTTATACATATATTAATTTACATATATATTGTTTTATTGATGGATTTAATGTAACATTGATTTGTTTTGAATGCATCTAATTCTTGCTAAAACAATAACTGTAAAACTACAAAATTTGATCTGTGTTGAAATTGAAGGATGCAAATTAACTGAATAACAAATTGCCAGCAAGTATACTTTGAACTCACTGGACCTGAAAATGGATAATACTGTAAAACCTTAGTTAATTGAACTCTGGTCATCTGAAGTCCGGGTGATCCAAAACGGATCCAGAATTGCAAATCCCTTAAAAAAATTATGGGAAATAAATAAAATGTACAGGAATCTAAGGGAAGATCGCATGGACTAGCAAAGAAGTAAATGCTTGATCTTGAGTTGATTTCCTTCAGCCGCTGACTTCCAAGTTTAAGTATACCTACACTGCCAATCCACACCCCTGCTCACCTCACTGAAATCCACATTAATACAGCGGTCAATACAGAATTTCAGATCTCACTTAATTTTAGATTTAAAAATTTAAGTAGATAAAATTTGTTGAACAATGCAGCAAGTCAATGCCAGCTGACATTCTTGTAATGAAAAGATGGCAGGCTCACTGCTCAAAAACGTTGCGAGAGATGTAAGCAAATTACAGAGTTTTTTAATGAATAATACTTAACCTATAACCTACTTATCTTAAATGCAGTATACAGTTTATTGATATAAGCCTAAATATGTAATTTATAACTTTAATAAAATTATGTATAGCCTAAAGAGTTTAGAATCATTTGACCTTCAAAATCTTCTAGAATTAATTAGATACAAAAAAAAATTACATGTGTATGTCTTAACAGAAAAAAATTGTTAAAAATGGCTTCCCTCTGCTTTTATTTTGGATAACCGGGAATGGACTGTATTTTGGTAGTGAGGCCATAAAGTATAATATTACATAAAAATGACTGTGTTTGAATAATTTATTAAAAGGAAAAATTAGTCCAGATGTTTTGTTGATAAAGGAGCTCAAGTACCTCACATAAACTAGCTGAATGTAGGTCTTATTGTCCTAACAGATTTAATTTTAGATCAATATATTTTGTAAAGAATTAAAATACAGTGAACTTTAATTTGCTCATATTTAATTTGAAATTGCCATTAATTTGTTTTTATTTGGTCCCTTGAAATTCATATTGAAAAAATGTTAAAAAATCTCATTTCAGCATTTTATTCAAATGTACCTCCATCTTATAAATAGTCACTGTATAAAAAGTAAATATTACAAAAAAGAAAATCATGTTTTTATTGTTGTGTGCTAAGTTGCTGGACATTGTCACATCAAACAATGTTTTTGTAATTAATAATTAAAACCATACATTATCACACATTGTTATAGATAATAATAACTAAAAGCCTATTTGTGACAATATTAAATATGCTATGTGTATGAGTGTGCATTAATGTCAAGATTAAAGTGTTGAAAATCTTTATAGGTTATTTATCTAATTGGTCCATTTTTTTTCTTTACGCCCATACTTTATTCCAGTTAGACTAATGAGGACGAGGGGTCAGTGTTAATGGTAAACGAAAAGCAATGACGGGAATAACTGTGGTTCGAACTAAGAACCTTTAGGTGCACAGTTCAGAGATGCAGCAGATTGACCGGTGCTTTAGTCACATCAATTACCGAGCCTTGTTAATTAGTCCAAAGGCAAACAACAACCATAACAATAAAAATAACCAAGTATGTTTCAGGCTGGGACATCTGGTGTAATAAACAAAATAAATATATTGTTACTTTTACACTATATGAAGTACATATATAAAAAAGTGACAGTAAAAAATTTCTGTGGATATGTCCATTTTAAGGTATCCTGAGTTCAAAGTCTTTTCCCTTTGATATGTATATGTGCACATCATTGGAGAATACATGAGTGACTAATTTCATTAAAACTTGCATATAAGTGGCCCATATTTTGGCACAGTTTTTAAAATTTTTTTCAAAAATATTAGTTTCCACATTTTTCATAAAAAAATCATACAAAATAATATTTTCTTCAAAATTGGATTTAGCGATTTTAATCAAGTTTTGCTGATTTCAAGTTTTCGTATAGCCAAACAAAATATTTTGGTATCTTTAAAAAAAATCCAGTTTAGTAATTAATTTCCCAAAGTTAGATCAGGAAAGGTTAATTATACATATATAGATTCATAACTCAGATCTGTGTACCAAATTTTAAAATATATTTCAAGGGTAAATGGAAATATTTAATTTCAAACTGTAGGTAAATTTATTTATTTTAAATTTGCTATACTGACTTATGTATTGTGAAGTATGACAAAAATTTGATAAACTAGATATTTTTTTAATGATTTTCAATTTGAATTTTTCAGACAAATTATTACTTTACTTTGGTATTTAAATAACTCCAGTAAATGTGAGAAAATTTATGTACCTAGTTGATAACATCTATTGTAAATTATGCTTCCATTGTTTTACACTTCATTTTCAAAAGACCTTTGCTTATGAGTTTGAAGATGGTTAGACAACATTTTGCTAAAATTTTGACAATTTATAATGTAATTATTCAAAATAACACAACTTATAATAATTTTGAAAAGAATAATATACATACAAAATATGGACACTAGAGTGGTGATGCTTTTTTTATTATTATTATTGTAATTTATGTTGTTTCATTTCTCTTAGTTAAAAAAAATCTTTATTATAATAGATTATAAATTAATAAATACATAATACATTCGCTTACTACAATATATTTGTAATGTTAATTCTATGTATTTGGTGTAAAGAGGGCTATTTATTTTACCCTTTCCAAAATGTTAATAAATAATGTAATCTAAGTTTTCTTCTGTCTGTTTCTTTGTTTAGTTTATTTTAACCCATGTTTATTTACAAAGACAAATAATACAGTGGCCTATGTAGCTCACTGTTTATTACAAATCAGTAATAAACTGTACGTTGTATTTATATCAAAATTGGTAGATATTGACAAAACTGCCATGCAAGTAATATTTTTTAATATCCTAACACTTTTATTTCTACATATCACTGTTAAAACATTGCATTCATGGTGCGACCACTTTTCCAAAGACAGGAGCTGTCTGGAGCGATGTGTTCAATTGTTTGTACATGCAGTACAACACAGAAGCCAAACTCCGAACATTAACTATTTCTTGGTCAAGGGAAATATGGTTTTTTTAATTACTGTGCTAAAAACAAATACTTGTTTGTATATCCACTTGTGGCCCCTGAACTAAAAGTGTTGGGTAGTCAGTTCACCTACAAACCCCATAGAAACTAATAATGTTTGATTTTAACAGACATTTTAATTTTCTTACATGGTGTGACTGACATTTTCTCCTCTGTTATTTCTTCATACGAGGTTTGTCCAATAAATACGCGAACTAAGGTCATAAAAACTTTATTTTACAAAATTTCATCTACATTGTTTTTGTCCCCTTCAAAATACTCTCCATTCACTGCTATGCACTTATCCCATCTTCTTTTCCACTCTTCAAAGCACCCTTGGAAGTCCTCGGAAGTCAGGCTTTTCAGTCTCCTCGTCGTTTCTTGTTTTATCGTGTCCACATCTTCCCAATGCTGTCCCCTCATCACATTTTTGCATTTAGGGAATTGAAAAAAGTCGCAGGGGGCGAGGTCCGGTGAATAAGGGGGATGATCAAGGATAGTGATTGAATTTTTAGCCAGAAACTGGCGAACAATCAAAGCCAAATGTGCGGGTGCATTGTCTTGATGAAGAATCCATCCATCGTTTTGAGTCAAATGTGGACGCACTCGATCTCTCAAACGCTTGAGAACGTTAAGGTAGAACTCAGAATTTACCGTTTTTTCCTCAGGAAGGAATTCATGATGAACAACACCTTTGAATCAAAGAAAACCAGGAGCATGACTTTGATTTTTGATCGGCTTTTCCTTGATTTTTTTGTTCGAGCTTCACCTGTTGCTTTCCACTCCATGCTTTGCGATTTCGATTCGGGGTCATACTCGAAAAACCACGATTCATCACCAGTGATAACCTTATTTAAGAATCCAACATCATTTTCCATGGAATTTTTCCAGTCAGTAACACATTCGACTCTTCTCAACTTTTGATGGAGTCAGCAGTTTTGGCACGATTTTCAGACAAACCTTTCTTAAGCCCAAATGCTCGGTTAAGATTGTGTGCACTGTTGATTTTCCTAAATTTAGTTCTTCAGCTATCATTCGGACAGTTTTTTGGCGATCAGTAAGGACAAGACGCCGCACACGATCAATGTTTTCATGCACACAAGAGGTTGAAGGTCGTCCAATTCTTGCATCATCCGTGACGTCTTCTCGACCTTCTTTAAAGCGCTTAATCCACTTGAAAATGGCTGTTTTCTTCATAGCATTATCACCATAAACAACTCTCAACATTTCAGCAATTTCTTGGTAATTTTTACCAAGCTTTACCAAAAACTTGATGTTAATTCGTTGTTCAGTGAATTGGTCAATTTCCATATCGACGAACAAAAAAATAATGCAAAACTAAAAATAACTCTACTCGCAAGATCCGCACAGCGTAACGTTCTGCCAAGCACTGACGGCTCATTGGGTCCCAGACAACACGTGAGGCCAGTGGGCGTGGCTTAACTCTCCGTAATGGCCACCATATTCGACCAGTTCGCGTATTTATTGGACAAACCTCGTATTTGATTTTTTTGAATGTTCTTGTGGATATTTTAGTTTCATTTGAAACACGTTACAAAATTTTTTTCAGTCGAGTAAGGAATGTCTTGTTATTTACCCCAATGGTCATATGATCTATAATATTATTTATAATTTCTTTACTTATGAACCAAGCACCTTACTTTTACGTAAATTTGTATTGAAATAAAAAATATATATATTAAGAAATAAATAAATGATTCTCTTTAAGTAAATCATGCCAATAAAAAAAAAAAAATTGTTAGAGCACTAAATATTCACCCTAATATTTAACAATAAGTACATATTGTATTGCAAACACTACAGTCATAGACAAAAAAATCATAGCTGAATAAATAGGAGTAAATCATTAAGGCCATTGAAGTATACTGGGTGAGAGACATGCAGGGATGCAGTATATCACTGCTACAGGGGTCACGATAGGCAAGACAAGCTATTACTTTTTATTAGGATTTTTCGCGCCTAAAATGCTAAAACTTGTAAATAGTAAACAGATATCAACATTATCTTTTAATGTTTACAATTTTATTAGGGAAGTTGATGTTAGATTTAAACATTACTATTCTTGGCAATTCATTTGTGAGGGAGAATGTTAAAAATATATAATTAGTTGATTAGATTGCAAGTTTTTACTTTCATTTTAAAATATTGGGAATGCAGATTCAAGTAAATGAAATACCTATCACCGTTTCTAGAGAATTTACTGCTGTGTTAGTAAAGTTTAATGGTTGAGAAAGTTTTAAAGAATATGGTTACTACTTAACCTTAAAGGCCCAAAAATCCCAAAATAAAATTTTGAAATAGAATGAGTTAATATGGAAGGCATTTATTTATATGTATTTATAGAATGTAATCCTATGTAGTGTGACTTCCTGTATATTTTAGCAATGTTAGCGTGAGTGGTATATGGACCACCTTTAACGCCTTTGTATATATATCATTTTTTAAACATCTCTTAAAGGGTATGTCACACATCTATAAAAAATGACAAGCAATATAGTTTGAATTTTTTTGTTTAATGAGTAGTCCAAGGAATTGTAAAAATAAATTTTATAATTTCAATAAATATGTAGACAATATTAAATAAATTTATTTGAAAACAATGGCAGAATTATACAGGGTGGGGCAGGGAAGTATCCCTAATTTTAAAGGTAAATTAAAAAATAACCAAAAATGTTTGAACAAAACTTTATTGTGGCATCAAAAGGGTACAGATGGAAGTTAATTGTAATAATAATTTTACTTTGTTTTAAATAACACATCACGCAAGTGATGTCCCTCATTGTCAATGCACTGCTGTAGCCTGGTTCTAAAGTTCCGCATAACTCTGCAAAGCATTTCTTGTGGAACGCGGCCAACTTCAAGGCGAATTGCATGCTTCAAGGCTTCTAGGGTCCAGGGTCGATGTTTAAACACTTCACCCTTGAGGTAGCCTCATAAAAAGTAATCACACGGAGTTAAATCCGGCGAGCGCACGGGCCATGGAATGTCACCATACCGGGAGATCAATCGCCCGGGGAACATTTCTCTCATAACAGCCATCGAATTTCTAGCAGTATGGGCTGTGGCACCATCCTGCTGAAACCACACTAGTCCCAAATTATTTTGTTGCAATTGTGGTTCAAGAAATTGTTGGAGCATGTTTACATTCCGTTCAGAATTGATGGTAACACAACGATTGTCCTCCTCGAAGAAATAAGGCCCAATTATGCCTTCACTGCTGATTGCACACCAAACCGTCACTTTGTCACTGTGTAGAGGCCTCTCGTGAACTACCCTAGGGTTTGCACCACTCCAATAACACATATTCTGCTTATTTACAACTCCAGAAATGTGGAAGTGAACCTCGTCACTGAACAAAACACGTGCATCATTTGGCAAGTCAGCAATGAAAGTTTCACATGCCTGTATTCGTTGTTGCCAGTCCCGTTGTGTGAGTTCTTGAATGATTACCATCTTGTATGGATGGAAGTGTAGTTCCTTGTGGAGAATACGACGCACAGTACGATTAGACAATGCCAGGCTGGATGCGTGCTTGCGAGCAGAACGCTTAGGAGACTGCAAGATCGATTTTCTGACACGGTCAATATTTTCTGGAGTTCGGACGGTCCTCTGAGCCCCAACTCTCTTTCGCACTACACTACCACATGCACGGAAGTTCTCCACCCACAACAAAATGGATTTGCGGTCAGGAACAGCATTGCGGGTAGGAATCCGATAACGAGTTCGCAGCGCACGCTGCACCGCAACAATAGACTTATTTTGAGAGAAATATGTTTCGACTGCAAAAGCGCGTTGCTCATTCGACCAAACCATGTCTACAACTGACGGCGGTACTAACGGAAAATTCCATGGCCACAGCGGCATTCGAGCTTACCCCCACTTCTCCAACACATCCTCACTACACACAACGCCATCTCAAAAGTAGGGATACTTCCCTGTCCCACCCTGTATATGAAACATAACCTTTGTTTATTTTACAAATTAATGTAATAAAATGTTCTAATTACCCTTCTTCTGTTGTCTGACAGTATATCAGTTAGTTGAAAAAAAAATGTATTATTACATTGATCTTTTTTTTTGTTTTATTCTCAATTGGTATTTTGTTTTGACCTTATTGTGCTTAAATTTAAAATAATCGCAGCACACAGCTGCCTGCTGACGTGATAGAAGTGAATTTTCAAATAGTAACAATATGAATATTTTTAACATAATACTTTTAAAAAAATATGATTTCACCACAGTAATCGTTAAAATCTAAAGGTAGCATTTAAGATTTTTGAATTACATTGAAAATATATAAAAAACTTCTATCTTTTTCTTATTTTCAGTGGATTTCGTAATACTAATTTATACAAATTTAAATTTCCACTTTTTTGAAACTGTTGAATGGATTCTGCTGGATAATGAACTTGGTCAAGCTATTGATATAAGCAGTTTTTGTTCCTAGTCTGAATCAAATTTGAGCTAAATTGCTAAAACAAGTTCTCCTTTTAACAGGAAGTCACAATTAAACGCAGTGCACTATACAGGATCAGATTCTGTACATACAAATAAATAAAAAATGTTTAGTAATTTATTTTTGTATTTACTTTAGTTGTAGTCTGCCTTTTTTTTTTTTTTACAAAAGAACTCATAAAGAATTGTATAAGAGCTATAAGAGAAAACATTCGAGTGGAATGAAAGTAATTGGCCGATAGATAAGTGTCACATGGAATTACAAATGCTGATAGTCACAAACAGCTAGCAACTTGTGTCATTCTGTTGAAACAAACAGTTATTCTCAAGACTAAGCTGTACACTGTATGGTTAGTCTATTCCACTACACTTAGGCCCAGAAATGGTACTCCCCTAATCTGTAATGAAAACTGTACTTAACGGTGAGTGTATATGACTTTCTTTTTGATACTGTATTACTATGTATTTAACACATAAAAATTTAGTAAATCAAATTCCACTGCATATATATATATATATATATATATATATATATATATATATATATATATATACATACATACACACTGTAATAATTGTTAATGACCAATCAAGAAATGATTTTAAGATCACTAAAAATATCCTACAGTCTTCTTAATTGAAAGAAAATCATACATTTGTAAAAACTCAAATATATACCCTAGTATAGCTGTCTAGGCATGGTCTGGAGTGCGCAGAATAGTGGATGAAATGTTATGAATATGTGAAGAGGATTGAAAAAAAATATATTAAAAATAACAAAATTTTAGATGGTGACTTCGTAATAAGTTTACATCTGAACTCAGAATCTGATTCAGATTGCAGTATTGACTCAAATTCAGATTAACTACGCCATACTAAGGTAAGATTTTTATAAACATTTAAAACAAATTTTACTTTCAAGTCAAAAATTCCTGTTGTTTCACAATATAAACTTATTTTATAAGTTAGTGATGAATTATTTCTTTTATTTTTTGTGTAAACTGTATGAGTATAACAAACTATTTTATGGAAATAATTCGTAGTGGAGACAATAAATTTCCAGTGTTTAGTTTAGCCTAATGAAAGTTATGTGTTTGCCGTCATTGTAAGAAAGAGACAAGTTTAGAGTGTGCAAGTGGAGGGGCCAAGCATAATGAGAACTGTGCAGCGCCAAATCATCTATTTTATATGCCTTGACAAGCTATAAATCCTATTTCCAACTGATCGCTTCAATATATACAGATCAGAAAACTATACCACCTGTAAATAACGTGATTCAATAATGAATAGAGGCCACCTCCTGGTCTCCATGCGACTTGACAAAGCTTACCAATTGTATTGGGATACCAGAAGTTATGTGGTGATTTAAAGATCTGTTATTGAAGAAGACAATGTTTATATCTTGCATGTTTTTGAAAATATAAAAATTAATTTGCAGGCAGTGGTCAGGGTTCGTTTTCAATTAAATTTGAAAATTTAAACACAAATTTTGCAAATTTTAATACCAATTAAGGCAATTTCAGATAAAAAAGTTAATTTTACAGGGAAATGATTCTGTTTTTTGAGACATATTGTTTTTGAGGATTTTATAATTTTGAGTCAGATGGAGGAGGGAACTACAATATGAAGGTATTTATATTACAAATAATTAAAACCACATAATTATGGCATAATTTATTTTACTATTCTCCTTTCTGCAACAATACTTCAATATTTACATACAAATAAATTAATTGTACAATTCACAATATATACTTCTGTAATGATTATTACACACTAAAAGTACCATAACATTGAAAGGCGTAATAATATAACCTTTACATTTTGTTTATAAATACAAAATTCATGTCCACAATTTTAAATTTGTCAGACAAGATAAAACAACATACACATTAAGATTTGAAAATGTCCAACAAATTTACATCGAATTTCGGTAAACAATATCGAATGAATAATATTATTAATTTAACAAAGAATTTATTTCACTGTTACAACATGTTGGTCTTACAAATAATATATTTAACAAAATTAATTTTTACGAAGATTTCTCATAGCGTAATAAGTTAGATACACAATATTCTCTCTCACACATTAACACTAAATATGAGGTAAATTTAACAATAAAACAAATTATGCTTTAAAATGTCTTTAGTAAGACGATTTTCTTATGCATGGTTAGGGCAAACTATGTGTAGGCCTATGCACAGAAATAAAGATGAACTCGCTTTACTATCTTACAGTGTGCATAAAATTTTCCAAGAGGTTTTACTAACAAGGAACAAAAATCAGCTTCTATTTTTAGCAGCAAGATAGCTGCATCTTTCAGGTCCTGCAATTGTTATTGGATTATTCATACGGATTATAAAATTATGTATACAAAATCAGCGTTTCTTATTCCAACATTAATTGGATTTCATAATTAAAAATTATTTTTTGTACTGCTCCTACTGAAGAGTAGTTTTGGGGGATGCTTTGTACAGAGGTGTAATGCAAAATTTGCCAGTGTGGGAGCTTTCCTTTTGCTCTCAAGGTCAAAGCGTACATTTAGAGAGGGTGCTCCAAAACTTATGGAATGTAAGTTTACTTTTACAGACTACAAGGGCTCGGTCAGTTTGCTCAACTGCACACCAAAAGGTCGGAGGTTTGAGACTGCAGTTACTACTATAAGCTTTAACTTAAAGCTTCTATAAGCGTTAACAGAAAGGGTTCTATTAACGCTGATCCCGCGTCTTCATTACAAATAACTGGTGTAAAGTATGGATGTTAAGAAAAAAGTGATACACAAAAAGGAAAAGGAATATTGACTTAATTTCTCAAAAATATGAATATGGTCAGGGTTTACTTTCATTTCACTCCAAATTATAAATTTCTTTTATTTATAATTTGGAACTCTGACACAATCACATGTACATTTTCCAGTTTTTCATTAGCGCTAATTGTAAGTTTTACTTAGGTAACTCAAGGATTACAAAATGTTTCTGATAATTTTAGTAATTGATTTTTCTTAATTTGAAAAGATTTTTACTAAAAAGGGTTATTAAAGTAAATTTGTTTCGTAAAATCAAAAAGAAGTTCTCAAAAAATGGGCTAACTACTACACCTACATATCAAATTTCGTAAGTCCACTGATCTGATCTCCAACAATGTGCATATACACACATAGATGTTTAAGTAAAAACTACATTTTTGCACTCATGGAATCTAAAATCCATCAAAACTGTGTTTTATACTTTTTACTGTGAGGACATAAATGTAGTAATCATTTTAATTTTGAAAAAAAAAACAGTATTTCATAACCACTCCCTTTCCTTTACAAGAACAGCTACCCACTACACACGGCTAACAAACATTCATACTTCAATATCTTTGGAATGTTTCAATTGTACACAACGTTTGATCACATAACCATAAATATGCAAAATTTTATTCAATATTTTTTTTACATATTTATAAATGTTGAAATCATGGCAAGTCTTGCGCAAAATATTTACTCTTTGGTGAATTGCACTGCAGAGATATCGTCATTTGCTGAATGGAATTGCAATATTGCCAAAACAGTCTTCAATAAGACTGGCCAACGTAACGGTCTTTATCACATTGGCCAAATGTAATAATAGTACTAAGAGGAACATTGTTTAACCTAGGCTACATTTTTGGCTCAAAACATTTAAAGCTATTATTAGTGTGACAAAATAAAATGAGTACATATTTAAATAACTTATTTACGATGGTTTTGTGTTGAATAGTTCATGCCATACTGTGAGAGCCAACTAGCTTCTTCACAATCATTCTTGAACGTCCTCTCTTTGCTTTTGTTATTGTTTCTATGATGATCCAGAGCTAAATGTAGCTATAAATATATCTGCCAGTTTCTAGAACAATTACTTAATGTTCTAACAGTAAATGATAGATTGACATAATGGCTAAATTAAATTTTGCATTCTGTTTCTAGAACATATTTAATCAAAGATTACCTCATCTCCAAATTACCTGTCAGTAACTGTAAAGAAAGATTAATTCGAGAAAAAAAGGCTGTTCAAACATATCATCAACATATATTATAATATTTAGGTTATGTTTTTGATTCTCCAGTTACATTGTGCTATAAATTTCTGAGTACTGTAGTCTATTAATTTTTTTAGGAAAAACGGCACACTCCTAGCTGTAGTGTGGGGCAGATATCTTGAAATTAAATTTGAAATGTTTACAGTGCCTTCTTTATTCAACCCAAATCAATCTTGAATCCTTCATTAGAAAAATAATTAAATGAAACTAAATACTGAAATAACCCAATTATTTCTGTTCATTCTTTATCTGAACTACTACTCATTGCAAATAAGGTGTAAAATCAATTTAACGAGTTATGTTATTGTCAATAAATAACTTGGAGGAGGAAACTCATAAATACTAAATTTATAATGAATTCGAACTTAAACATATAAACTTAAACATTCGAATAAAATAATATGCAATATTAACATAAAGTTTTGAAAATGTACGTAAATCTTAAATTAAAAGTAAAATAAATTAGCACAACAAAAAGTCGCAAATCAAACTTTGATAAAGTTGTCAATTTTGTAAAATGGAATGATAATTATTAACCTAGAATTAAAATATAACTTGCCAATACTGGGATTTTATTTAATAAGTGTTTAATCTTCGATTAGCAGTTAACTGTTGTTCTAGAAGCTGAAATTGATGATTTAATTAAAGTTTAAAGATGGATTAAATAAGTTATAACTGTTCTACAAATTGGGTATTAGTACCTTGAACAACCTTAAAGCCTACTGCTGACTGAACTTTGATTGCAGATTCAAAGAGTATAACCATCATTCTATTGTTACTTTTCACCAATGAAATTGACCTAATTTTGATTCTGTAAAAGACTCAATCTGAAAATATAACTTGCCTTATTATTCCATTTCAAAAGTTTTGCTAGAAATATATTTGTTTATTGTTATTTTGATTACAGCTCTCTCTCTACAAGATTACTGGATCTCATGTTTACAAAGAATAATGTAAATTATATAGAGTTTTTTTTAATTACTACCATTTTTTATCCATGTACTTACGTTTTAAACTGTGATATAATACTATGTAACTTTGAAATAATTATTCAGCCTGTGAGAATAGGCTAAATCTAAAAAGAAAAATGATTAAGAATTAAAAATAAAATATTGGCGCTTCAGTGTTAGACAACCTATTTAATGAGGGGCATGCGGTTCGCCAACCAGTTTTAGCCTTCTCAACCACACCATCAAATTATAATTATTGTGTATATTTACAGAATTTTTTTATAATTATTTAATAATGCTTACGTTTTCTCACTAGTAAAGTAAATTTTAAAAAAATAGTAATTTTATTTGTGAAAATGTTAAGTTACCTCATTCTAATGAATTCTCTTTCAAAGTTCCAAATATGCATTACACAGACCCAACTAGAACACATTTAAGCTCGTTCTCTTAACGTAGAGCTTAATTACAATAATATGTACAGTTTTATTTGGAATGCATATTTCATAACACAAAGTGAATATGGTATTTTAAAAATCATTTACATTAAATGGACACCAAACTAAGTGTTTAAGCAAGGTTGCCGTTACACATTTCACTAATTTATTTTAAAATCTTCCGTCTAATCTAGTAGTACTTCCTATATTTTTGTGTAGTATTGTATACTACTATACACTAGTAGTAGTGTATTTCTAAATACTTTTGTATAGTAGCATATACTGCTAAACAATAGTAATAGTGTACTTCAGTATTTTTGAATAGCTGTCTATACTGTTATACACTAGTTTTAACGTATTTCTATATTTTCGTATAGCAGTGTACAATTCCATATCTTTGTGTACTTCCATATTTTTGTATATTAGCGCACACTGCACTGTTATATACTAGTAATAGTGTATTTATATATATTTTTGTATAGTAGGGTATACTTAGTTATTTTGATCCAATTTTAACGGTAATTGTTAGAGCCATTTTTGAGAAAATGTATACTTTTTGCTTTTCTTTTACATAAAAATTAACTTTAAGGCTTTGTAGCAATTTAAAGAGAGCCAACATTGTTAAACACTAGTAACTGTAAAAGGAATAAATAATTAAATATTTTCTATATATTTTTCAGACTCACAATCTTTTTTTAATATTTCCTAAATTAACGGCAACCCTGCTCAAAGTACCAATAGTCTAAATAGAAGAGATTTTCTTTTTAGAAGGCAACCATATATTTATATATACACAAAACTAATATTTTATATAAAAATTAAAGCTTCTGGTGACCACAAAACCAGGCAATCTAACCTTAATCATGCTCTTCAATTCCTGATCGTTTGGTAACATTTATTAAAAAATTCTGCTCCATAATAGTGTAACATGGAGTTAAGAGATCATATTTATTTAAATAGTTCTACTTCTAACATATCTATGGTACTTAGAAATAGAGACTCCCGTGTCTCATTGCACTTCAATTATTAACGATACAATTCAAAAAAAACTTTGTAACAGAATTAAAAAAAAAATCAATACACAAATACTGTTTGATTAGAATGACTGGAATTACAATTAATCAACAGAATAAAAATTCATAAAAGAAAATAATAAACAACAGATCTGTCACTTTCTGTGCAATAATTATATTTTATTTCATACGTAAAAATAGCCTTCTATGTACACTGTCTTCAATAACCGTTTAGATTAATTTTGTAAATTTTGAAAGATCAATGAGACTGGGAAAAAATAGAATATAAATACGACTGTAGAACCTCTTATCTGAACTGAAGGGGGCTGAAACTATTTTGTATAACAGTATCAGTAAATGTGTCCAAATATAGCAGTGAAAATTCAACCCATAGTACAGAAAATATGTTAAGGGAATGCGAGTTAGCTATACATTGATAATTAACACTCAGCTACAGACTATCCAACTTACTGTTTATAAATATTAAACCAATTAGTTTTTATATAACTGGTCCAATAAGGTTCCACTTGGCCAATGTACTGTCAAAAATGAACTAATAAAGGCTTATTTTTCATTTGAACTTCATGTCTGATGAAGTTCAGACCATGGTCACTGATCCCATCAGTCAGCACATTCCAAAAAATATCTTAATTTTGGCTGTTCTATACCTGCAACTTTTAGCTTTAGTCTGTATTTTTAAATATAGTAAACACTATTTACAGTGATCAGTCTGTAAATACTAGGGCCAGTTTGCATGATTGCTTATTCATTCTATGTACAAACACCAATTTCTACTGTTCTTTACAATTATCTGTAAATTCTCTGGTCCAATACTTAACAGATGACAACTGAAATACTACTAAAATTGTTTTTTAATTAGAAAAACTACTTTATATGTCATACACACAACAAAAATTTGTTCAGTAGTTTTCACATTCATACAACAGCATCAACTTACAGATTTTACAAAAGAATACAAATTATCTGTTGAAAACGATTTCTTAGTCAGGTGTTGATTGCGAAATTTTTTTATAGGAATAACAAATCAATTTATTTTCACTAAGCAGAACAATAGCTAATTTTGTCCTTCAACTGACACTTTACTTAATTTAGAATAGGCATTAAGGTTTGTTTAACAATTTTAGTTGATTATAATGTCCAGTATAACATCTACTATGCAAATTTAGAAAGTATGTAAGCGTTCACTTTAACTTCCTACAGTTTTGAAAAACAGTATACAAGTATAGTTTTCAAGTTTTAAAATTTCAATAAAATTAAAACTCAAAATCAGTTCAAACTATAACAGTATTTGTGTACAACATTAATCATACATTAATTACAAAATTTCCTTTGTTGTTGTACAATTTACCTTAATAAATATTGCACTTTGACGAACCAACGGCAACTTAGAAAACAGATTCGGCAGAACGAGACAAATGAATTGGATGCGAAGGACTGCGGGCTAATCTTTTCTTTGGCAATTTCTCTAGAGTCTTTAAAAGGCGAACAAAATCTGGTCGGTCGCCAGGTCTGAATGACCAGCAGAGCATCAGTATGTCCTGAAACATAAACAAGCGTAAAAATAAAATTTGTAATTGTTACGGTCAACACTGCAGAGGTGGACTTATTTCTGTTAATTAATATGATGGCTACCACAAAGTGACTAAAACATATACAGCCTAAACCACAAAGACAATCGATCATAAAATAAAACAATCTTAGTCATCAAGCTGTGATATGTTCGCTAAAACATTTTCCTCAAGTTTGTACAAGTATAATTGCATAAAACAGAAGAAACAGAAAAGGGATAGGAGACAATTTTGTTTCCAATAGATCCAGCTGAAGAGTGGCAACTGTTTTTGATACCAGGGCTCAGTGATTGATGTGACTAAAACACCGGTCAGTCTTCTGCATCTCTGAACTATACACTTTAAGGTTCTTAGTTCGAACTATAGTTACTCCCATTGCATTCAGTAGCAGTTCGCGTAAAGGCACTATGGAACTGCAGCATCCCTAATCAATTTCCACTTGATATTATCATTAACATTTAATATAACGAGCCTTTTTTCCTTTATACTTGTACAATAAATAATCTTTAAGCTTAATGTTAATAGCCATCAGTGGTTTACAAAACATATATAAAAATCTTTGTATGGCACTGTGCACTAAACAGTTCCAGTGGTGAGATGTTTGACTGCAGTGCACATGCGCACATAAGAAACTGCACACTAGGCTGCAAGGGAGAGACAAATACTGTTGATGCCAACCCTAGTCAGAAGATAGTTTTTTTTTTTTTTTATTCCGCTTGTGTTGTACTTAGAACTGTGCACCATATTCTTGAATGTGATAAAGTGTAGAATTAAAATTATTATCCTGCCTCCTATTTGTTTTTTTTTTTTTTTTTTTTTTTGAAAAGAATAAAAAAGTTTTTAAGAAGCACTGTGAATGATAAAGATTGCATGCAAGAAGCTGTAAGGTTGCCAAAGTGATAGAGTTGTAACGAATGTTTACATCTGTTGAATGGCATATAAACACAAAACACTTACCTTTACATCTCGGGAGGCTTGTAAATTAGCCAAAGGCTGCTTCACACCTTTGCCTACTTGCCAGATTATTGGTTCCGGAGGTTGCCCTTTAAACGGCCATTCCCCGCATAACAGTTCATACCAGACAGTCCTTAGAATAACCAAAAAAATGTTTCAGTTAAAGAAAACTAAAATATGACTACGAACAACTATTTACAAACTAAAACAAGACTGCTTAAATGTTAAAACAATTACTTTCAAAAACATACAGTGAAAATCGTTTAACACAAAACTGAGGGGACTGAAATATTTTTTTGTGTTAAAGGATATTGCAAAAAACATATTTACAACAAAATTAGGTTTATTAGAGTACATTTTATTTACATAGATATGTATATATGCATGTATTTACTAAAAATCAATGGGAAATTTCTTCTAAAATAGAAAAAAAACGAGAACCAAACTCAATGATTTTTACTCACACTGTGATATACTCATCATTGAATTTCAAAGCCAACTGATGAGAGATGAGATGTTTTGTGTCATAGGCTATTCTGAGGGTATTTCAAGGCCATGTTAGCCACCTTTCTAAGAAACATATGAAACCACCTCGCTTTCATTTCACATCCCTCTTAAATTGCAAGTGTACAGCTGGTGTTTTTCGTACTTTGTTAATTCCCCAGAAGGGAAATCTTTTCGTATTACACGATTTTCATTTCGTGTTAAGAGAAAAAAATGCATGAAAATACATAGTAATTTGTCGGGACCGTTGTATTATTTCGTATTAACCAATATTTTACCTTACGCGTTTTCGCGTTTAATGTATTTCACACTGTATTCCTTTTTACTTCACTAGACAGGTGTTTTTAAACACTAGACATTTTCATTCGTACTTTGCAAAATATGTGTGTTCTTTTGCAACAAGGCCAATTAAATGCACGCATTTAGCAACTACAGCTGGCAATTGTGTTTTTTGTGCTTGGTCGGCAATCATCTTGATTACACTGCTCTGCTACATTGGAGCTGTTTTTAGAAACAACTAATGTTGGTTGTTTACAAAAGTTTAAAACTGCTGGTTTTATTTCTTAGAGCACAACAATGATAAAATATTACTAAAATAGTTAGGTGTAAAAGTAATATACAAATATTAAAACATTAGTAAAACGTATAGTACATTGTATGTATAAAATTAAATATAATAATAAATTAAGGTACTTTTTCATCAGTGTACAACACATATGTAATAAAAATATACAGTAACTATAACACAATATAACCTTAAAGTAAAGAACCTGAAAGCTTCAAAGAAAATTTGTTATATCGGAATATTCTTAAAAACAAGGTTCGTTATATTGAGGTTAAATCTGGCCAATAAACATTACAAAGGCGTTTTCTCAAAACTGAATGAGAACCTGTATGTAATAAACATATCAGAGTTCAGCCACTATTTACAAATGATTTTCAATTTGGTATCATCATTGATATATATATATATATATATATATATATATATATATATATATATATGGGATTTCATTCTCTTGGGACCTTCCAACCGAGCATCTTTCTCCTGTATGCGTTCCGGTCTTCAATGTCTGTTGAGTCTATTTCTGCGTCATGTAGGTCTATTCTGACTTGTACGATCCACAACGTTGTTGATTTGACACCTTGTATATACTTAAGGATTCTGTTGGCAAGTCTCGTTGTTTGTTGGGTGTCTACTGATGTGTCATATATATATATATATATATATATATATATATATATATATATATATATATATATATATATATATATATATATATATATCAAGGCTCATAGTTAAAAAAAATTATAATTCAAAATTTCATTTCAATTACTTTTGTCTTACTGAAAAAAATTAACATAGTAGTTAAAAAAAAAGTTCGTTCTAATATACATGGTACTCTAATGAGACTAATAAATTTAATGACATATTTTTTTTGTAGCTGTTAATTTTATGATGACATACATTTATTTCTAACTCACCCAAAAGCGTAAACATCAGAAGATTTTGAGAAAGGTAACTCTTCATCGTCAGGTTTTTGTCGAGCTCGTAAACTGCGGATAATTTCAGGAGCCAAATAACAAAGCCAACCTTTAGGGATACTAAGCCCATCTGCTTTCCTGTAATATATAACAAAGTTTTAGATTAACTGTGCGAGACATGGATTTCACTAACCTGGATAATTGCAAATCTCTCGAATGAGTAAAGCTAAACATAAACAACATTGGGCTTCCCAAAACATTTACATTACTTTGAGAAACCTTCAATATATAATTGAAAACAAAAGGAGAAGGATGCACAGCCAAGAAATTGTGTTGCTTCATGACAATGCTCGACTCCATTTTACTGCTGATGGCAGTGGGAGCAGTTTCAACACACACCACATAGCCTAGACCTGGTGCCATCTATCTGACTACCACCTGTTCTTGCACATGAAGCATGAGCTTGGTGGTAAGTGCTTTGAAGCTGACGACACGAAACACTCTGTACAGCTATGGCTGACATCATTGGTGGGATCGTTCTTTGAGAACGGACTGGATAAGTTGGTTTACCACTATGACAAGTGTCTGAACATCGGTGGAAACTATGTAAAAAAGTAGTTTAAGGTTCTGACTTATAAAAAGTATTCACAAATAAAAGTTCTGAAGGTAAAATCGTACATAAAAAGGTTCTGGATTATTAAACGGAAAAATTAGGCACAAAAACTGCCTTTATAGGAAGGTATGACCTCAAAAAAAGTATTTCAGTACTATGGGAAGCACACACTCTAAAAGATTGCATTTAATGGATCAGCCTGAAATAAATATACATGAAGAACCAATAGTGATATACTTAACACATACCTGTTTCCAAAACATAGTTTGGTTACACTAAAGAGCCCAAAATCTGTGATGATGACTTTGCCATTTTCCAGAAAAATATTTTTACTCTTCAAATCTTTGTGGACGATGCCTCTTGCATGAAGGTAGCCCATACCCTGCAACATGTTATAGTTAGGCACTGTACTACAACAATTATACAACAACAGTTTTATTTCTTGTTTTTGTACACAAAAATAAATATTCTATAGTTAATATTAACTATAGATATTAATATTAACTATAATATTAAAAAGTTAATATTTTACCTGGATGTATGTAAATTTGTGTGCCTGTACACTGTATATCTGGTTAATATATTGACCTCTATATTTGAAACATTTTAAAACTAAAAAAAAAAACAATATTTAGTCTTTTTTCAAAAATCTATATACTGAGCAATAGTTCTATTTTGCTGAAATAAAGTCCATAAGACATGCAAGTTACACTACTAACAATTTGGTTAACAAAAATAATTAAAAAAATAAATTAAAGCAACTTATTAGATTTTGTTCAAATTTTGATCATATATAAAGTTTCATGACTTCATTTAGAGTACCAAATATAAGAACAATAAACTTACAACTCAAGGGTGCATAAACATAACCCTAAGCACCATCAAGTTTTTTTTATCTGTCTCAAAATTTAAGCTAAATTTTATTTTAAGAAATTAGTCACATTTTTCAAATTTTTTTGTTAGTAGTTTCCGATATCGATTTTATACTTGAATAACCTTTCTACATCACATATTTCTGTACATTTACCTGAGATATCTGCTGGGCGACAATAGTGGTCTTATTCATGTTGAACTTGTCTTTACAAAGATGGATGTGTGTATGCAAGGTCATGCCTTTACACATGCTGGTCACTATAGCTAAACGAGGTGGTTTCATACAAGCTCCCATGAACAGCACCAGATTCTCATGTCTTGTTTTACGGAATGTTGCGACCTAACAATAATAAATTCATAAGAAAAAATAATAAAAAACTATACATTTTATGACTTTAGCTTCATAACTTATACATGAAAAACTCTCTGTTATAATGGCCTCAAATTTCAATTATTTCACTTCATGATGGATATTGGAAAGCAATTCTGTACAATTGCTGGTACTGTATAATCCGCCTGAATAGGTAAGCATTTTTTGATTGACTGTATGTCCGATCTTCTGCTTGTCTAATACAAACATACCAACGTTATTCTATCATAACCTAAATTTGTCAAGGTATTTACACAATTATGCAATTTATTGTAGACAAAGCAATTACTCGTTCTTTAGAAAATATTGCTTCCAAAGCAATTGTAATGCTGACAACAGATGATTCATCTCTCTCCCCAAAACTGTCCCGTTCTCGTAATATAAATACATAACCTAGTAGTCATTTTATTAGCTAATGTAGCAAATAATCATGCCAGATTGTATCAACTACCTCATGAACAGTTCTTCTATTGTTTATTCCGCATTACCTGTGTCTATAAAGAAGGTCATTACCAGATCTGCCTATTTCTAAGTTCTGAGTACCTCAACACTTGTGTTGAAATAGGAGGATATATTTCAGAACAGGTGTTTAATGCCAACAAAACTGGGTTGTTCTACAAGAAAATGCCAAAAAAGAACTTTTTTTAAACAGAATGCACACCTCCTGGGATGAAAGCAGAAAGTAATTTCTTCCGTTATATGTTCGTATTAACGCTAAAGGTAATTTTAAGGTCAACAGGCAATTGTCTTGCGAAAAAAAGATTAACTCCAGTAGGTACGCTTCCATGTTCGAACAGAAGGTAATGAAATGGCTGACAAACCACAAAAAAAAGAAACAGAAGTGCATACCAATAAAACAATAGACATAGTTCTCTTAAAATAAATCATGAAACATGAGTACCAACATTTAAACAAATACATAAAAAAATTGGCAATCAAGATATGAAACAGAAATCCTGAAAGTTGTTAACTTCAAAAGAATGTTTTTTGGCTTTACTGTAAAAACAATTGCTACATTGATTTTACAGATAAATTGTCTACAAAATCATGCGTAGAACTTGTCTACACTTTTGAATGTAAACTCACCTCTAATTTGAAAGCTTCTAAAGTTTTCTCAGAATCCATGTAATTCATATTGAGAACTTTAACAGCAACATCACCATGCCAATTCCCTCGGTATACAGTCCCAAAATGCCCTGTCCCGATAGGCTCGCTCATCTTCAACTCATCAAATGGAATGTCCCACTCTCGCATGGATAACTATAAAAAAATTACATTGCATGCCTGTAATTGAATAGTACAAACATTTATTGATCAACTGCCATCAAGTATCCATGATAAAAGGCAGAACCAGAATCTAATGTCTCTAAAATGTTACAAGCAGTAGTCAAAAACTATAAATGTTAGCATTTTTAATTTAAGCAACTAATTTCAATAGTTTTTAATCATTTGTTAGACCTTAAAATATTTGAATACATTTCATATATGTTCATTTTTTAGTGAACATGTTAATAAGTTAAAACTGTTAAGAGACAAAATTGAGATTCTGTTCTTTAAACAGAATCTTTTTTAGGCAAAAACAATAATTAAAGTAAAGAAAGTTTCATATGACAGACTGTATGCACTTCATAACATTACTACTGCCATTTGGTTAAGGCACTAAAACTATACATATTTCCTAATTAGCTTGGTTTGAACTTTTTAATTACCATCACCCTGGTTAATTAATTTTCTAAAATTGAATTTAAAACATGAATATTTTCACCTGAGGATTTAAAACTGCATCATAAAAATATAATTAAAAAAAAAATGTGAGCCTTTTAAGTATGAACACTGTATTAAAAATATAAAATCTGTTTGCAGTGTGAAATAATTGTGAAAGACAACAGTAGTACTTCAAAGTTACATCGTAATTGGTTCCGAAATAGATAGCACAAGTCATGAAACCATATTAATACATATCACATACAAGGTGTTTTCTTTGACAGGTATATAAGATGAACTGATCACATAATTAATTTATGTAACAGAACAAAGTATTTGACATATGTTTTTGTTAAATTAAAAAAGATTACATCATAAAAACTTTATTAAAAATATATTATGGGCTTTTCAACAGTATGCCAAATATTGTATAGAGTCCGTCAGTAAAACGGGGTGATTAAATAAAGTAGTTGATTGTTGAAAAAAAATTTTTAAATATTTTTTTAGTAAATAATTGAAAGTACAAGAATTGCCATTAAGGGTACAATACGAAAAAATATTATTTTCTGAACACTATGTCTACCAATTGTCCTCCATTCTAGTTAAGGCATTCCTGGAGCCTGGTTTGAAAGTTTTGCATGACCTCTCACAGGATGTTGACAGGTAGTGCCGCAATCTCATCTACAATTCATTGTTTCAGGGCTTGAATGGTTGTGGGTGGATCTGCTTGGAACACTTTTGTTTTTAGGTATTCCCATAAAACAAGAACAGGTATCTCCACCCCAGATGTGTCATTTATTACAATGCGAAGGGTATGTTGTTTGGCTGATCGGCGAGGACTTCTAACCATAGCCTGCTAAACACCTGCAATGTTTTCAGGTGTTCAAACAGTTTTTACACTCCAGCCTCTTTTTTAAGATGTTGATCCCATTTGCTTAAGGTTCGAATTGCATTATCTGACTGAACAGGCTGGTTACGTGGTATGTTAAAATGATGTCAGAATGCATATCGAGTTTGCAACAAAACTTTCGCCATTTTGATAATACACTTTTACCGCGTTGTTCACCCATCCAACAATCCACTGCAACTAAATGGTAGATTGTACAGGTGGTGATGTGCCAGTAACCATCCCCCTACTACCTGCCAGCTTTGTCTCAAGGCCACCTACAATCATCCCGTTTCACTGGCAGACCCTGTAATAATAGTCTGGGGAGCAGCATATTATAATGTTCTCTTGCCATTACTTAATTTACAAAAAAGGATATTAAAAATAATAAGTAATGATACTGAATTTCAAAAACATATATTAAACATAAATCAGAGTTATATTTTGACAATGCTGTTAAGAAATTATTATAATTTAAGCAATGAATTTATAAACAGTAATAGTATTACTGTTAAGTATTCAAATACTTACTGTATATGAAAAAAATGGCTGCTCCTAAGCACTATTACCATCTAATTCATATTATATTTCTGAAAGTTTGTGTGTTTGTTTGTTTGTTTGTTTGTTATTCACGCTTTAAAGCTGGTAAAAAAGAATATATATACTATTCCCGTTTTACAAAACGTCATTATACTACTTACCCAGCCCAAAATAATTATCAGTTTTTAGTTTTGTGTATTTTAATAGTTATTTACAGGAAAAATCTTTATATTTTTTTAAAGAATACTTATACTGCATATCCTTAACTAACTGACCACGGTTGTTGGTCCTATGGCGGTTGTTGGGCCTATTTTGGTGATGCATAAAAAACAGCTTTACTTATTTTTTAACAAAAGCTAAAAGTTCAAACTAAGTAAAAACAAACTTAAAAAAAAAATTGAAAAAATGGCTGCTCCTAATTGCACTATTACCATAATACATAATTAGAAAGAATAATAAAAGATATATCTGAATAAGTAATTAGTTGTAATTTCTAAGGCAATGTAAGGTCTTAGAATTAGGTTTAGATTTAATTTTTAGTCTTAAGATAAACAATGTATGAATCTTTTTTGTAATTAAACTGGGCCCGTGCACAGGTAATTTATTACCTTTGATGAGAAATTTGTAACCAGTAAAAATAAATAAATAAAAAAAAATATAGAGTACATAAAATACAATTAAACAGAATGAATAAATTAAACTTGCAACAATCCAGCCAAAGTTACCCAAATCTACTTGGAAACTACCAACATCCTATATCCAGCAGATCAATGGCTAAGAATGGCTCCCAAGGTTCAAGACGAGAGAGGGGAATATTCTGTAAGCACTTTTCTCACTACTTTGCATTAAACTCAAGACGCAACTATATTTGAAACACACTTAATGGAAATTTACATAACATAAACTAACAACAAGAATTACAACAATAGTGAACAATTGGTCTATTGTGTATATATATATATATATATATATATATATATATATATATATATATATTTACAAAAAAAGTTAAGAGGGAAATGCGACCCTTAACATATTGTTTGTTCAATGGCAGAAACATTGAACAACCTACCTTCCTATCACCTTATCAATATCACAGTGTACAACACACGTACATGAACAATGTAATAGAGACATAAGTTCAAGTTAATACAATTTGAGGTATGATTGTAAGCAAAACAAACAAAGTTTGCTGATTTTAAAAGGGAAGAAGTTTGTTGATGACTTTTATCAAAAATTGATAACAAATTCTTATCAATCTTAAGAATTGTGATGACTGTATCAAAGTTATAGGGCTTCCAGTGTTGCGAGATCAAAATGTTAGTTCAAACTTTGTTCCAACTGGTTCAGACAGGGAGGACTCAATGGTCAGTCTGCTGTATCTCAGAGTTCTTAGTTTGAGACATAGTTGTTCCTGTTGCTTTACCCTTACCATTAATACTGATCCCTCATCCTCTTTAGTCTAAGTACTGCATACTTTATTTTGCATACAACAAGATATTTTTATTATGTTTCTCAGTTTCACTTACACTATTCTGCCGAGGCCATGCCCTACTATCCACCACCTCACTGTCAGACACTTGACTGTCCTGAGAATCAACTCTGACGGGAGTTTTGTCTGAATCTGTGCTCACACTGCCTGACACTGACACTGTTCTGTCCGAATCCTGCCAAACAAATACACATCCTTATTTAAAAAATTCCAGAATATTTAAAGAAAATCCTTGAATTAACAAACTTGTAAAAACATTGTTTTTATAAAAATTTGGTATAATATTTTACAGTCGTAACACAAATAATCTGTACTAAATTAATATATATATATATATATATATATATATATATATATATATATAAAATATAGTAAGTTATGTTCCTTATGAATAAACAAGCAAAAACATAATGGTATTAAACATTATTTACAGTCTGTTAACAGCTTTCCAAAAATTATTTTAAATCAAATATAAATTAAAAAGAAACGCTTATATCTGTTTATGAAAAAGTTAGCAGTATCTACTGTTGAATAATACACTTGTAGTTGTACAAATAAAAAGTTATACAACATTTTATTTATACTATAATCTTTAAGAAATATTCATTTTTATTGCCTTACTAAAACCATAATTAAGGATTTTAACTTTCAAATTGTTTCCACAATTTCTAAAGAATCAGTCCTTTAATTATTTAAAATATGTTTTGTTAATAATTTCTTTTTCCTGTAGGTTTACCATTTGAGTTTGTAAAAATTCCAAAATTACTTGAGATGTTGGAAATACTAAAAACATGTAAATCTGCTTTGTATAGACTTTAAGAACTTTCTGTTACAGAAATACTGATTTTACTGAAAATGAGTAATACAATCACAAAGTTGTGTCCTGTTACCTGTGATCTATCTAAAGGATGTGTTTGTAAAGTGACTACATCAGGGAAATGGAACTGTTGCTGCCTGGTAAGAGTGGCAGCAGGAGTATGACTAGCGACTAATGCAGGACTGGAAGGTGTTGAGCTGTTACACGATGATGTGTTGGAGCTTGAATCAAGGCCTCCCTGCACACAAATTTTAAAATTATTAAAAACTGAACAAAACTGAAATAACAAAGTAGATAGTAATTAAATTTAGAACATTATTTTCATTCTGTTGACCAGCGATTTAACTGTTGATGGTTTATGTAATATAGTTAAAGTAGGAAGTCGACCTACGTGACACATTATGAAATTTGATCTTGGAACAGTGCATCTTCTCCAATATTATATTTCCAAGCATATGCCTTTCTTCTGCAAATCATATGTACACAAAGAATTAGTACCTAATGTTGCCTACCATCCATTCTACCTTGCCCATTCTGCACAAGTACATCTGCAAGTCTACATGTTTGGCCACAAATCTGGTGATGCAAAAATTAACTTCTCCTAAGCCTCAATCTATTCACGGCTAGATTTCTCTTATCAACTAAGCTGCTGCTTTTTCTTAACCCAACTTAACCAACATAGCAAGATGTACTATCGTATACTCTTTTTAGTATTCTCTGCTTTGTTTATCTCCATACTGAGATGACCAATACAGCCGCCTCATAAACTATAGGAGCTTAAAATCCTTAATGTCCCTGTTCTATAGATTAAAGACAACTGTGTTCACAATACTCTTGCTCCAACTTTGATAATTATACAACAGAAAGACTGTACACTGTTCTCACAAAGAGTTATTATTTACCATGCCTACGTATGACATATTTATTATCAGTCTTCCTAGAGAATAGCCTACATACAATTATTGACCGAACATCAAACAGAAGTTGCTGTGATATTCAGTAAGGTTACTAACCGGGAATGGAGGAACATTGATAGCGGCCTTACGCTCACGTCGACTTAACAAGCTGGACGGGTGATGACTCGGCGATGGTCTGCCTAAACTTGGAGACTGGCTCGGTACAAATACTAAAACAATTTTTTTAAAAGAAAAGTTAAATTAATTATAGAAAAACAAAATAAGTTTTTTTAGTTAAACCTACTCTACACATATCAATGCACATCTATTTCTTTTTTATTCTATAAGAGGTTATCAAAGAGTCTCCTACAAAGGTTATACAGTCTTATATTCTGTATATTTTCTTGACTTTTAGTGTCTGACTAATGCTTTTGCAAAAAATGGTCAATCAAAAATGCTGTTGAATGGAGTCCCAGCATACTTAACAAACTCTTAAAATAAATTTCATTTACTGCACTAAATTTTATTATAACGAGCTTTAAGACCGCAATAAAAGCAATACTATTATCACATAAAAAAAATCATCGAAAAAATCTGAAATTGGTACAAAAATTTCTACATTACCTACAATAGATGAATTAAACCTGCAAGGGATTAAACCATTTGAAAAACCCTTTACTACCCGAATTTTAAGGACATAATCCAAGACTAAAGGAAACGCTACCAAATTTGCAGTTGTAATCGTAGTGAGTACTAAGGTAAATTGAAACTACAGATGGAACATGTTGTCATGATATTTAAAGACAGATCCATTAAAAGTTTTATATTTAGAGTTATAAAATGTTATTTGTTTGTTTTGTTAAAAAAAATAAGGATTAGAAGATATAGGTTAAGATAAACCATAGATAAACTAGTGAAACTGTGATTAAAGTAGAGAAATGAAACACAAAAGGCAGATATTGGTTGCAATTAAAAAAGTCTTAAAAAATCAAGTTGGAGTTTGAAATAGGATACAAAACGAGGGACAAGAGACATTAATCTAAAAGAATTTTTATCGTAATAAATATAATATCTCAATAAAAGAAATTGAGCTTAACAAGAAATACATGTGTTTAGAATGGGAATTTTATCTTAAGTGTGAATGATTGGTAAATTTAAGATAACCTCAACTAGGCTGAGCTATAATAAAAAGGTAATATAAAACATATTTTAATTTGAGTTTGGGTGAGGACAACTTTTTGACAAAACGTTTCTAAATTACAAATTAATAAATTTCAAATTGATTATAAAAGAACTATATACATTATTTTATTTAACTTATATAAAATTATTTATGTGAATATAGATGTCTGGACTTTGTACCAAATACCCTGAAATTTAAGTGATTATAGCATGTAAAGGATAAATTAAAATTAAAGAATTCCTTGTGTTGTTGTAAATATTGCAGAAAGACTTTTTTTAAATACCAAATACGTAAAAATTATTTAATTTAAAAAAAATATTACTATAACATGCAGTAAGCTAGAGCTTTCTACAGCTTCAAATTTATCCTAGATTAATTCTATATGTACTAAAATATTATGGTCAAAAAGGATAAAAAACAAAATATTTTCAATTATTTCCTTGGAAAATCTTGATTAGAAATGAAAAAAAGAGGAACAAAATAAACCAGCCAAATTTTTCATACTTGGTTCATACGATTTCATTAAAAGTTAGGTAAAATGTAAGAATTCATAACTCAATTCAGTGTAGTAAATTTAAAATTAACTTAAAAAAACAATATACTTAGTTCAAGAGTAAATTAAAAAAATGCTAAACCATGAACCTTTTCTAAATTTGTTACACTGACTTCAGGTAAGTATCTTCATTCATTACCAAATTTTAGCAAAATCTTATTGATAACGATTTTGATTAAGCAAATTTTCCAATATTTTTCCCAAGCAAAATTTTAATCAAAATTGTTGAAACCAATTTTTTAATAAATTTGATTTTAAGGTTTTTAATCAGAAAAGTATGGGTACATATGAAATTTGTTTATTAACAACAATGTGCCAAAATACAAACTTTGAATGTCCCAGTCAAAACTATTTTTTTGGACTTAAGAGAAAATAAAATGCATATATTAATCAAAATCTAAACACTTAATTTTTATAGTCATACCTCATTTTATACTTCTTATAGTAAAATAGAAATATTTATATACAATTAATATAAGGCCTGTCATATTTACCATCTGACTGGAGTGTGCGTCTAAACTCATCGACTAACTCACGAGGTAACCCACAAGATGGCGGCACTTTGGCCTCACAGTCTCTGTGGCATTTGTATTTGCATTCTTTACATTTCAGTCCTGAAACATTTATAAAAAAATCATTTCATTTATGTTATGAAAGAAACAAATGTACAATGTACATTTAGATACAAATCTAAATGTAATCATTTTGATTGCATTTAGAAATCACAGTGAGCAGGATGTTATGGGAAATAAATAA
Source organism: Callitettix versicolor (assembly GCA_022606455.1). Lineage (NCBI taxonomy): Eukaryota > Metazoa > Arthropoda > Insecta > Hemiptera > Cercopidae > Callitettix > Callitettix versicolor. The sequence continues at coordinate 72,667,827 of CM040186.1, forward strand.
AGCAGGATGTTATGGTTCAACAAACTGAATTAGCTTTTTGGTTAAAGAACAACAAACCAAATCTAAGTTTTGATTTCAAAATAAGTTTGAAAGGTTTTATTCAAAATTTAATCATATACTATGAGTCCAAATCAAGTGAGTGTTAAAAATGTGATACAAAATCAAGCTATTAAAAACATAAATACAAATATATAAATTATAAGCAGTCACTTTTCTTTAAAAAAATTTGAACAAATCTCTCGTCGATTTTGAAATATCTGTCCTTTTCTGACCTAACTTGAATCCATTGCTGATAGCTTCCAAACTACAATTCTTCAGTGAATAATGACAAATAAATATTACGTGTGTCACTAAAGACTACATTTGCATAAATTGTGGTAAAAAATCAATTGCTTTACACAAACTGGTTCATGATACTCTGATAAATAAAATATAAAGATATCACAGAAAAAACATGTTTTGAATAATGTATAAAGAAAAATGAATTTTATTTCTATAACACAAGATTAGAGGAAATGTTATTTTTCGTAATTGGTCAGTTATATTTTGAACAAAAGTTTTTTTATTGACATTTAATTTTTTTATACATTGAGAAGAACAAAAGTAATAATATTTACATATATAACAATTAAAGTGGTTCTGATTGTGGCAGATTGTAAAGCAAGTTGGATTAGTGAGCATTTGATATATATTTTAAACAAAGTCAAAAGTTACTTTAAGAAATAACTTTTTACGAAAATACTAGCATAATGTCTGCTGAATAATCCTGAGCTTTATTTCTGAGGTATTTCATAGCAGTATGGAGATTACCAAATGTACAAATAAAAACAGGTGTTGTTGCATTCGTCTAATATACGTACGACAACTGCATTCGTCTTTTCTCATAATTCATTGATTGTAATTAGTGGATGATCATGGAAAATGCTTTACTTCAGCATTCCTAAAACAAATGTCAGATGATTAAAGATCCGGTGAGTGGGAAAGTATGGAAATTCAGTTTTCCAGGATGGGTTTTCCAAAAATTTCATGTAGGACAGCTAAACTGATAAATGTTATGTGACTATAGTGGTACCATCCTGTTGGAACAAGGTACAAAAAACCAGCACAATAGAAATTTCTTTCAAAAGGTTGAATGAGTTTTTCACAGTAACATTTTTGGTTCACATTAACAGAATTCTCATCAACAAAATAACAACCCAATATACGCTGCTTGAAACTGAATGCCGTTCAGTTTTCCCCCATTCACTATGTTGTGGTTTTTCTATGACCATACCTGGATGCTGGAGTCCCAAGAAGACACGATGTCTGCTGATTGATTAATCTGTTTAAATGAATGTAACAAAGGGAACACAAGAACGTTTGTCAAACAACTCTAGCTTGTCTGTCCCTGTCAAACAACTCTAGCTTGTCTGTCACTGCCATTCAAACAACTCTACTGTGTTTGTCCCTGTCATTCAAACAACTCTAGCTTGTCTGTCATTGCCATTCAAACAACTCTATTTTGTTTGTCCCTGTCATTCAAACAACTCTAGCTTGTCTGTCCCTGTCACTGAAAAAACTCTATCTTGTCTGTCCCTGTCATTCAAACAACTCTAGCTTGTCTGTCCCTGTCATTCAAAAAGCTCTAGCTAGCTGTCCCTGTCATTCAAACAACTCTAGTTTGTCTGTCCCTGTCATTCAAACAACTCTAGCTTGTCTGTCCCTGTCACTGAAAAAACTCTATCTTGTCTGTCCCTGTCATTCAAACAACTCTAGCTTGTCTGTCACTGCCATTCAAACAACTCTACTGTGTTTGTCCCTGTCATTCAAACAACTCTAGCTTGTCTGTCATTGCCATTCAAACAACTCTATTTTGTTTGTCCCTGTCATTCAAACAACTCTAGCTTGTCTATCCCTGTCACTGAAAAAACTCTATCTTGTCTGTCCCTGTCATTCAAACAACTCTAGCTTGTCTGTCCCTGTCATTCAAAAAGCTCTAGCTAGCTGTCCCTGTCATTCAAACAACTCTAGCTTGTCTGTCCCTGTCATTCAAACAACTCTAGCTTGTCTGTCATTGCCATTCAAACAACTCTATTTTGTTTGTCCCTGTCATTCAAACAACTCTAGCTTGTCTGTCCCTGTCACTGAAAAAACTCTATCTTGTCTGTCCCTGTCATTCAAACAACTCTAGCTTGTCTGTCCCTGTCATTCAAAAAGCTCTAGCTAGCTGTCCCTGTCATCCAAACATTGATAAGATGAAATTTTATACACAAACTGACCAATATTTAAAAAAATTCTCCTTGTAAGTGATATCCACTTTAGAGAATTAAGGTGAACATTTCTTTTTGAAGACATAAAAACTTACTCGATAACCCAACTGTAATTCTAATTTGTTGACATAAAGGTTGATTCACCATAACATCCTTTCTACTGTGTTAAAATGGCAATTGGTATATCTGTGTAATTTTGTAAGCTTGTACTCTATCTACATATCAAATTTCAACTTTTTTTTCTGATCACACAGATATTTCCATTTGACAGAGGAATAAATTACTATACAATAAATAATTATGAAATGTTTCATTTACCTGTGCCAATAAACATTTGTTTGTCACAATAATCACAAGTTGTCATCATCTTGAATGTTTTGGTGAATCGATGCGCAATAACGTGACCCATTCCTCTGGATATAGTCGGAGTGCGTGGTGACTTGGGTACTTGAAGGCTAGCTGCAATTTCATTTATTCGATTAATATACTACAGATTCTATATATCTGGTTAAATTTATAAAACATTGTTCAAACAATATTTTAAATGGAAGATGTTACCCTCGATACTAAGCTCCTAGTAACTGTCCTGTCAAATACAACATGCACGTGGAAGAAACCTTATTTTAACTTAGTGTATTCACTATGAGCATTTTCCTTCTGAAATTGAAATTAAAATAACTAGGTTACCTTAATACCTTTATAGTCATCACCTTTTATATTCAAATGGATGATTGGTTTTGATCTCTATGATAAGAACATTTTTAGATTTATAAAACTTAACAGTTATCCATTTATAACAATTTTATTTAGTTCAACAAAATAAAATATTCATAAAAAATTTGAAACATTATTTTGCCCTTTTGGAAAAATATGATGTGCATGGCCAGAATACATTACATGATATGCATCATATTTTAAGAGCAGATGGACTAATGACTGACATGTGAATATTGTTTAAAGAAATAAATAATCTGAATTCGGTAGTCCGATTAGAAATAAAAAGAACTGGCAACGGAAAAGGTATATAAGTTAGTCACTTCAAATAACTTGGTTGTTATTTTGAGTTTTATTTCTTGAAATCTTTCCGAATAAAAAAGGATATTCAACCTTAACTTAATGGATGAAACACAAGACACTATTTGTCTTTCTTTAAATAAAAGCTACAATAATGTTATGTAATTTGAAAGCTCTACGACTCATTTATAATTGACAAAGCTAAAATTATTAAAAGAACATATTTATGTACATTTCTGAGAAAATATTTTTGTGTCCAGTATGTTATCCTCGTTACCTATTGTGTCAGAAATACTTCCAAAATCAGATTCTGAAATCAATTCATTTAAAATACTATCATCATTCGATGCCATTATTAAAAAAACCCAAACTATAGAAGTTCACAAACTCGTAAAATAACTGTTACATAAACGAAATGAAACCCAGATTGACATGGACTGTGATAGTCTATTGCTAAAATTAAAATATTGTAATTAATACCCACATGGTTTCTAAACAGTGTGAAATACATATTTAAAAGTTTAATTCATTAAAAAACATGAAAACATAAGACAAGTATGTCTATGTCTCCTAAGTATGTTTATAAACAGTGTACAGATGTTTATAAATGTCTCTGGCAAGTTTTAAAGAATAAAATATATTCATTTTTGATCTTCAATAAGTCTCAAAAAGTCTACTTTGTGATCTGATACAACAATTACAATAACAATTAAACTGTTACTACCTAAACATACTAAAATAGTAACCAAAATTTGAACAACCTGATTTGTTTGGCAATTTTTGTAACTGTTTTATATTACATTAATCACGATAGATAAATAAATTTGATCGCTAGTGACCACTACAGATACACCAATGATATCTCATTCCATTTTCAAATTACTGGAAGTGATACCACTACAATTTTTGAAGTTTTTGAATTATGCCTCTTCTTTCTGCAGGTATCTTTCCTCCAACTTCTATAATCAGGTATCTATTAATTTTTTTTTAAAACACACTGCAAAAATAATGTTCTTAAAAAACTACTAGCTACTAAAAAAGAACTTAATGTAATTTTCAAAGTTCTAATAAACTGAATCCTGTCTCTTGGTATTCTAGTCGCTGGAGATCTTACAAACATTTTATCAAAAAATTTAAAAAAGAGATTATAATTTTTGATATAACAAGCAGCGTCTACCATAAGACCGACAAGTTTTACAAAGAAAAAGATATATTGTTCAAAAAGACATACAATAACACAGGGACAGAGTGCAAAATAAAGAGGATGAATATAATTCATACTTAGAGAACCGAAAATATGTTTGCAAAATCTTAATAAAGAGATAAATAAGAAAGGAGTTTGTTTAGAAATATAAACAATGACCAAAAAACAAAAAAAAACCTAAAATGGTCTAGCAAAAAATGTTATGGAGTGCGAACAATTAGATTTTAAAACTGTCAACTTTCAAGAATAACATATTTTTGTATATTTATTCTAAATGACAAATTTAAGTTGACATTGAATTTCAAAATTGAAACAAGCTACTATACAGAATATATAATACATTATCATTAAAAAAACAATATGAAGATTTTAACGAATAAAGCAATCTTTAGAGTGAACACTGCTGTTATGAACATTTAATTTATTACTTATTTTTAATTTATTGAAACCATTTTTTGATTATAAAAAAAACCTTTTTTAAGTTCTTTTCCTCATACATTGTTCTAAAGTAATAACAATTGGTTATAATGATTTTTATAAAATTTTGCTCGAAACAAAATGTATGTACCTCCAAAAATGGCTAACTTTATAAAAATTGGTTTACCAGTTTTAACTCAAATTTTGGTTTTGTGTACAGAAATTCATAACTCAAATAGATGTTCCAAATCTGAAATAAATAAATAAAATGATTTAGAAATAAATGGAGGGGCAAATGAAAATGAAAAAAGAACTGTTGGATTTGTTTTCTTTAACTATTTCCTTCGGACCCATAAACTTGTTTAGATTAAAAGTTTGAAACTCTGAATGAATTTTTTTTAAATCAAAAAAATACTAGGTCTAAATTATGACTTGGTTTAATAATAAATACATCTAGGTTTTTATTTAAACTCAGTTCTGTTTGAAATTTTAGTTCGCACCCCTTTGATGAACAATCATGCACATTTTAACATACAATTCTGAATGCAGATGATCAAATCATAAAAATTGTAAATCTGATTTCAAATGATGTCCAATTAACACCTGAATAATAGTTACAACAGCAAATAGAACAGAATATCAAATACATTGAGAATAGTCCGCCATTTGTTGTTTCATCTCATTGTCTCACTTTTATCAATACCTTCTGAATTTATTCTGTTTGTACACATACAAAAGTCTGCTCCTTATGCAATGTCTAGGTTCAACAAACATTCACATAAAAAAAACTTCAACAAAAGCTTGGACCAGTTAATTTCCTAGCAAAATTATAAACACAACATCTGGGCTGACTTTACCTTGTTGGGCCTTTCCAAAGAGAAAATGCTAATAGATAAATAAATACATAAATATTTTACCTAAAAAGATGGTAGCAAATAAATTTACAAAATATATTTTTTTTTCACTGAACAAACTGTTCGAACGGACAAACCTTATAGTTAATTAAATTACACATTTTTTTTTTGTAAACATGAAATACTACTCTCTGGTCTAGGCTTTAACTCAATCAGCTTAAATCAAAGGTTTGTTTTGCAATTATTCATATCAATACCCTTTAGTAAGGTATTTCTCTCTGAAAGCTCATTCTTTGAATAATTTTATATATATATATATATATATATATATATATATATATATAAATTATATATATAATTCAAATAAGTGTGTGTGTGTGTGTGTGTGTGTGTGTGAGCACGGTATATAGCCAGCATTTCAAAGCCAGATTTTAAAATTTCTTAATTAATTATTTTTTAATGAAATAATTAGCTGAAAATTATATCTAACGTTATCTAGCATCATGTTTTATTATTTTAATTTAGAAACAAAAAGAGAACCACTGTAATTTATTATGTTATGCTCAACAATTAATGTTTACTTTTTCAGGGATCGTTGTGCAAGTACTGTTAGTTGTATAGACGAAAATAAAACAAATTAATTTAACATAAGGCTGCAAAGTATGTTTTATAAATAAATAATATATATATATATATATATATTAACAGTTACAAAAGCCTTCAATTACCACAAAGATTGAAACAAATTAGTAGCAAAAAAGCTATACTGCAGCAATGCTCCTCTTTAATAAAATACCAAATGAATTAAAAACTATAATTAATAATAAAAAAGGAAAAATGATCTAAAAAATAAATAAGGGAAATATATAAAAGAATAAAAAATAGAACAAAAAATATTATGCTTAAATATAATAAAGCTGTAATACATTATGAAATATATTTATAAAGTAACGTTGCGCAAGTGCGTCATGGGAGGACGCTATAAAAATTTATAATTATGTAATTAGTTTATTTTTAGGCACCAGTCCCACAAACAGGTAACTGTGATTACCTCTGTGGGTATATAGTGTTAAGTACTTTGAACAACATACGTATTTCTTTAAAACTGGTTCAATAAATATATATATATATATATATATATATATATATATATATATATATATATATATATATTATACGGAATTTAATATATATTTATATATATAATATATAAATATAAATTTAATATATATTAAATTCCTTTAATTTTAAAACATTTTAACACTAGTGGAGAAAAAGCAATACTAAGAAAGGCAGAACTGTTCTCAATGTAAATACAAGTCCTAAAAACAACATATGTATAAGAAATAACAGAATATCAAAGTTTGAAAATACGAAACGCACAGATGCATACATAATCTTGTTTTCACCTTCTAAATATTGCCACTGCCAGCTTGATCGGGTGATGCCGATTTGCCATTTGTAACTTTTAGCTACACGGTCCCCATCTTAATAACAAAGTAAACACATTTATAAGAACACTCTTAATGAAGAACTTCTCAAACTTAGATGACTTCTACCACCAGCTGCAGGATTTTTTCTTTTATAGCATCAGTTTGCTACACATTTTACTTTTTTGTAGTCAAAATCAATCTACACTAAAATTAATTTTATTTTCCAAAGGATAACAATATTGCTATCATGGAAAAAATCAATATTTAGATCCTGATGGTGAAATCTTTTTTCAGGTTTCCTGAATCCAAAAAAGTAGTTTTCATTTGAATATCTATCCACATGTGTTATAGAAGATAAATAAATTTGGGAATGAGTATTTGGCATATAGATGTGATTAGTACATATCTGAAGATTACTACTTACGATTTTTCAATAAATTTTTGTGTTACAGTATCTTTTTCATAAAAAAAGAAATAAAAATAAACAAAAGTATGATTTTTCCAAAGTTGGCTTTAATTATTTCCATTAAAATCATTTTAATTATTTGCTAAAGTGTACGAAAACAAAAATAATAGGTCACACTAATAAATTTTAGAATGGGAGTTATCGAAAAAAAATCAACTTAACTTTTCAAAATATAAATAAACGCTTTTGTAAAAAAATTTATACCTCGAATCGAATTGTGAATATAAATTGTTTAGTTATTCCTAATTTGAATATTATTATATATTCGAATATTATTATATTATATATTATATAATTCAAACTATTTTCTATAACAATATAATTTTAAACTATTTTAAGTAATACTATTTATAGCAGACTTATATATTTTCACAGTGAATGTTATTCAGATAATTTGATCAACACTTTAATACTGTTCTGATAGTGCACATTATTTTCTTCAACTTCTTTTTACACAATAAAGTGTTTGATTTATAATTTTCCAATAACAGGCTTTATTTGCATAAACTACAGTGTATTTCTGATCAAATACAGTATAACCTGTGATAGAATGTACCTATTTTATTCATGATTTGTTCTTGTTCAGGTTACATTTAAAAGTGATATTTTTTGACTATTTAGAAAAAATATACTGTACCGTATTCACATGTTCCTTATCAATTTCATTCGGAAATAGTATTTATAAGAATATTTAATAAAATTACATAATTATGTAATAAATTTGCATAATAAAGTCATGATGACAACTAAAGTTCCATGCTTAAGCTCCAGCTAATTAATAATACCAGCTGTTATTCAAACAGATGAATTATTTGGATAAATAACCTACAAATTATTTCCACCAAACAGCTGATATTTTTTTAATCCTTTTTGCTTTTGAATTAGTGCTGACTTTGAGGTTAAATGTTCATTGTTTGTGGAATGTAGTGTGGTGGAAATTTTCAACTATAAACAGTCAGGAGGCAGGGGTATTGCCTAGTAGTATCTAAGATCAGACTATTAGTCTAGTATAATCATTATTAGTATTAGTCTAGTATACTATTAGTTAGACTAGTAGTATAATTAGACTATGCATAGAGACTATATATGGTATTCGGACACCATATAGTCTGATATATATAATGCATAGTCTGATTATTAGTTATTCCTTCTAAAACTTACATCATTATTATACTTGTTAAAATCACTTACCATCACAAGATAATTGCAAAATATTTTGTTAATGCAATGTTGTTTAACAATAGAACTAGTGTTCTATTATTCACATAATTTACCCAAAATTCTATAATCACACTGAACATACATATTTAAATAATACTCATTGTATTTATGTAAGTATTATTTGTAAAATAATATATATTTGAACTAGCTCATTAGATAATAATAGACAATTTTGTTAGTCATTTTAAATTCCAAATACTCGATGAACAATGTTGAAATTTATACTACATATAAAAACCTACAAACAAACCACAAAGTGAGAAATGAATAAACTAAAAATAAGTTAGGTTTATTAATACACCATGACTTATTAAAATAATTTAGTTACAATTTTTGGAGGGTTAAGAATTCAAAAATGATGTATCAGAAACTGATTGGTAGAATAATATAACCTTGAACTTTTGGCTAACCACTACCGATCACAATAAGAGGTAATTAAACTAAGTTTTAATAAGCATCTTGGATTTACACTTACATTTATAACACGAGTCTTCAGGCATGGGGTCTTGGACTGTAGAAGGTGGTGACTTAATAGGACTAGAGAGAAGAGGCGAGGTGTGTCCACCAGGGCCTGGTTCTGTGGGTAGACGCCCTCTTCTTTCTACTGTACCACTGGAAGAATAACAAGTAAATAAATGCATCTGTTTAAGAGAAAAAACTGTGATCAAACCCATGCCCTCTTGCTTATAAAGCAAAAGCAACAGCCACCACCCATACAAAAGGATTAAACTGGGAGCTGAAGTTAATGGTGAAATAATACTACATAGATTTTTTAGTTTACAGTATACAAAATATAAAGAAAGCTTGGTATCATTAAAAAATGCATATTCATGTTGATAAAAAAATTTACAGAATTGTCTGTATGTCTATGTTCATAAGCATATTACTGGAGACTAAACTAATAGAAAACTTTTGATGAAATTTATCATATAGGTATGGTTTGTCCACATGCTGGGGCCACTTTTAAATATAAAAAAACTTTCAAAGTCCTTGCCTATTTACTAAACTATACACAGTCAATAAATGATTCACATTTCAGGAAGCACTAATGGCTCAGTCAACAAGACAGTGGGCCGTTTGCAAGAACATGATCCTGTTGACTTCAATCTAGTTACTCCTGTTGACGTTTTCCATGTGTTGTGTCACTCCCCCTTAGTCTGTCTCTTCATTATAAGGTCCCCTAATGGTGTGTTTTCATTGTATAACTAGAATAAGGCCCTCTAGTGTTGTATCTTCATTGTCTAACTGGCATAAGGCCTCTAATATTGTGTCTTCATTGTCTAACTAGAATAAGGTCCTCTAGTGTTATATATTCATTGTTTAACTGAAGTAAGCCCCCCCCCTAGTATTGTGCCTTCATTGTCTAACTGGAGTAAGCCCCCTCCCTAGTATTTTCTTCACTGACTAACTGGAGTAAGGCCCCTCCCTAGTATTGTGTCTTCATTGTCTAACTGGAGTAAGCCCCCCCCTAGTATTGTCTTCACTGATTAACTGGAATAAGCCCCCCCTAGTATTGTGTCTTCATTGTCTAACTGGAGTAAGGCCCTTCCCTAGTATTGTGTCTTCATTGTCTAACTAGAGTAAGCCCCCTCCCTAGTATTGTCTTCACTGACTAACTGGAGTAAGGCCCCTCCATAGTATTGTGTCTTCATTGTCTAACTGGTGTAAGGCCCCTCCCTAGTATTGTGTCTTCATTGTATAACTGGAATAAGGCCTTTTATTATTGTGTCTTCATTGTCTAACTGGCATATGGATCCCTAGCAGTGTGTCTTTATTATATAACTGGCATAAGGCCCCTTAGTATTGTGTCTTCATTGTTTAACTGGAATAAGGCCCCTTAGTATTGTGTCTTCATTGTCTAACTGGAGTAAGCCCCCCCCCCTAGTATTGTCTTCACTGACTAACTGGAGTAAGGCCCCTCCCTAGTATTATGTCTTCATTGTCTAACGTGTAAGGCCCCCTAAAATTGTGTCTTCATTGTCAAACTGGAATAAGGCCCTTTATTATTGTGTCTTCATTGTCTAACTGGCATATGGATCCCTAGTATTGTGTTTCATTGTATAACTGGCATAAAGTTATTAACCATAAAAAAGGATTCCCTCACAAAATAATGCACTCTTTCAGCAGTGTCACAAATGTAAAATTTTATTTACTCAATTTATATGAATAAATTTCTAAAAAAAAATTCAGTAGCAATTATCAAGAATAAGTTTTTACTCAAAATACAATTTATCAATTTTATAAAATTCATTCTCTATATATAACTGCACGAACTATTAGTGTACGTAATTAAGGATTGTAATCAATAAGACTATAGCTCTTTATTATCGCTGTTGCTAAACGTATTACCAAGGCTGACTAACACAGCCAACAAACAGTCAAAGACATTTTACAACATAAGATAAGCAACAATCACCTTATGTAGTGAACTATATTACAGAAATCTGCTAACAATTTATTAAAGCAAACAACAACATAAATACCCTGTATTATTGGTCTCGCCATCCACTTTATTTGCAAGTTGAGACTCATGTGACTTCGATTTGGTTAAAGGATGTGCATCTGGTAACAACACTGTCGCTTGCAAACCTGTGTTATGCTTCCTACGAGGTGGTGGAGTCGTAGGGAATTTCACTCGCTCACCCACTGGAAATGAAAATGTTTTACAAATGTTTTGGTAATGAATCATTTGAAAATATTTGTAAGAATATATATATATATATATATATATATATATATATATATATAAATGATTCATTAGTAAATACAGATGATGCTATTTCATATGCAGATGATGCTACAGTATTGAGCATTGCTGATACTTGGGATGAGGTAACAAATAAATTAAACTCGCTACTATCTAAAGTGAACTACTGGTTATGCATTAACAAATTATCTCTAAATATAGGAAAAACCAAGTTCATTGCTTTTGCTAATCATGCACCATTGATACCACAAGAATTATCTATTTGTATTGAAAATGAAGTTATAGAAAGAGTTGATAGCATTAAATAACTGGGTATCTGCATTGATAGTAGACTAAATTGGGAGACATATTAAATGTATAATAATGAAAATAAGATATTTGTTATATGCATTTAAAAGATTGAAATATATACTTTCACAATCCCAATTAAAAATTGTATATTATGCTTTATTCAATAGTATTGTTACATATGCTGTAATAGTCTGGGGAGGTGCATATGCTGTACATATAACTAAATAGACTGTTAAATTTATAAAGAAATATTGTTAAACTTATTTTTCTCTAAAAATAAGCCTCCAATATGTATTAGACAAGCATTTTTACTTGACTCTGTTATATATATATATATATATATATATATATATATATATATATATATATATATATATATATATGATCTGCTACTGTTGGCAGAACCAGGTCCAATGCTTTTCAATTACCTGAAGTGAAGTGAAATAGGGAGAAAACATTTCAATTTTATCTTATATAAAATCTTCAACTCTATGCCATATGAACTAAAACCACTTGAAGGTAATATTAAAAATATAAAATTTAAAATAAAAAAGTGGATATGTAATTACTTTGACACTGAGAATAAAATTATACTATTCTTAAAACCAGTATAAAATTTGGTGCATTAAATAAATACAGAAAAAGAATAATTGTATTCCTCAAGCTATCGTCTATGTGGTGTAATAATATAACAATAATTTTAAGCAAATTTTAGGCCACACTTGTGCATGGATTTTTTTTTCCAAATCCCCTACAGATACATGGATTGCGCAATTGTAACTTAAAAATAAGATAAGTTATAAACAAATTGTTAAAATATATCAATAAAAATTTTTACAAATTTATGTAATGTGGCAATATTGTATAGTTTATGTAGGGAAATATGGCAATATATATTATTAGTATATAATATACTTCCATGAATTATTTGTGAATTTTTTTTCACCTGGTGAGAAAATAAGCTATTGCAGTTGCATTCAGGGATATTAAATCAGGTACAAAGATTTTTTAATAGCTTAGACAAAATAGATTGGATTAAGCAATCCAATTCATTTAAAGATAGCAATCACTACCATTTTTTTAAACACACACACACACACACACACACACACACACACACACACACACACACACACACACACACACACACACACACACACACACACACACACACGCTATAAATACCATATATGTTTGAAGTAAAATTATAATTTAGTTTTTTCTAATTTTCTAAAACGGCCTATAAATTATAAATTTATTTCTAAATAAACAGCTTAAATAGAAAAATTCTGTGATACTCACATTTGCCTTTAGTAACCGGAGTAGATGGAGGTGTACCCATAGGATAGGGAGGAAGAAGGGGGGATAGAGGAGCTGACAAGTGATGTGTCATGTTGAGTGATTCTTCTGATGGCACAGAACATCGAGCGGCCCTAGACCTATGAAGACGTGGTGAAGATCCACCGACGACCAAGCGATGTCTATCCCATGAGTCCCAATACAGAGCCACATCTCCTGACTCACAATCTCCTCTCATTAAAATATCTGTAAACAGGAAACATGGAACAAATGTGTTAAAACAAACTTATTATAATATTTGTTATCATATAAGACTATCTGAGAAATAGAGTGCATCATTAGTAGGACTGATTGGTTTACGAAATTGGGAAGAGCGTCTGTCCAAGTATTTATAATTTATTTTAAAGATACAATTGCCACTTAATATTTCATACTTGAAGGAGCTAGGAAAAAAATCAAATTGTTGAGGGTGGCAAAGTATATAGGCTACAGTTCAAAATATAGAGGTTGATAAAAAAAATTTGTGTATATTTATTAAACAAAAATCCATAATACAGTTGATATGTACATTTTTTGTCCACAAGAGAAAGAGGCTTATATTTTAACACACTCATTACCATGATTAACAACAGCTCTACATAAACGATATTGCACTTTAACATTTTCTATAAAAACTGACTGACACCTGACACTGTCCAATAGGCCTCTATTATCATTTACTCTCTCCAAATCTGTGCAGCCAAGTACAATGTCGTTTCCACTTAACAGTACAGTTTAAGTGTGGCTCTGACGCCTGACATTCTTAAAATATTGCTTTTCCATTTCATAATGACAGATGAGGTATACTTTATCAGTAAGTAAATGTGTTTGAAATGAGTGGATTATACAGCTGATTACAAGGTCATTCCAGGTCAACTCAACACACTCTATAAACCTCAATCTCAGATAATAAAATTTTGTACAGGTGTACTATGAAATATCTGTATGAAATATCATACAGACTTGTAAAAAACAAATTTCATCAAGATTTGTCCACTATTTTTTGAATTATAGCTACGTAAATTTTCAAAAATTTTCCCAAAAACAGCAAATGTTAATTTTTTGAATTGCTCTAGAATTTCTTCTCTATAATGCTCTTTTCTGTGGTATATGATACTATAGGTTAATAATTTTTGTCAATATCTAGAAAAAAAATTATAATTTAAAAAAATACACATTTTAAAATTTTTAATTAATTTCATGAAATTAAATTAATATAATTAATTAATATGATTAATTAATTAATCAGTTAGTATAGTTGAAAATCACCTGGCAAAATATAAATCTGGGATTATAATGGGTTCATTGTTAAAATAATTTAAAACTGAAGCTTGTTTTTAACTAATACCCTGTATCCAGCTGATTAATACAAGAATGCTAATATTTGCACTTCAATAAAAATAAATATGAACACTAAGCTGAAGAAAGAGTAAAGTAACGAATCTTAAAGTAAAGGACATATTGAATAGTAGGATACGTTTATCACTTAAAGTTTCAAAAAACCGCCTTTGTCTGGCATACATCACTTTCAAGCAGAACATAACTTCTTCCAGTGGGAGTCATACGATTCAATCAGTCACAGGGACACATTGACATTCACAGGATGTCAGAACGTTCACCACTGACACCCACGGAACATCAGTTTCCTGGATATGAGAATGATGAAAATGGCTTAGATGAATGAAGAAAAGTTATTTTTACTTCACAAAGTTCATTTTTCTGTAAAATGTACCCAAGCTATTAGTTTCCTCAATTCAAAAAAATTATTTTTATAAAATGTACATAGCTGTAATTCAAAAACTAGTTGACATATGTTGATGAAATTTATATTTTTGTGTGCAAAATTTCATTAAATCTGATGGTGATGTAAATTTTGTTTACGTTGTAAACGTTTACAAAATGGTAAACGTAAATTTTGGTTTTTAATTGTATTGATTTGACCTGGAACGAACCTACAATAAGATTTATGATCCAACAAATAAACAATATTGTGCCTACACAGTATAAACAGAAAATGTACCCAGTTGTTACAATTTACAGAGGCAAATGCTGGGCTGAGTATGAATTATAGTTGATGTCAAGTTTACTTAGTATGAAATAAAGAAGGGACTAAAATACAATGTTTTCGTACAATTTATCGAGTTTTCCAAGGGTCCAGTGTCTCAGTACAAATTAGAATTTTACAAACATAATAGAATTTGCTAATTACTCACTTATTGAGATAATTCTTAACTATCACACACAAGTTATTATTACAAGGTATTACCTGTATTACTATAGTAACTATATAATGTATAAGGTGACTATATAATATAAATCACTCACCTGTGCATCTTTTTAGGTTATGTAAAGCATGTGTTAGTCGACGGAGTTCTTCATCTTTGTGTGGTCTGTCACCAAGTATAATGCGCAGTTCATGTTCTGTCTTCTCTTGTAATGCTTCTAGTGAACGCACTCTGTAGCACACAGCCTAGAATAGAAGTTTAAACATGTAAAAAAAATATTCATCTAAATTAAACTGGTTTGCAGAAGAAATGGACCATAAACTATATGTTTTCATATTGAAACTGAAGGTTTTGTAGCCTTCAGAAATGAATTTAACAACTGAATAATAACAGGCATACCGCTACAAATGTAACGGTCAGCTTGAAGTACTGTAAGTCTGCTCTTGACATCTGTCCATTAGAACTGTAACAAACAGTAATTACATTAGCTACTGTGTATTTGGATAAATATATCACAATTGTTGCAACAACGTTTAAAGGAGATGGACACTATAAAACTAACATTTGTTTTTATAACAAATATTATTTTAAATTACTAATAAAAATACTGACCTAATATAAATCATAAAACTGTTTAAAACAAAGATAAAATTATGAAGCAATTTATTCAAATTTTAGAGTTTCAACTACGTGGTCAAATAATAAAGTGAATTGAATTTTATACATAAGTATAAGGATATAGAAAGTAAATGTTGATATAGAGATCTAACCTGAACAGAATCAGGACATAATCCCACAACTTGCAACCACTGTCTGAGTGAAGGGATGTTCTTTAGCTCTGGAGGTGTACGATCATCGTGCTGAGGTGTACGGTCGTCGTGCAACTTTGCCTTCGTCATCAACTGTCGTGAAAACAGCTTTATCAACTTACCCTGCAAAAAAAAAAATTTACAATTGTTACTGTTATTGCAAATTCTTAAAACAAATCAAAAGAACAAAAACATACTAGATTTACTATCATAGATTATATTTTTTTTTTTAATTAATTTCACAGTATCATATCTGGGTAATGGGTTTTATTACTATTACGGTTAATATTTAAAGAGTTATAAATTTAAAGACATTTTAACCAAAATTCAAACTGTACCTAAGAAATTTTATTAGTTTGTTATTTTTAAATTTTCTCACAATGTTTATAGACAGATAAATGACTTAACTGTAACAAAATTTACACAACGTAATCACAAAATATAAATTTACAGTATGATGAATACATATTTATGACATAAGACCATTAAATCAGTAACCTTACAACAACAACAAAAAATAAATAAATAAAAAAATACTGCACTGGAAAAAACAAGATATTAAAAAAAATTTCCTTCCTCTTTCTGAACAGAAAAGTACGCAAAACAATAACAGTTGAAAACCTCAAACATTATCAAAAATATTTACTTCTCCAAATTTTTTTTTCTTATTTAAATTGAACAATTCCAATTGCCCACCATTCCATGTAAGTCTACAGTAATTAATGAGTGAAGTTCAGTCATTCCCATTTGAAAGTCAATAACTTCACATCGCAAGGAAAAATGTCTATTTTGTTTGTGTTAAACAAGAAACATTGTAAATGGTAATGTTCTTGTATTTCTCCAACAACATGCCTGCATGCAGATAATTTTTATTTACTAAATCTAATTTTAATTCCCTGTATAGTTACTGAGGAGTTTCCGATACTGTTAAAATAAAATATCTCTCTCTCACACGGGATCAATGTCAATATGTATTAACAAAAACGCACTTCAAAATATTAGCATGGACTATTCTCTGGAATAACTATCCAAACTGAAATCATCAATAAGTTCTGAACTTATTTCAACCAGTAGGCCTAAATTCTCTTCTGAAAGCATTACGTTAATGGTTATTTCGGCATTCTATCATTCACATTTTCAAGACGTTAAGTTTTGTACACTAGTTTCTATTATCAAAAAAGTAGTAGTTATATAATGCAGTAATCTTTAGTCTCTTGAAAAATTGGTAAGTACTCTTTCTACTTCTTTACACCTCCCGCTACTCTATACCTGCACTCCTAGACCAAACTCTAAATTATGTCTATCTAAAAGATACTTCATTATGTCAATTATTTCCTACAAAGTTTTAATGATATATAGTGTGTACATACAGGTTATATTTTCCTCTTTGCTTTTTATTTCCTTTAAAAAAAATGTTTGCAGCACTTCTAACAATTACACAAAAAAGTTTTAAAATTTCATAAAATTAAAACTTTTTTATTACGATAAAATAAGTACACTAGAAATGCAATTATCTGGATTGCATTTATCCAAAATTCTAGCTTAACCAAAACGATTTTTAAATATAAAAAAAAAGTTTTTGTTGTTTCCGTGATGACAACGATGTGATGTGTGGAGGCACTTTACATAATTTACTGCCTTTATAACTTAAGAATATAATTAAAACATTGACGAAATCATGTGTAACAAGTAACATTGACTGATATCAACTATTACATTGCATCAACTAATCACATAAGTATGTATAAACCAAGTATCAAATGTCAAAACAAAACCGCAGGGAAGTGAATGCTTTTTTTTTTTAAATGAGTGAATAAATACAGATGCCATGCCAACTTGATGGCCGAGCACCCACTGGTGCGCTCAGACTTTTATAAAGCAAAATTTGTGTTTTTTAAAAAATTATTATTAAAGACAGTTTAAAAACAGCTGACTGAACTAGACAGTTTAAAAACATTGATTTAATTGTCACATTGTGTAAATTATTTTATGGTGTTCCTGCTTATTGGAAGTTTCATTAATCCAAAAGAGCATTAATCATATCAAGCTTGTATAATTGAATTCCTAGTGTAATTGCATTAACTTCCAAAATAGCACCATTATTTTTCTATTAGGGGTGTAGTTTCCATTTCACTGCCTTTACATGGCCTATTCCCCAAGTATTATATTTTATACTGTTACAATTAATTATTTTTAAAATTATTACCTTACTTACATTAAGAAACATAAAAGTCTCTTCAGTCAATTTGTCTATGCCATTTTAATCATCCTAAACATGAAACACAGAGCAAAGTAAAATTTTCAGTATCGATGCAATAGGTCATCAGCTTTAAGTTATGATCTGACCTTGGCCCAGAGTGAAGAGTCACATTGTAGACATCATTCTTCCTATTGTCAGTCAATGTAACTGCCAGCATTATATCTTTTACTTCTTCTCACCATCTCAATGTATAGTCAACTGAGAGCACAAATTACTATTTATAAACAATTTTTAAGGACTCCATAAATAAATTTTATCTTTCCAAACAAATGAAGGTCATGATGCCTTCTTAGATAATTAATTGTCCCTTGGTTTCTGGATCATAACCAAATACCCAACTTTCATCACCTGTAATCCTCTAACAAATATAGACAAAAAGGTTTGCATCTTCAAACTTTTTGGAACAACAAACATAGTTGTCCATTGGAGCTCAGTGCCAGATTTGAAATTTTCTGTCATACTAATCCTGTGTTAAAAAAAGCTGGAAAACAAACTTGGCTGCAATTGTTATTGAGTTCATCAAACAAAATGTGTAGGCATACCCTAACCTACATAACATTCTACACCTCAACCACACTGTGAATGGTTGGCTATCCTGACAACAATTTGTTTTTAAACATTGGGAAATGTTTCTGGATTACGCCAATGTTGATTCTTTTCAACATTCATAATACTCTTTCAGCTATTCTGAAGTTTTTTTTTAAAACATTCAAAAGTTTGATTTGATTAAAGCTTATTATTTACAACCATTTGATAAGTTCCAGTTGTTTTAGTCTATAACAAAATTTAATGGCTATTTGCCTTGTGCCATCAAAACAGTAAGCACTATTCTTTATACCACACTGTTAACCAAAAGGTCTGGGCTTAGCAGACCTCTACTATTATACCAATCAAAGGACAAATAATAATGTCACTTGTATCATGACTATACTACTGGTATATGCCAGAATATAACTTAATTTATGTGGTTGCCAATTTTGTTTTATTTTTAACATTTTATTTTGATTGCAATTTTCTAGTAAAAAAAAATGAAAAAACTTATTTTATTTAAATTACTAAGACCAACTTTCAAATTCACATGTAGGGCCTCCCTATTCTTTGCTCACAGCTTATCAATTGAATAATATAAGTTCTAGAATGTTCTATTTATATTAATAATGAAACAACCAACTTTAACAATTTTCTAGAGTGTTCTATCTATACTAATCACTAAACAACCAACTTAAAAATGTTCCATATTATTTACTGTCTACAATATTCAGTATTATTTATTACTGTACACAGATATTTTTGTTAATCTTATCTAGATATAAGTAAATATTATTTAAAAAATAATAATAATAAAATAACATAGAATGTGCTTATGTCCATATGGTTATATAGAACCATGCAGTTAAGTTAATAATAGGAAGTAGTTGGAAGTGTTTATTTCAGGAAATTGATGTATATGCCTAAATTGTAAGTTAACACATTCAGTGCCTACTTGTATTCACTTTCTCTATTGTGTTGCCCCTCTGTTTCGCATTCAACCAAGATCATGACATTCACGTGTGTGTCATGGGCTTGGCAAGACAGTTTGCTGCTTCTATTGATCCTATAATGCCCAATGATGCGCACATGTGTCAAATTTATAAGCAGTTTAAATTTTAAACAAAATAAATTTTTAAAAGTGTAATTAAAGTTAAAATATTTTAGTTACAAAACAGTATATTATTATTTGAATTACTTTTTTAGTGATTTAAAAAATTGGTAATTAATATTTTAAAAAAATCTTAAGGACAAAAAAATGATAAAAACAATCAAATTAATTTCTTGATTTATAAAATAATATTTTTATATGTTACAAATTATAGGCTTTGGTGATATACTCTAAAACATGGTTTTAAACACAATCCTGGTTGATCTGGACAATCTGGGCAGAAGTAACTGCCAGCATCCTTGTGAATGTTTTGCTTATAGCATTGTCTACAATGTTTTCTTTTTGCCACTGTTCTTTTTTCAATTTTCACTCTCTCCATGTCTTCTGGCACATGCATATTTCCAAAGTCTCTTCATGGTGATGGCATGTAATGTAGCAATATTTCCCATATTGCTAAACGATAATCATATCCATTCATGGCAGAATCATGTGAAAAAATTGAATACAATACAAAAAAAAAAAACAACAAATTTACCAAAATAAAAAATACACCACAAATTACTAAACCAAACATTTTCCAGAATAAAATAAAATTTGAATGAAATAAAATTTTACTTAAGAGTAAGAAACACATACTTGTCAAACAAGCCAGTAAATGCACTCTAATAACAACAAACCCCTGAAACCAAAGGTATTTTCTCAAACAATAGACTGTCCCAAATGAAGCGAGGCTTTATCTAAACCTGGCCAGCAAAGCCCAATTTCTAAGGACTTGATAAAAATAACTGTGCAGTTTGACGCACACGTGCTGGTCATGGTCCTTGTTAGACTGGAATCACTTGTAAGTAGTAGGCACTCAATATGTTAAAAAAAAATTTGACTTGCCAAAAATTTAACATTTTTATAAATATCAGGGAAAAAATAATGATGTTTGACACTATTTCACAGCAGTGTAACCATTCCAAACCACTTTCTCCTGAACGTACGGGGAGTAATACAATAACTTATTTTACTAAGTTACTGTTTGAACAGAGACGAAAACTAACACTGCAGCAATTTTTGAAAATTAGAAAATCATCATTCTTAACATCAAAATATGATGTATGGAACTGTTGTCCACTAGCTTTGCATAATGTTTAACACAATTAATTATTTGTCAGTCTAAACTCAAGGCCTCATTGTAAAATCTACTGTAGGCTTTTTGTGACATTAAACCACTTTACTAAAGAAATGTTATTATATAGTTTATTATTAAAAAATATTTACCCATGGAAATTATATTTCTTATAACTTACAGTTTTATGGTATTTTTTAACTGAACTATATTTTGATGTCAGCTGTTTAAAATGCATAGAACATGCCAGTCATCCACTGAGATATTGTTCATGTGCGTTATCACAATCTCATTCTATATCTGCCATAACAATCACTGTAAGGTTATTAACTAATTTCATACAAAACCGTTTTTAGTTATTCTTAAATTAATTTTTCAAAAAAATTCTGTTGTTTTTATTATTAATAACACACATTTAATTAATCATTTTTGCAGTGAAAACCATATTAGCTACTTTCACGCAGTAGTAATTTTTAGGTTGCGCATGTTACTTTTATTTTCAATGTTTTTCAAACTTCCCGTAATTTCCACAGTTTTGTATTTTATATTATTATTATTGGGCATAAAATAAAGAATTTTAGAACAAAAATTTTGAAAAGTGAAAACTGGTTTAATGTCACATTTACCAAATCTAGAATATGTTTAACTCGTACTACTGTTAAGAATTATCATCTAAGTTAACCAAGTTTTTCCTCTTAATAAAGATACAGAATAATATTCAGTACCTAGACTTAATAATTTATAATAGCATGGACCAAGTAGCAGTACACACTAAGTTAGGCAACATGACCAATATAATTTGACACAATCTTCCTGTTAAGTTAGGTTTCATAGAACTAATAAAAAAAAATGTTAACTTTGTATGAACAATTAATGTTAGGCCTAACTTTATTAAAAGCTGAGGACTTAAGGTAAAGTTTGGATTTCAAATATTTGAAGCCTAAATTTCAAATAATGGTGTAGTTCACTCATTTTATAATTTAGGATAGTAATTAATTACAGTACCTAGGCCTACGTAAAATCAATAGACTATACACAGGTTCATTGTAGTAAAACAAAAACACCAGTTTTTTAGTGCATTATAAATATTTGCAGTATTTTACTCTTGAAAACAAGACTTTCAGTAAATAAAATGAGATAAGGTTTCTATGAACAAGCTGTTGTAAAATGTTCCCCTATATATCCTAAATAGCTGAAGTTACTGGACAAGATCCTAAAGACCATTGGGTTACAGAATCCAGTCTAGTTATTACCAATGTTTTTAACTCTTATTCATTAGTTTAAATCTCATGAAGATACTGAGTTACAAAAATCTAATCTTACAGCAGACCTAGCCTACCTTCTTTTAAAAGCCTAAGTAACATTGAATATGGGTATGTTACATGTGTAAACCCTAAGTAACAAGTGTAAACCAAATATGTATTCAATGCTCTTTAATAAATAAAAGGAAATGATAAAATCTGACTTAATACTTAGAAGGTACTGATTTGATGATAAGCAATGTAAATAGCCTATACTAAACAGAACAAAATTTAGTTAACTGGAAATAAGGCTTTGTAATCATCTAACCTCAAGAGTTCTAATTTCATGCTGAGTGAGTTCGGCACTAGTTGCACACTGAGTTCTTAACCCTTCCAATCTATCTGCAGAAATGTCAATCATGGACTGCACCATATCTAGGCCACGACGAACTTCTTGTTCTGCGTCTTCGTCTGCCATAACAAATGTTAGCTTGCACTTAACTACATTTCACTACATTTACTGTACACCAACAATAGTATGATACATGTTAAAACAACACCACTAAAATAAACCTTAGGCAAATACCGATAAACCGCAAATACATTAGCCATTATGGTTATGCGGATAAGAAAGGTAGGGATAAACCACCATCACAGTTGCCTTCAAATTAATAATCTTCAACTGCACTGCAAACTCCAACCTTGTAATCAGCTGATGTGTATTGACAGTGATAACTGCTCTAGCTTTAATTCTTTTAAGTAGTGTCAACTATCTTGATTTAATTCAACATTAATTTACATTTTACCAAAATATAATTATTAGTACATATTAACACGATTTTTTTATAATATAACTATCATTACATCGATTATATGTACTCAGTGTAGATTATATTATATTTCTAGACATGTTATTTATATATGTACTGTATTTGGCTCCACTTACTTCGTTTCAATTTATTTTTATTATATTATAGTAATATAAATATTATATAACAGTGTATTATTTACTGTAATTCAAATCATATTTAATACCATTATCAAATAAAAATAATCAGTATTATAATAGTCGACTCCATAGATTAACTACTGGTAGGCCTTATATGTGTTTACTACTAAACATAATTACTGCGTTACTCAGTACGATCCGGACTTATATTGAGTATATTATACTTACATTTGTTATACATACACAGTATTGTAATATATTAGTTTTAAATTATATAAATAATTTGTTTATTTATCTGTACCTTTATTAAAGTATTTTTCTACTTATTATTAAAACCACTCTTTTCAAAATTTTAAGTATATAGTTACTGCAGTACTGTATTATAAATATGCTTATTTACTTAGATAAAAGATATAATCACAACACGCAGTTGTCTCGATTATGTGATGGAAGCATTTCTATTTTTTCTATAATCATTTAATATTTGTTTTCACCTTCTTAATCACACACTAAAATCTGTATTCATTAGCATATTATATCTTCAAATTATATATGTCCAGCCAACTTAGTAAAAGGCCTGCGTGAGGATTCCAGGAAATTTCTCCTCCAACAGTTCCAGTGATACAGAGTCTGCCAATCTGAGTCTACAAACTCTAAGTTACTACTCAGCGTTCAGCGATAGAGAAGGAAAAGAAGGAAGCTATGGTGGGAGAGTGAAAACCCGACCTCTTACTCGCACGTTATTTCTCTCTGTCCCACTGATGTTGTTAGCAGACCGTTTTCTAAGCGACTAACCTCTATAGAACATAGAGAAATGAACCCTGACCATCATTAATTTCGTTTCCTTAATTTTTAAAGATTTTGAAAATTTCCAGTGTTAATTAAAGCAGATCTTAACGCTGATTACGATGGTGAAATCAGACATTCAAAATATTGTAAAAAATATGATTACTTTAAAATTTAAACCGGCTGCTATTTTCAAACTATTATTGGATTTTGTAAGTAACGAACTTATTCAAGCTATTACAAAAACGATTTTTGTGCTAAGTTTAAATAAAATTAGACCAAAATTACACACACACACACACACAAACTATAACCCTTTACACTCACACTTACATTTAGAGAGGTGATAATAGACTCAATGTGCTTTTCGCCTTGATATATATATACATATATATATTGATATGGAGGTCTGGATCAGTGCTAATTCCAAGGACTCCTCTAAAGGAAATTCTCTTGTAATAAGCAATAATAATTTTCAAGTAACATACAGTACTTCAGTCTTTAGAACTAGGAGAACTTCTCTCCCCTTATCATCATACCCTTTTAAACAATTTGTAAAATTATCAATTGTTATCAATCAGTAATTATCAAATTACTGAGGATGTCAGTAACAAAAATTATTTTTTATTTAGTTTCAATATTAGGCTTCTGGGTATTTGTGTTAGTTACCTGGATATGAAAAAATTCAAGGCTTGCCATATTTTAAGTTTATAGAATAATTTATTTAAATTTAACAAACAACCTCCTAAACATTGTATTACCATCATTAAGCAAACTTGATTTTTCCACTATTATTACTTCTTGATGTTACAGTACTGACTGAGAATATGCTGTTATACAACCTTTTTGCTGTAGAGTCATCATTACACATTGAATACCAATTTGAATGTAAAGAGCCAGTGGAATGCTTAGAAAGATTTTCCTCTGAAATCAAATGTTGTCATTATATATATTTCATATTATAAAAAAAGTTTCAACAAATATTTTTTTAAACTTCTGTTGGTGGGACCTAGTAAGTCAAACAGAAAATTACAAAAATAAATAAATAAATAAATAAATAAACACTTCTATTCTATGCAGATATTATTGGAATTCATTAAAACCTCAGCTATTATTTTCATTGATTTTTATGTCATAGCAATGAGTTTTCTCGTTGTATATCTCCAAACAAGAATGAATACCTGGTAAGTGCTTAGGTAACAGTAGTTTATACTTAATTCTACACAAACACATATACTACACACATACACACACACACACACACACACACACACACACACATATATATATATATATATATATATATATATATATATATATATATATAGAGAGAGAGAGAGAGAGAGAGAGAGAGAGAGAGAGAGAATGTACTGTACTATGGTCTCTAATAAAATCTTTTTTAGTAAGTTTTTAGACCTTAGGTTTTTATAAAGATGAAATAATCTTTGTGTAATATTAAAGAAATAATTATCTTATGAAATTAGACTAATTATAGAGAATGTAGTTTCAAAAAAATTGCATATGACCTCAATATTAGGCAACAACAACCTTGACAGAATACAACTGAAAATGTATATCTATAAAATATATGATTTGAACTGAAAAAATCAAGTAAGTCTAAAGTACTTGATTTGCTTTATAAAAATCTGGATCAAGCACATTTTTATTTAGATGGATTTGTAACACACGCACGCAATAATTGCAGGATATAGTCATTTACACTAACCATAGACTAAAAGATATTAAAGTAAAGTTAAAGTTTGGACAGCCATTTCTTTGAATTTTGTTGTTGGGCTGTTATTTTTTGAAGATGGTTAAAATGGGAGGAGAATAAAAAAACACATTTTGGATAATCTGAAATGCGTTACGAAAAAATGGAAGAGTGTAACTCAACACGTCTAAAACAGCATCACAAAGACAGTAGGCTTAACAATAAAATGGTGTAGTTTTTATTATGGACAAGGTGCATCCAGAAAGTAAAAACTATTTTGTTCTATCACTGTTCTCATAGCAGCATTGCTGCAAGTGTTACATGCATGCATACTAGTCTTCCTGGTTCATTGCCTCTTCCCTGATGCTATTATGGTTGATTTGTGTAGTTTCAAGTTTTCCATAAGCATTTAAAATGTTTAAGATAATTTATGAACTTTTATTCAGTTTTTGAACGCAAAGAATTTTAAGCCATATGAAATTAATCAAATTTGAGATGTTTACTGTGAAAATGAGAGATGGAATGGTGAGAAAATGGGTTAGGAACTTTAATGAAGGACAAATCAATGTCCAAGATAAGGCACGGATTGGGTGGCCTTCTGTTTTCAATGATGATTTGGTAAGGAAAGTTTGTTAATGAGAAAATTCGTGTGAAGAGAAGGTTCACAATGACATTGCTTTCTGATGAATTCCCGCAAGTTGCATGATTATTTTGAATGAAATTGTTTCAGACCATTTACATTATCATAAGCTGTGTTCTCACTGGATTCAAAAAATGCTTCTGATGTTCAAAAATTCCAGTAACTTGGCAGTGCTTCGAAATTTCTTACTTGGTACAGCAATGAGGAAGTGGACTTTTTAAACCAAATCATAATTGGTGACAAAACTTGGGTTTGTCATGTTACGTCGTAGTTAAAGCAGCAGTCAATGGAGTGGAGACACACTTAATCTCAAAAAAAAAAAAAAAAATTCAAAATGTCAGCCCTGAAAATCACATGGACAGAGTTCTGGGACAGAAAAGAGATCCTTTTTCACAGAGCTCAAACCAGCAATACGACACAATATTGTAAGACCTTAAAAAACCTTCAGTGAACAATTCAAAAAAAAAGCAGAAGGATGCTCAGCCAAGGAATTGCATTGCTTCATGAGTTTGGCCCCATTCTGCTGGTGACACTCAAGCTCTTATTTGACAGTTCTGATAGAAGCAGTTTTAACACCCACTATACATCCCAGACATGGCGTCATCTGACTACCACCTATTCTTTTACTTGAAGTGTGTGTTTGGTGTGGTAAGCACTTTGAAGCTGATGCTGATGTGAAATACTCTGTACAGATATGGCTGTCATCATTGTGGGATCATTCTTTGAGGAAGTACTGAATATGTTGGTCGACCACTATGACAAGTGTCTGAACATTCATGGAAACTGGGTGGAAAAGAATTTTAAGATATTTTCTTTCATCTGTAGATAAATTTTTTTAATAAATGATACTTACTTTCTGTACACTCCTTGTATTTGAAATTGCTACATGATACCTGAAGTGGAAAAAAACATGATATTTATACACAATGAATCACCTCTACACATTTCAAACTCAATGAAAGATTATGTATATGAAATATTTTATAATTGTGTGATAAACAGATAATGCCCTGAATCATGCATTGTCTTCAATGTTTTTTTGGATGTGGGGCTTTTTAAGGATCAGGTATATTGTCATAACCAGCAACTGTTGAAGAACTGAAAGAAATTATTAATTATTTAAAAGGTAGCTGTAGCTAAGATAGTAACATGTTAAGCAATGCTGCCTAAAACACATCTCCAGGAAGAGATGGTGATGACTTTGAACACCTGTGGTAGTAACTCAAAGAAGCAAGAATCATAATTTATGGTTATAAATTATGCAAGAATCGCATAATTTAAAATGTTTTGTGAAATATTGTTAGTTTACAAAAAAATATATGTACCTTACTTTTTATGTTAAAAACAAAGAAATAGAAGTTATTTAAAGTTTTAATTTATTCTGTAATTTATATTAGCCTATAACAGAATCTAAGTAGAACAGACATCTAACACTGAAAATAAAAATTATAACACAATAACTTGTATAGTTTTTGAAGCCTATAAATTAGACAAAATAAACTATAAATAAAAACAGATTAATTCTCAGTAAGAAATATATATTTGCTTATACTCAATCAAATAATATAAAACTGTACAGAAAAGGAGAGAATAGAGAGCCTGGCTTAGCCACATTCTATTTTCAACTATACTTTGTATGCAAGTTCATAGAGCTAGTGCTCTAGGTTAAAAGTGTTCAGTGCTTGTAGGCATTTTTGCAGTCTGTGTTTCTCCCTACCCCTGCATGATTCGCCCCCTTTATTTTCAAGAATATTAAAATTTTGTAATTATTCATCAATACTGAATACAACTATATTTTTACAGAGACATAAATTAACAATGCAATGTGAAACAAATAATTATATTGAAAATATATGCTCCTAAAATAAGAGGATAATAGTCAAAAATTGAAATATTTTTTAAATTTATACACTTATATTCTAAGTGAAGCAGTAATACTTACTATTTTCTGCTTTCTTGGTACTGTTAAGAAAATTGTACTACTTATTCCGTAATTTTATCCCCAATTTTATAATTATTTTGCATTGTTTATTTATGATTTTTTTCCTCTGAAAATTTTATGCTCTAGGCACAAAACTAGTCAGTATATATTTTAAAAAAAATTTCTCTAGATTTCTGTAATTAGTTAACAATCTGGATGATTAATTAATGGAATGATCTGTTAAATTTCCAACTTACCATTATCTTCTTGAAGAAGCAGGGACACCGTCGGTGTATGGTTTCGGGGCATGAGTTCAAAAACTGAAATAATATTGGTATAAATCAGATCCCCTATTACAGTTTGGATCACCTTTTTAGGCACCAATAAACTACTGTTGATTGCTTCCGGATTGTTAAGTTCTTTAAGTGGCAGATTCAAATGTGCGTAATAAGTTACACGAGGTACTGAGAAGAACTCTGATACCACTAAATCATTTAATGCACTCCTAGTAGAACAAAGTAATATTTGTTGGTACTAAGGTAGGTTAGATATTAAGAAATTATACTATCTTAACAAAATTTGAAGCAAATTTATTATTAATAACCTTATGCATGTATGTTAATATCATTCTATGTTTAAATATTATATCCAATGTTAAATAAAAACATTTGCTAAGTCTATGGACCTTTAAAAAATACACACAATTTTTATAACTAATTAAGTAAAAAGATATACACCATATATACTTACTTCTAAGCAGAATAGCATACCCTATTGCTGGCAAATTTGCTCAAACATTAAAACAATAATTGATAGAGAAAATAAATAAATATATGTTTTAAATTAAATTTGACTACTAAAAATGTGTTTTGTGTCTGTTAAATGAGCAAAGCCAGTTTTCAGTTTCAGCTTGGCGCAATCAGCACTTGTCTGTTTATCTCTTTTACTGTTCTAAGTTCAAAGGTACAGTCTAATTTTTTCCAAATCTAACAGATGTATTTATTGTGTATCTCTTTTATTCAGTTTTTAACTATTATGTATTCAGAAGTTATACATCCTTTTTACTGATTAGTAACTGGGTATTTGGGGAAAAATAAAATAGGTTAAGGGACAAGAAAATAAAATACTATACTAATTGGAACCAAATTATAAATTTTTATACACTAATTAAAAATAGTGAATCTGCAATCATTAAAAAAAATATACTGTATTATTATATAAATTATTATTAAAGTTCTGTAGGTAAACAAGACTTCTCTTAGAGTTATTCACTAAGTTTTAATAGTGAAATCTAATTTCAAAATTATTTGAAAGTTTATGTGCAAATAGGTTTTGAAAAAATAAAGTTTAAGACTCATTATTTACAGTATAATTAACTTTGATTGAATATAGCATTTAAATTAGTTGATTTTTAAGGAGCTACCATTTTTTTAACAACCATTAAGAGAGTTGTAGTCCAAAAACAGTAAAAAAAATATTTTAAAAAGTTCCAAAATTAATCATTAATATTAATTATTTATAAAAATTCTATTTTCGTCACAAAAAAAATGTTATTAAATAAGTGATATGCAATATCACTGTGTAAATTCATCTTTAATACAATAATAATACATAACCCACATTACATTTACAAACTGAAATGTAACATGTTTAAAAAAATGTCATTCGTTTTCTTGCTCTTTTTTGTGTTTACACATACACAAAAATTTGATTTTTTTTTTAATTGGATATTTAAAAAAATGGTTTCTGTCCATTAAGTATACCACTTCTGGTCATTTGAAAAATTAAGAAATTTATACTTTATTCATGAAACATTCTGGCGTAGTGGTACTTGTTCAATGGTAGGCTGGAATTTATCTTTACTTATTAAGTTTTAAAGTTGATTCTTTGTGAATAATCGTTGTCAAAGTATTGACAAGTATTAACAAGTAGGTCTAACATGAGGTAATTGAGTACAAGGGCAATAAATTACATTTACATACTTCTTCCAAATTGGAAAAAATAAAGATTATTTTTCAATAATATATTAAATATTTTCAATTTCAAAAGTTTTTTCCAATATATATGAATACAATAAAAAAATATGTGATGTTTCATCAGAATGCCTTAAGTATTACTTGACAATGCTTTAGATATTGTATAACTTTGTAATCTTATAAACATGTCATGTGGCAGTAAATAAATGAATGAATTATTCTTACCACAATATCTTGCATAAAGTATCACTAAGGCAGTGGTGACTTATATGAAACACTGGCTTTGGGTTCAACAAGTGTTTTGTTAACAATGGGTTTTCCGACTGCAAAGTCGGATATACTGTCACACTAACACTGATAAGTACAGGCTCTGGGTTTGTGTATTCTTCACTGACCACTTCCAAATTTTTACAGTTCTGAAATATTGTGTTGATAATTTTGTGTAAGTAATAGCAGTACAAGTAAATTAAATACATTACAAATTATGAGGCTATATACAAAAATGGCTAACTGTAGATAAAGTCAATCACACTATTCAGTACTTAAAGTGCAGTGTAGAACAATATACTAGGAACCACCCTGATCTTTGTTAGCTCATTCAAAGAGGCTTGTCTGTGGCCTAGATATTACCAATCATATCTATTTTCATATTTAAACCTTATCTTATCCCTCAAAGTGAACATGAGAAAGAAAAAAGAAGCAATAAGAGGTTTTTGAACATTTTCAGAATTTAAACACTGATAATAATGACAATAATAATAATAAAAAGAATCCCAGGTAAAGAAATCCATCACCAGTAATTTCAAATGGACCTTCGCAATACAATGAATGACAGTGAACTCCGAAAATGAACCAATCAATCATAGATGAATGGGAGGGAAACATTTGTGATAAGTTACTGAGCATTGCTGTTTGTAGTCATGGACAACTTAATGCATTCAGTGAATACCAAAATGTTATTGAAACAGAAAATTCACAAGTTCTATAACAAATTTGTTCCTAAGATAATAATTTTAATTTCTTGGAGGAATTGGAATTCTTGGAGGAAACACTTGTGTTTCAATAACGATAAAGAAGGGGAACAGAGATAAATGAGTAGTTCTGCTGTAAAATGATATATTTTGTTTTTTCATATTATACTTATTTATTTCAGTTAAATTCATCTTTTTTAAAAAACTAGGCACTAATTTTAAAAAATCAAAAAAAATTACTTATAAAAACAAAAATATTATAAAAAAGTGAAAAAGAATATAGTTTTTATAATTTCATGATTAAAGTTTTATTAATATATTTTTCAGTATAAAAATGCCTGTGCTAGTTCTAGTTTAATACATAGTTTAAAAAGTATGGTTAAAATAATGTAATAGCTCTACATAACTAACTAAAATCTACTTAATTATTTATTTTTATAATAAAATTAACTGAAATTTCTTAACATTAAACATAAGGTATAAAAGAAAAAGGAGTATAGTTTTTGCATGAAATTTTTTTAAGTGCATTTGGGGCAAACATTTTTTTGATGTTTGCCACAAATAAAATAACAAAAAGTTGCAGTGAACTTTTTTGTCATCTCTTTTTCTTGACATCGCAAAAGCACAATACTTCCTTGCGCCTCTCTAGTTGGGCAATGGAACAACCTGTTTTCTTCAGCTGAACTCTCCTATGACCTTGTCTATTGTTCTTAGGTCAAGGCTTATACTTTTTTCATAGAGCTGTATTCCTTGCCAAAGTTTTGATAGGTGTTTGTGAAGAACTAGGCAAAAATCTTGCCTTGACAAGGGCTTAGAATTTATTTCATTTATTCTAGAAAAGTTGTGCAGATAAATAACACACGAGTTCACTAGCGAAATATTAGTCATACAGAAAAGGCATAATGGCCGCCATTTGCTTTTTCGGCCACCAATATGTATTTTTTTCAAACAAAATCATTGAAACACACACAATAAAAAAATATATACATCAGTAATGAAACTCTTTACCAAAAAACTGAAACACTATCAGACACAATAAGAAAAAGGAGAATTGATTCTTATGGGCACATCCTCCAAATTGATAAAAATAGACTAACCAAAAAAATATTTGACTACTTTCGCAGTAGAAGAGCCAAACCACTTTGGTTTAGAGAAACGGAGAAAGACATAACAGAACTGCAGATCACTGACACTATGCTCATGGACAGAACAGCCAAAACAATAACCAAGGGCAAGAAGCAACAGTTCCAAGGCAAAGTCAAATCCAAGCGAACGATCCAAATCTCTGAAGAAGAAAGAAAAGCAAGATCACAACGAATGAAGCAATACTGGGCTACGAGGAAGGCACAGAACATTAAAAAGTGATTGATTTAGTGTACCACAAAGTTGGGTGAAACAAATAAAGACATATATATATATATATATATATATATATATATATATATATATATATATATATATACCGCTGTTATAGAGAGTTATTACCTATAATAATTCTGTGAAAAAAAATTGAAAAAACCAAGAATTGTAAAACATAAAAATTTTACAAATAAATATATATAATGCTATTGTAGGTACTCACAAGTAAAATGAATGTACAATAAAATATGCTTAGAAGGTAGCGACATGTCCACCAGATGCCTGACTTCTGGGAAAAAAAGCTAATCAGAACACAAAAGCTAATCAGAAATACGCTTACTCACAATGCTGGCTGGTCAGCAACTAATTGCCTGAGGCACTGATAAGAGGGCGAGGGATTTGAGTGAATTGCATTAAAAAGATTTGTGATTATTTATTTCATACACGTTAATATGACATACACTACCTTTCTAGGGTTAATACATAAAAATTAAATTTGTTAAAAAATAATCCATGTACATCAATAATGTAATTTTTCTTTCAATAACAATATCTCCCTTTCCCATAGAGATGTTAGTTTTATGTAAATCTAATCTTAGCATTCTTTAGCTCTGACAATTTTCTTCTAAAAATAATTCCTTTTACTATTAAGTGTTAAATAATTAGTTGTTTAGCATACCGCATACAATTGATAAGTTCATTGATAATGCAATAGCAAATGGTTTGTAAGACTTGTTAAAGTATTAATCCCTCAGACAGACAAATTCTCGAACATTCTAAGGTGTTATATCAGGCCAGGAATGTGTTAGTTGAAAGCAGGTTTGAATTCCACATAGGGCAATGATTTTTCTGTGCAATTTGCATAGTTTGTTTGCCAGTGTCTGGAGAGTAAGCCTGTGTTTTTGTGGAAGCTGACAGGAACAGCTGAAGTCTTTGTGAGTTGCATACAATTACCTAAAAACAGTTTTGTTACCTTCATCTGCTCTGTGTACAGTTGAAAATCATACTTGCACCAAGTATTCCATTATACATAAAAATATGCCAAAAAACGTTTATTACATTTTTGTTCAATTAAAAAACATGTGACACTGAAACTTTTAAAATTCCTTATAATAAAATAATCCTCACCGGATAAGATATGCCTTTCTCAGTGATAATGAAGTACTCCTTACACTGTTCCAGTAATTTTTGTTGAGCACTTTTCTGTTTCAGTAAAGAATTCTTAGCGGTTATGTTACAGAACTTGCACAGCATGTTGACTGTGATGCAGCAAGGTATGCCCAGACTGTGACAGATAAGCTGGCAAGCCACGCGCATGTGGGGCAGCAAAAACCCTGAAGATGGAACAACTGTCATCTTTAGAACATTATTAATTTTCATTCTGAAAGTGAAGTAGTAACTGAGTGATACATCATAATTTATTGGCAAGATTAACATACAATTATTTAATAAAGCTCATGCAGATTTTCTCTCGTGCTAATAAAGTACAACACTTAACCTATGTAGTGCAACTGTAAGAGGAGCAGTAAGGAAATGGGCTAGGGATGAACACATCAAATGATGGAGACAATTCCCTGGCCAAAATTGGGGAAAAGCCTTCTTTAGGGACCAGACCATGTACTGACATGGACACTTGTTAAGTTTAACAGGAGATCAGTTTAAGAGGCAGGTCGTTGCCATGATCACCGGACATGGCCACATCCGGAATCATCTTCATAAAGTGGGATTGTTACAAATCTCGCCTGAGCGTCGTTTGTGCAGGCAGGGTGTTGAAACCACAGCACACATACTCCTTGATTGCGAGGTCCTAGAGGCCAAAAGAAGGAGACTCTTTGGATCTCAGCAAACAGATCAGGAATTTAACCAGGACACCTTATTCTAGAGCTCATTAAGGGCACTGGAATAACTTTAAGGTGAAGTGACAGGGGGTACACAAAAAGCTCTTAAGTTGACATGTGGGGCCACAGAGCCGTCCCCGAAAAAAGAAAATACCCAAAAAAGAAAAAAAATGTAGTGCAAGATCATAGCAAAAACTCTCATATTCAATAAAATTATTCATCTAAATGTGTTTGCTGCCAATGAGTAAAAAGTGGGTTAATGGTGTTGTTTCTTTCAGTAGTTAGCCTCCTAAAGACCAAATAAATTGAATAATTAAAAAAATCACTTAAAACAAGTAAAAAATATTATTAGTGTACAAAACAGAGTCTGAAAAAAGAAAATTTGAAGTAATAAGAAATTTAACTCTACACGAATGCAGTTTTGTTTCTTTGAATGAAGTCTGTGGTGAAATCAATTTGAGCTTTGTACATATTTTATTAAATTGTAATTAATCTAATTAGATTTGTCAATGTAATTATGCATTATAAAAAGGTCATTAACAGAAATATAATAAATGATGCAAAAACTTTCTCACATTCAATTATCCCCCTCACAAAAAAAGGTAGACACTGATCCCAACACAGTGTATTTATACCACTGTAAATAAAATACATGCAGGCACATGCTATTCTGTGTTAGAAGGAGGGTCAGCAAAGTTTTGGATTTTTTAGATTTACGATTAACCCTTTAAAGAGTATATTAAAAGTACAACAAAGTGTAAGGATGTTGGAAGATGTCATTCACATATATATAACCACGAGTATGGACATCATGTGACATCTTCACCATTTTTTTTTTTTTTAAGACAAAAAGAACATTGAGGCTATGTGCTATGTTAGTATTGATGACCTCCCTAAATGTAAAGTGTTAAATTGTGTGAGAGTAAAGCGTTAAATTTGTAAGTGTAGTATTGCAAGTGTAAGTGTGTGTTAGACTCACTCAGGTACTGTGAGGAACATTTAAATCCTCTCAATAGGTGCAGCTAATCTGCACCCCCCTGCAGGGTCACCACTTTTTATATTTTATATTACAATGAAGTTATTTTATAAACCTGTCTCACACTGACATAATTTCCCACTAAATTAAATACAAGTAGAACACTCACTGGTGAATGACAAGTGGGTCTTTCCAGAAAATAGGATGAACTTGCGGTGTCATTATAATTTGGCGTGTGAAATATTGGTGGCATGGTGGTAGTTATTATCCATTTGGTGGTATTCGAAATAAGACATGTAAAAGACAATATTTCAATATTGTATTGGTTATCTTTTTAAAGTTTTTATATTAATTATTTATCTGGTTGTTGTTTGTTGTAATTTCATTATTATCGGTTTTTGTTATTTGTTGTTATTTGAAATTACTTTTTATTTTTTACAAGGAAAATATACTAAACCAATTATTTTATATTTTTTACAATAAAATAAATGGGTTTTAATTGAATAAAAAAATTGTTTTACTCCTTTGTAATAATGTTTATGTTTATGTTTATGTTATGCTACTCATAATGATTTCAGCTTTAAAGACTTCATATGACATCTTTACTCATCAAAGGTATATTTAAAATTCATTTAAACTATTACTGACAAGTATTGGTAACTATTTTTTCTTATAACCTTTCATTATAACATTATTTTGGTTAATTACTGAAGTAACTACAATTTACGAAATCGAATATTCAGTAACAGTTGTTTCCAGCAGTGTATGATGTTGGGAAAGCAAACATTCCATTCCTTTTTGTTACTTGGTTATTTACGCTACTGATCTGTAGAAATGAATTGTAAAAATAAAGTCAAAAACACTGCATAAGTTTTAATTCCAAGTACAATAATTATTATTACAATGGTAAGACTGATGTTCTAGTCATTATGAAAATGCAACCTAAACAATACTATGTGATATAAAAACAAACCCTTATCTACAAGTAGGTGTCATGTTGGCTGTGTAATCTAGGACACATGTATTTCAAGTGGTTGATCTTTCTACATTTTTTCACAATTCATAAACACAAATATTTCACAAGAAAACAGAGTTCGATATATATTATGAAACAAATTAATGACTCATAAAGCATTATATTCATAATAAATATTTTATATTTAAACAAATGTAATTTTCCTGGAATAATAATTGCGTATTAAATTTTAGCTGCATTTCCCTATGATATTCCTCACATACTTTGCATCTATTCCTCTGCTCTTTTTCCATATCTGCATGGAAAGGTTCATCACAACATAATAAAATTTAACTATTTTAATCATAATTCAGAAAAATTATGAAAAAAAACAAATGACATCCATATCTGAACATATGATTAAGAATTAAAAGAATGCCTTTTTGGTAGATTTAGACTTCACCCTACAATAGTGAATTAGGCAATATGATAAATGTCAGTATTGAGAAAATTGTGTCATTAAAAATTACATTACAACTAATAGTAACAAAATATGTTATATTCATTACACTCATGATTATATTTATGATATAATAATATATAATATGAAGTCATATTATATTCATGATTATTTGTTATAATGTACTCAACTTGACTGGTTGAGTGTGTAAAATCATGACTTGTTTTCTTGTTTGAGAAGTAAGTTTATGCAGGAGGGGCAATAACTTAGAGCAAATAAATTTACATTATTTGCACAATGCTTAATACAGGACTGTATACACGTATTAAACAAACAAATAATGTTATTTCAAAATACTTTCTAATAAAATATTTACTAACTTTTCCCACTTATAGCAATAAACATGGTTTGTGGTATTATTAAGCATAAAGATATATCGTTGTTGTCCGTGCAGTTTAAGGCTACTCAGTTCGATATGACTGGTTGAAGTGAAGAGACCCATAAGTCGCAGATATAACAAGTTGCCTACACTTGGCACATTTACTTCTTGGCGGATAACATTTGTTTCACCAGAACTTACTCCAGTGCCGACAATCCGCAACTGGATGGTTTTCTTTTCATATGTAACATTCACTGTAGTCTACAACATGAGAACCAGATTAAAAAAGGATCAATACTAAGAAACCGGATTTAAAAAAATTCTAGCACATAGGAGTAATCAAATTAAATTGCATCATATCAATAATTTCCAAATTTTAATTCTAGTTATGATAATAAAGTTAAATTTTCAAGAAATAAAAATAAAAAACATGATTTTTTAAAAGATTTTGAGTGGCAGCCATTTTGAATTAGTTGGAACTACAATTCAGTGATTGTCATTCACTGAGTAATGAAATTGTTGAAGCTATAACTGGAAGTAGTTTTTATGTCGTTTGAATCAAATCAAACCAAACTGTGCAAACAAAAGAGTTCCAAAACACACATACACACACACTCACACATTTTTTAATGTCATTATGGGAATCATGTCTTATATAGAGGTCAGGATCACGATTTATTTCAGAATCCCATTCTGGTTTTTAAAATATTTGATGTTTAAAAAGATTGTAGCCACTATGTTTTCTCAAAAAAGTTGTTTTGAAAAGCACATAAATACATTAAACTCAGATATATTTGCTGGGTTTAACAGAGTATGCTTGCGATTTATTATGATGTAAGCAAAATTTCCAAGCTGGAAACTTGACAACTAGTTTGTATTTGAAAGAAACATTTCTTATGATATTGAAATTCTAATATTTAAACAGGTGTCAGACATGTTAAGTTCCTAAATTTAATAAATGGACATTTTGTGATCATTTGAATTTAATCTTATTTGTCATTTGTTTTCACTGAAAACATGATTGCAAAATACAGGCAGCTGATTGAATTTCATATTTTACCATTAGAAACAAATAACTAATTTACTACTGATCCACTTTCATTTTTACTGTCAAAAATTTATTTATAGCCACTGTATTTTTTTACAGGCACCAAAAATTGCCAAAAATGTAATTTTTATTTTGTGCTTCACTTATTTATAATTTAAATATTAGAATAAGAACAAAGTTAATTAAACATATTTTAAAATATTACAGTATATGTCTTGTCAGTATAAGGATGGAATGTAAACACCAGAGGCTGTGCAGAGTATGGTTCCACATATTGGTTCTTGCTAATATAATCAAACACGCTGGACTTTTCTAACATCGAGATGTTAACTTTGTAGTTGACTCGTTTATTTGTATTATTATACAACCAAAATGCCTGAAATTGATATAAATTTGATTATTCTAGAATAGTAAACTTGTATTTCATCATAAAATAACTCGTGTAACAAATAAATACAGCAAAGTACATGGTGTGACAATTAAATATTTGATTTGGTGCGGCTACCGGCCAACAGCAAGTGTGCCATGACTGGTTGATGCTACTAGGCCCAGTTGTACATTACTTAGTCTCGCTGTAGCAATTGTCCATTCAAGTCCTTGCGCTAGAGTCTCGTTGAAAAAAATGATTTCACATGGAGCAATCTTAAACAGGAAGTGTACAGAAGTGAATGTTTATCACACACGCAAGTTTTTGATTAGTTTTAAAAGTTTAAGGAGGGATTGGTGAAGTGATCCACGAAAATCGTTGTCTGAGTGTCCAAGCTCTTAATGAAATCTCAGGAATTAAAGAAAGTGTCTGTCAGATTTTGCATGAATCATTGAACATGCACAAAATTTGTGCAAAAATGGTGCCAAAACTTTTCACTCAAGAGCAAAGTGGATCAAGAATGAACATTTGTGCTGACACGTAAAACAACACTGATAATGATCCAAAATTGTTAGACAGAGTGAGTATCTATGGTCCTGAATCTCACCATGGCAAAAAGTGAAAATTAGCAAATCAAAATTCAAGGCCATGATTTTCTTTTTGACAAGTGTGAAATTGTCTACATTCACTGGTCACCAAAGGTGAAACGTCAATCAACATTTTATGTCTAGGTTCTGACAGCCCTTCATGAATGTGGCGCTGATGTACCAGGCATTATCTTCAAAATACGGCATCACCATGTTGAACCACCTGTATTCACCTGATCTGGTCCCTGTGACTTTTTTATTTTCTATAGTCAAATCAGAGATTAAGGAGACAAGATTTCACTGCATGGAAGTGGTGAAAGGGAAATGACGAAGATTCTCAACAAACTGACAGAAGTAGACTTCTAGCTTTGAACAAAGGAAAATTTGTATGGAGCATTGTAGGGATCAGTGACGAAAGTACAATGAAGAGGATAAACTTTGTAATATAATTGGTGAACAACAAAATGTTTTATAGTACCAATCCCGTTGTTTGACACACCTCATAAAATTTGTCATACATTATGGAAGTGAAACTTAGCTGTCCAAATATTTTAGTTTTATATTTTAGGATTCATTTAGTGCAACAGACCTCATGGCTTGTAGGTATAAAATGTACAAGCTTTTATCACTTCTTACCTTTGCAAGCTCTTGCGTTTTGCACAACTAAAACTAGACTAAAACACTAAACAGTAACTGTTTATTAAAGTCTTTTTTTTAACTTACTCGTGAACTGAACAATCTTCTGGACTTACAATCTTCATACATAAACAAAATCATATAAAACAATTTTGATAAATTGCACTAATTAGGTTTTTAATGGGTGTGTTTTAGTTATTTCCTGTATTTAAGCTAAATTTAGTCATCAATG
The DNA here is from genome assembly GCA_022606455.1 of Callitettix versicolor. Lineage (NCBI taxonomy): Eukaryota > Metazoa > Arthropoda > Insecta > Hemiptera > Cercopidae > Callitettix > Callitettix versicolor. Next base: position 72,708,100 of record CM040186.1, read on the forward strand.
ATAATAATTTTTTTGAGAAAATTCATTTTTTGTTAAATTTAAAAAGATCAAATTTCAGAAACAAAAATAAGCTTAGAACAAAAATGTTTGAACATTTTTAAAATGGTTCTGAGAATCAGGCAAAATATGAAAGCCAAATTTTGGTATGTAATAATGTGCTCAGACATAACACTTATTGAGACAAAAAAAAAATACTTGGAGGTTCAAATCCTGACAAGAAGATAGAAATATTTATCTAAATTTTAATACTTATTTTTTAACAATCTCAATACTTTTGATATACTTTGACAGAATACAGTGAGAATATTAAATGTATGAAAAGTAATTCTACATATTATGGTTTACCTGAGCATAAGGTAGGTTACAATCGACAGGTAAAGGAACCATAGATAAACAGAAATCATGTTCAGGGTAGTAAGCATCAATGAACTCTTCATTTTTTTTAATTATATGCCTTCTTATACACAGCTTTACTGAATGGATTAACGAATCATGGCCTTTAGGATAATATATCAAGGTGAACTCTAACGGTGGACAACTGTCAACAGTGTATTTTACTATTACTTCCACAACTTCCTCTTCTTGCGGCTACAAAAATATTTAAATAATTTCTAACAAATAAAACAAATGTTTAAAAAAAATTACTCAAACTTCATCATAGCAAATTACAAGATATTTCACATTCTTGTGTTTTAAGAATAACAAATTATTTTTGCTCATACAACCAACTATAGCTTACATTATTTTTTCATAGCTAATATAACCGGATTTTACAGAAAAAATAATTTTAATATAAAATTTAAAACAGTGTACTATTTAGGTTACTAGGTTAAGTGTTTATAATGTGACTGTCATTATTTTCTGTGTTACTATTACCAATTCTTCTAAATATTGTTTTTTTTTTTGTATGGTTTAACACTTACTTTATATCAACACAAAAAGGATACTTCTTTGCCACAAAATTAAAAGAAACTAATTAGATATGAACAGAATAAATATCAAATTAGTCAACTTACTTTATCCTTTTAGTTGCACAGAATAGTTGATCGTAGTGCCTGGGGTTTTATAATCCCTTCCTCTAGTTTAATAATCCAACGTACTTCACCCTGGATGCATACTTCTGTAGCATATCTACCATCTTCAAAAGGATACCAAACAAAAGTAATACTAAAACACAAACTATAATTGATTATAAGGCCTAACCCCAAAGACTGGTCTAGACCAAACAATAGGTCTATGCTACTTGATCAAAATACAGAAAAGCAGTGACCTCATTGGGAACAAGTCAGACACACTCAACACCAAAGTGAAACCTAGTGGTAAAAATAATTAAATAATTACAATATCGGTATTCTTAAACTGAACTAATATGAAGAACTCTGACTTGTTTTATGTAGGGAAAGCGAAGAAACCGGGAAATAGATCCTTCATCGGCATTCAGTAACAAGTTACTAACAGTTTTATCTAAAGGTGCTTAACCTTAGTTTGTATTTTAGTGTTAATTCTGTTTGACAACACTCTGAAGATGGTTACTTCTGTTTGACAACACTCTCAAGATAGTAAGCTATATTACCAAAATGTACATCAGGATAAATTAAGTTGACTAGTTTGATATTTATTCTGTTAATATCAAATTAGTCTTTTCATTTTGTTGCAAATGGGTTTCCTTTTTTTACTTGTACATCATTTCACAGTGCTTTTTCTGTATTTATACTTTATACCCGACTAATGAGGATGAAGGATCAATATGTAGCATTTGGAAAAATCCACAAAATAACTAACTCAATTTAAATCTGTGCACATGTCTGAAATGTACCAAACTGTCCCTGCTAGCTGAGCTATTAGCATTATCCCAGGCTATCAATCACAATGACTGCTACACTCTGAACTATATTGTTTGTTGGATAATTAAAGGTTTTATTTGGTATACACTATCCTTCAAATTTTCTCATAACCAAGAATTTCATAAGGTTCAAATCTGGTGATCCTGTAGTCTATTGGCCAAAACAATGCCTTCCTATGATTTGATTTATAGAAATTTGATGTAATGATACTTTTGCTGGATCATAAATGTGTGGCGTACATGACTGATAGTTAAGGTATCCTTTTTCATTTAAAAATATTAAAAAATAGTTTATAGTTTTATTTAAAACATGCCTTTTTTATTTTGTGGACATGCCTCTATTTTGCACTACTTGAAAAAAGTATGCTGCAATATAACAGCTGCAATTTGAACAGCTTTCTTAGCTACTTTCTATTGAAAGTACTTTCTATTGAAAGTAGCTAAGAAAGCTGTTCAAATTGTTATCTTTATAGTAGTTATACATTATTAATGCTAATAAAAATGTATTAGGCTCCATTAACAAAATCTGTACTAAACAATTTTGTTAATACTTATATTATATAATGTGCAATTTTATCGCTTGTGGTTACAAGCTAATAATTAAAAACTTAACAGATTTTCTTAATAAATCCAATATAAATATAATAAATCCAATATTTTATATCTCTGTGGGTTACTTACCTTTGTAAATTTTATTTATATATGTGTAATGTAATGTACTGATTCAAATAAATAAATGTTCAATAAATGGTTCAAATAAATAAATATATAAATAATAATTCTTTAAGTTTATTTACAGGGTATAAGAAAAATAATGTTCAATAAATGGTTCAAATAAATAAATAAATAATAATAATAATAATTCTTTGAGTTTATTTACAGGGTATAAGAAAAATAATTTTACCACAAATAATAAGCCCGTGTTGGCCATAAACAAAATCAAACTGTAGCAAAATCAGTCTAGGTGTTTCACCAGCATGTCAATGCTCAGATGAATCGCATTAAAAATCTATATTTTTGGACACATACCTTGAAATAAACAGTATGGAAATACCTTGAGAACTCCCCTGTTTGGTTTGAAAACAACTTCATCCTTGTGCGGACAGAAATTGACCATCTTGGAGATAGAGAAGCTGACCTGCGTTAGCACAGGTTTGCAGTGGCAAGACTTGTCCTGCCTGATCACCCACTGCAGAGGGACGTTAGACTTGTTCTTGATAAGGATTTGTACGATGATTCTATGGTCTGCTGGAAAGCTTGGGCATTTCATCGGCACTGTTTCTAAAGTAGATGACGTTATGTTTGCTAAACAGTAATTCAACCTGCAAAAAATGATAATCATTGAAAACTGACAAAGTAGTTAGTATGTAAACATAGCAAAAACTTTCTCAGATTCAGTTCAATTATTAAGAAAGATGTTTTTAAATGAAACACTTTACCTAATTAAAATCTATGGGCTGTAATCTCACTAGAAGCACTTAATTGAAAAACAATAAAATAGTCAATGAATCTTTACAAATAAGCTGAAATTATAAAAAAATGGGAAAATCAGACCTCTTGCTAATTTCTCAGTATTTTGTTGTTAGTAACCCCTGACCTAGAATTCTCAAAATAGTAAAAACATTATGATTTTAAATTTACCCATGTAATGTTTAATTATTCCTTTGTCCCACCCTAATCCATTAACCTGATTTGCATCCCACAGGATTCATGTTCTGTTAGATTTCAGGACATCAGTGAAGGTTATAAATATGAGCAGATACGAATATTTACAATTTATCTTAAAAACAATAGCAGTGTATTCTAATGACCCAGATTATTTAGAATCAAAAGACAACAGAGAAATTTAAAAAAATGAATATATATTCTGAATTTGTTTACCAAATTTCTTGTTGAGCTATTGGAGTGGCCTTCAAGGCAAGACTCTGGGTCTTGCCCCTGAGTCTTGAATTGAGTGCCAATCCTGATCTGTAGATCACTTTTTAGATCATAAATTTTTTATAAATATATTATGTGTTAGCACACTCATGTTTGCAATTTTAATCAAATTTTATTTTAACTTGGCACAAAAATCAATTTTATTATTACCTTGAAGAAGTTGGTTAACCAGCAAAATTTGTTCAACAGTTTCAAAATTAAGAGATTTAATTTCTCTGAACGGCAGTTAGAGTACATTTTTTGGATTTTTTATGCAATTTGACAGTTTAAAATGTAAATATTTGCAGATTTTAATTCTGTTTGTGATTGTGAAATCAAAATTTTAAGAAGATAGTAAGGTAAAAAAATTACTTACTATCAGGTCAGCGGTACAGCTATCATTACATTATTACTTTAATTTACTTTTGTTGAGTGAATTTTATCTCCCACTTGTAATAAAAAGAATCAAGAGACCAAAAAGTGCAGCACTTACTTGTCAATGTTCAGCATTTTCCAGAAATCAAACTTAGAGAAGTTGTAGCCCGTTTGGAAAGAATGCAGATCTGTCACTTGTAACAGAGGATATTCAACCTTTAAGTTTATATCAACAATACGCTTAATGCTGTCATCAACCAATGCGTCTGTTGTTGAATGCACTCGCAATGAACAAATGATCTGGAAGCAACTGATGCCGATCGTATCTGATGTTGCATTTATGCTGACCTGTAAGGAAAACAAACTATTCAAAGGAAAGGAAACATATCTTTGTATACTTTGTAGTAATGTTCACATTATAAAACAGTTAATTTTTTTCTGTTGGCTATGATAATTGTTAATATTGGTTACCATTATATTTAATCCATATTTATAAAATTTTTGATTTTTACTTCTTAGTCTCTTATCTTTTATTAATTGTATATATCTTCTGTATATAAATACATCTCTATAAGTACAAAGCCTTTTTTTACACTCAATAGGAATCCATCAAGTTACCTCTAAAAATACAAACATATAAACACTTGTCGATTAGTCACTCATCTCAACAGCCTAAATATTTAGCTACAAAATTCTGAAATTTCACAGTTTTGTTTGAAATACCACCTTGGCACGAATTTTTTAAGATTCAATCAAAGTATTTAGAGAAGCCACAAAGAAAGATGCCCCCACAATATGTAGTAAACACAGGACAGCAACAAAAGAATGTCTGATAGTGAAAGCACGTACAACTACTATTGACCTTATGATCAAAGAAATATGCAACAAATAGTTTGGACTTCCAACTATAGCAAGCAACTTGGGATGAATAACAAGCCAAATGGACAGAGCAAACATTTCAGGGTGGTGGACAAAAAGTACTAATTCTTTGTGTAAGTATATGATAAATATGATAACATCATACACAAGTTATAACTGAACATAGCTTGTTAAACCATTACATCAATTGTTAAAGTCCTGATTGCTACTATGCACAAGGTACTACTATTATGGCACCTATTGAAAGACAAGGAAAAATTAAAAACAATTTTGTTTTCGTTTATTGAAAAAGTCATAGCTACGAAGGACAAAGGATAATAGAAATGAAGGTTATAGCTTGATATTCCAAAGACGTTAGAACATACATACTCCTTCACATGTGTGTTTCCAGGGCAAAGGTGAATGAAGAAAGGATTTTAATTAATAACATGGATGAAACACAGTCCCACATTAGTAAGTAAAAAAAACCCTTGTATAAAAAAACCTAAGGTAAAATACAGTATACTGTAGTTACATTTTTACTTTCCAAATTGGAAAAAAATAATGTATTAAAAATTAATTTTTACAAAAGCTTGTCATGTTTGATACAGTGACTCCCTAATTTCAATTTTCTTTGTTAACAAATTCTCAAGTAATTCTCAAATATAAATTAAAAGAAATTCATAAATATTTAAAACATTTCTAAAACAGAATGAGCAGGAACTATGTAGCTATCCAACTTGTAACTATAAACACACTAACCTGTATGTTTGTTCCAGGTTCCAAAGTAAAATTTTTTGGTTCTAGAATGGCTTCCTTAATTTCTTCACAATACAAATGGATATGCGCTGTAACTGTTCCAGTATTCACTAATTCAAAGTTACTTTCAGTGTACACACCTTTTATTGTTTGCAATTCCAGTGAATTTGGTTCTGCCTGAAATTCAAGGTAAATAAAAAATAAGCTCTGACATTATAATGGTATTTTTGTTAATGATACCTTAATATTACCAAAAGTATAAAACCAATCATTTTTATAAGAATATGTTTATTCTTACAAATTTGTTTTTGCAATTACAAAAAAATAAGTCAATAAAGGTGGTATTATTTTGAAAATTAGTTTATCAATTTTCAAGGGGTTCAACCAATCAAAAATTTTATAATTGTTAATTTTTTATAAATCTGATTTCATTGACTTGATCAGTCTTAAAACCTGCATAAGTTAAGATTTGAAATCTCACTGAAAATAAAAAAGAAAAAAAAACACAACAGCAGTCTTGTCTGATTTTCATATTTTTATTGTAAGGTAAAAAATGTCTTATGTATCAAAACGTTTATTTATATAATAATAATGTTGTTAGTTTTTAGAAATTTATTTACATTCTATCAACAACAACGGTGTGCTATGATTTTTTAAATTATTTTGGCTAGTTTTAAGTACTATGAAACGAAAACGGCATTCTAAATAACTGGTGTGGCAAGACATTATCTTTTCACCTTTAAATGTCAATTGAACTCATATCAGTCACAGTTTTTTTGTTTGATGCTGTTACGTGAATCAAGCAGTTAAACTTTGACTCAACATAGTACCGACTGGTAGTTGTAGATGGTATACTAAGTACTGCGGATTGCTATAGAGCAAAATGATAATTCCTCCACTCACAGAACTTTCTGAAAGCAATGGTATAGAATTCTCCAGAAAAATATACATCATACTTTGCTTGCTGGTTGAGCATAGATTACATTCTAGAGGAAGGGTTTTGTTCAACCCCAGGCACTGGGATCAACTGACCTATTTGCAACTGGTTGAGCATAGTGGTGGGTTTAAAAGCATCATCCTGTTAGCAGTGAATGCTTTGAACAGTGAAATAAATGAGCACTAAACAGTAGCAGTGATTTAATCACAGTTTAGAGAACAGTTTACTTATAAAACAATGTGTTGTGTGCTAACTGCTGACTGCTCAGTGTTTTTATTATGTTAGTAAATTTCTTATGAAAAATAAAATACTTACTACAAAATTTTAAAATGGAAATAGAGATATTATTACAAAATTAGTAAAATAAATGCAGACAATTATTTTTATATATATATATATATATATATATATATATATATATATATATATATATATATATATATATTATAAACTACTGTACCTAAAATAATAATTATGTATCGGCAGAAAAATTAAATGGACTAGAAATGAGTTTGTTAAAAAATAAATATTATTGTAAATAAAAAAGTGAGTAAAATAATAGTCTGATTAAAATAATAGGAAAAATTTTTTACAGGTTTTCCCAGAAGTCTATGTAAAGCAAAAATAAATACAAAATTTAACAAATATAAACCTTGGAATTCATAAAGTAAGAAATATAAATAATAATTTCTTTTAATCATTAGTTAAACACCTGAAACTATGATAATTAATACAAGCAGAAATTAGCTTTTTATCTATTTAATTAAAAGAAAAACAAATAGGCTTTAATTATTAGTTACAGTAAAATAATATGTTATTAATTAATAAACATCAATAATAGGCTAACTTTTATTTAAAGTAATTTTCAGTATTCTCTTATTACACTGGACCTGGCGTCAAGTGATTTTCACTTGTTCCGCTACCTAAAGGATTTTCTCAGCGCAGGCACTTCGGCAAAGACACGCTTCAGCAGAAGTGAAAGGTGGTATTAAAGACTGGTTATACTCACAGGCAGCCAAATTCTATGACTTAGGCATTCAAAAACTTGTTGAATGTTGTGAAATGTTTAAATAAGTATGAAAATTATGTAGAAAAATAGAGAAAGATGTAAGATATATAAATATAACAAGTTTTTGGAAAAATCTTTATTTTTTTTATTAGAAAAATGGACCTTAATTCAGGCTTTCTTATATTCCTTGTTTTCATTCATTATTAAATAAACTAACAGATGATGGTCTCTTGCTTGTTGAATTTAAAAATTTGATTTCCAAAACCTGATTTAAGGGTATGCTAGTGTAAGTGTATGGAGTTTCAGAAGTTACGGAAGAAGAAGTCTCACTTGTAAGTTCTCTTCTTTCAAAGTAAACATTAAAATCTACAGATAACAAAAATTAATCTAAAATTTAACTAAAATCATTTGGTAAGTTTATGCTCAGTGTTCACTCTCAATTCTCTGCTGGTTGTCTGAACCTGGTTCACACTTCTATCCATCAATAATATGCCACACAAGTACGGACAGGTAACAATTCAGTAATTCAGATAATGAGATTAAAAAACTTTCACTACTTTATATTATCTTACAAGTTTCTACATCATTTACTGTAAAAAGTATGAACATTTCTTACTTGTAACTCTACATGAACACTCTCGGCTTCTGCAGTTGCAAATATCTCTTCCGTCAACATATGACAAGGATTGGTAATGATGCAATTCACCTGAGTAGAGAAGTGACCTACCCCACGTGGTTTGAACGTCCATAAACTTTTAATGCTTTGGTTAGGCCAAATTTCTCCACATTTTTCTACGTCTAATACACCATCCTCAGTTAATAATTCTAACATATATCTGAAATTAAAAAAAAAGTGTGTGTGTGTGTGTGTGTGTGTGTGTTTATGTGAGCACACATCGCTTGAGACTATACTAACTGACCAATTATAAAGAAATTTGGCATGCACTTATATCAAGTAAGTTTTAAAAATTTAAATTTTTTTTATAAAGTACTATTTTAGCAAAAAAAATTCTACACCAATCAAAACATTACTCATAAAGTAGTTTATTACCATTATGAATATAAAATTTTTTATTTAGGCTCACAATTTTATCATTTTCTTGAATACACTCTTTGTTGTTTCTAGCTTTGTCAAATTTTTATTGTTAACATATTCATCTGTAACATATTTCATAGTAAGTTTTGATAATTAAGGTAACCCAAAATAAATTGAGGTATCAACAAATAAAAAACAGATAGGAAAGCAGATGAGTGTACATAATTAACAGTAAATCACTGAGTACATATCGAAAAATTACATAATTTATTGTGTCTTGTAGGATTCCTTATAGGCACTGGATTAGTGATTTGAGAGCTAGGATATGCCTTTGGAAACACTACAGGATTGCCTTCATTAATGATTAATTTTATTTATTGCCATATTACCAATATACTCAGAGAAATGTTCTAATTAATTTTTCTAATTAAGTTCATTGATGAGTCATTTGGTTTATTCATCACAAATGTTATATAAACAGCTCACTTGACTAATATTTTTAAATGATGATTTTAACTTAAAAAATTCTCTTAAATAAAATTCTTTGTAAAATAATGATAGCTTCTCATTTTCATCTAAGCATATGAACTAACAGTAAATCACTGAGTACATATCGAAAAATTACATACTTTATTGTGTGTCTTGTAGGATTCCTTATAGGCACTGGAATAGTGATTTGAGAGCTAGGATATGCCTTTGGAAACACTACAGGATTGCCTTCATTAATGATTAATTTTATTTTCTCAATGCATCCTTGAAATGTTAGGAAATGCTGAAAAACAAACAGATAAATAAATTACAAACTGCATATGCTTTATGTGTTTACATGAACAGCTTTTTCTTATTCAAGTATAAAGCAACATTTCAAACAAAGTAGTAACTTGACACTTTTCATTCAAAAAGTTATAATCAGTGGCCTACTAAACTCCCAAGCAACTTGTATTATTTTCTGTTTGCTTTTATTATTTCATATAACTATTCTTAGTGACCTGCTACAACTTGGCTGCCATTTCGACAGCCAGTTGTTACTGAATCAGAAGCTGTCGATGTCAACAGCTTTGTTGACATCTAAAACTATTTATTTTGCCTCCAGGTTTCAGCACTGTACACAGGAAACAAAATCATTTTAAACACAATTTTTCACTTGACCACTTACTAATAATGACCAAGAAGAATATGTTTAATTTTATTATTGTAACATAGCCACCGAACCACATATCAAATAATTAGGATTATGACCTATACTTCCCGTCAGTGGACTATTCACTCACCTCATAAAGGCTACCACGGTTTCGAAACTATTGTTTCATCTTCAGGCTGTTATACAAAATGTTAAATCCCTCTGTCGAGGTCGTCACAAAGTCAAACAAAACATTAAAACATACATCACAAACACTAAGCACAATTATACATTTAAAATATTCACCATGAAATTTGGCTTGGCCAAGCTACACACGCGACTCGTACGTTGTTACATTCCGGACTGCGGAGTCTCCATCATTAGTAGTGCGCCAGTCATTGTTATCAGTTATGGTGCATCTGTTGGTTTTTGTTACTTACTCAAATCACTTATCCTTAGAGCCATGTCATATATTAAATTTGATTTAAATGAAAGTTTTTCATTGAGGATGTTGTGGGGTCTGATTTTTTGCTCTTGTAAATCTCAAACTCTTCAATCGCATCCATATAACTACTTTTATGGCACAAATGTAATATTTCCATGTTGGTATGGATGTCTTCAAATTTATGGTTTTTGTCCATAAGATGTTCTGCGAAAGCCGAGTTTGTCGATAATGCACTTCTGGGTATGTGTTCTTTAAATCTTTTCTTAAAAGAGGAGATGTCTGACCGATATAGAAGCTTAGGCAATCACTACATTTCATTTTGTATATGCCAGTTCTTTCAAAGTTATCTTCGCTTGTATTTGCAACTGGCTTCTTTAATAATGTTGATAACTTAATAATTGTTCTGAAAGAGACATTTATATTTTCTTTGGCTAATTCTTTTGTTAGGGTGTGGCTTAAAGTTGAACCATATTCCGTGGAGATGTATGTTTTTTTATCAGGAACGATTTTTTAATTTTTTTGTGTTTGGCAATAAGCCTATCAACAATTGAGCTTTTTATATCCATTAGAAACAGCTATGTACTTAATGATGTTCACTTCATTTCCATAGCTTCCTTTGTCCATAGGGAGTGAAATTAACCTGTGTACCAAACTATTGTAAGCTGCCATTTTTATATTGTATGGATGGTGGGATGAAGGATTAATTGTTTGGCTGATTGTGGTAGGTTTCCTATAAACACTGTATTTGAAACTATTGTTCACTTTTGACATTGATAGGTCTAGAAAATTTAATGTATTATCGGTCTCTTCTTCCAGAGTGAAATGAAGGTTCGGATGTATTGTGTTAAGAAATTTATTGAAATTTTTTAATTGTCTACTATTACCTTCGAAAAGTACAATTATATCATCCACATACCTGTAATAAAAAACTACTTTTTCTCTATTGTAGTTCCTATCCGACCATAAAAATTCATTTTCGATATGGTTTAGAAACAATTTTGCCAAAATGCCGGAAAGGGGGAAGCCCATGGCTAAACCTTCATTTTGAATATAAAATTTATCATTGAACTTGAAATAATTTTGATTTAGAACAGTTTTAGTCAACAAAATTAAATCATTTATTTCATTTGTTGTGAGCGAAGAATGCTTGGTGACGTTATCTTTTAATATAACCATGGTTTCATTGATGGGTACGCTGGTATACAAATTGGCTATGTCAAATGAGGCTAACTTATGGTTGTTTTTTATTTTTAGTTTGTTAATTCTTTCAACCAGATCCAAGCTGTTCTTCAGGCTTAAATTATTTTCAAAAATTATTTCCTTTCTAATTATTTTATCAATCTTTTTTGCGATAATGTATGCTGCAGAAGGTTTGAAATTTACCAAAGGCCAATTTCTAAAGCAAAATTATTTCAAGTTCTTTTACATTTCTTTGTGTATTCAACCATTAATTTGTTTTACTGAAAAATAAATAAATAAAAATAAAATTAGCTGTTTCGTTTTGGCACAAAACAAACTAGCTATATGGTTGCTAACATGCACTTCAGCTGCTTCCCATGTTGCAAAATATGTTATGATTCGATGAGTCTCACTATAGGTGGTGTAATGTTGCTTGTTCTTTACAATATTATCTTGTTCTACATGTTTAAATATTATTAAAGAATTTTTGACGTTTTAATCCTTCAATGTGTGATGTAAAATAATATATGCATAATTTCTTTGCAGTTTTGGACGAAGGCTGCTAAAAAAGAGGACATTTCATAGATTATTATAATTCATCCCGACAAAATTTTAGTCCTTGATCTGAAAATGTCCAAGGAAATAAGAATGAATAAGGCTACTCCATAGGTTCTATTTATGCATACACACTAACAACTGTTAAGTCATGCAGTATTACCACCATATTTCATAAAAGAATCAACATTAACAATTTTTTATAACAAACTATCTACGTTGCTAACTGTGAATGAAAAATGTATACCATAAATAGTGTAATGCCAACTCTCAATGAACCAACTTCAAAATATCCTGAAATTGAATCGTGTATTCTCTCATTACACTTTAAAAAAAATAATATTTCTGTACACTAATAGTGTGCCCATACCTTGTGTTTTTCTTCGTTGGTGTTGAATTTCAAAATCCACTTCTCTTGGTAAAATCCCTCCTCGCTGATCCTCGGCAAAAATTGGACTACTATGATTTGGAAGCTGCCTGTTATTACACCTTGCCTTGGTTTCACTTCATAATTACTTCAAGCAAAATGCAATAAATATCAGTTTAAAAGACTTTTAGGCTATTTTACTATTAGAATAAGTAACAGAAGTAGAATCTGGCCTTGCTTTACAACCTAGTTATTATGAAATAAACATGAGCAGAAGGCTTGTCTTTGTTAGGCAGACTGTTATTCACGTATTTCCACAGTGAATCAGTATTATTCGTCTTTGGAAAATTAACAATAAACTGAAAACTAATTCAAAACATTAGTACTGTAAAATAGTAAAACTATAAAATGTATCTGAACCACTTGTAAATATAATTTTTATGAAAATTTTTCAAATGTTTTTATCACTTTTTGTTGTTATTTTAAGGCAAAAAGCACATTGAGGCTATTATCGTCTCCTTAAATGTAAGTGTAAGTGTTAAAGTCATAAGTGTAGTGTTGTATGTGAAAGTGTGTGTTAGACTTGGGTACCACGAGGGATGTCTAAATCCTCTCAATAGGTGCAGCTAATCTGCACCTCCTCAAACAGTCTGAAAAGCAGGGGGTGCAGATTACCTGCACCTATTGAGAGGATTTAGACATTCCTCATGGTACCCGAGTCTAACACACACTTACAATTACAACACTACACTTATGACTTAATACTTTACACTCACACTTACATTTAGGGAGGCGATAATAGCTCAATGTGCTTTTCACCTTAAAATAACAAAAAAATATCTGTTTAATTGAACAATAAACTGGAAACTATTTCAAACATTAGTACTGTAAATTAGTAAACTATAAAATGTATCTGAACCACTTGTAAATATAATTTTTATGAAAATTTTTCATAAGTTTTTATCATTTATTCAAAGAAAGTCAAAGTGGTGTAAACAATTTTATTACTTCAAAATATTTAAATTACATTAAAGATGTTTTTTAAAGAACAAAACCATCCAGCAGGTTCTTCAAATTATAATATTTAAAAAGTCTTGGTAAAAATATGTTTTTAAAACCCAATTTTTCTGAATAAATAAAGTGAAATTTTGCAATCACTTATAATCTTTTTTGATGGACCATTTACTGCATGTTTGTTCAATATATCCAGCTGATAAAGTACTGTTCAGATGTTGAATATACAATGATCACCAGTTATACTGTGATATTGGATTTAACACTAGTCAGTCACGTTTCCCCTTCCTAACCTGTGATGACTTACATGGATATAAATAACAAATGTCAAAGTTTTTTGAACTAAAATTTTTTTGCAATGACCAATCTTTGAAAAATATTACTTCCTTAGCAATATTGCCATTGACATACTGATAACAGACGATGACTCTCTCTCCGCATCTCTCTGTCCCATTCTTGTAATATAAACAGTCTGTTGTTTAACATAGCATATAAACATGCCAGAATGTATCTATTGCCTCTCATGTACTGTACTTCTACTCACGGCAAATAAAATACACAGTATGGGCCACGCACATGTCCTCTCCACCACTAGCTGGCTATGGCGCGTTATCGGGGCAAACTCAGACGTAGTGTTTAGTAGAAAACAGTTTATAATGTTAGTTTTATTAACTGTATTATAGTAATTACAATAATAATTCCTTTTGTATAACATTATTAACGCTATTAATTACTTTACTTACTGAATTGGCTCATTGTCAAAAAGGAAACTTTTTATTTTATACAATATTACATAATATTAAAGTAAATTATAGGTCCATAGCTTGAAAAATTCAAGAGTTATTTTTTATTTAAAAGTTAAAAGCACATCACACTATGAATTATGTATCTGAGGATGTTCCTTGACAATTATTTGGTTGACTGTGAAAATATACATCTGGAATAAAAAATTAGCAATAAATTAAATTACAAAGGACCAACCTATGTACGGGCTTTTATGCCCGTATTAGACGTATTTAGACGTATTATGCAAACAATAAAATAAACATGTATTTCTTAGAATTTATGTTTCAAAACATGCCATATCTCTCTCTCTCTCTCTCTCTCACACACACACACACACACACACACACACACACACACACACACACACACACACACACACACACACACACACACACACACACACACACACACACACACACACACACACACACACACACACACACACACACACACATACACACAATTATATATATATATATATATAGTTGTTATTGATATATAGATAACAAACTATTTTCAATACCTAGTACAAGTTATTGTAGTTTACTGAGTTATTACTTTTCTTCCTTACAGCATCAGTGGTTTTATTTCCGTAACTTTTTTAGATTTCTTTTTATTTAAAGATTTTATCCTCATAAATGTATGGGTATGGACGTAACAGGATATGATAAATTCACCTACTGAAGAATAATTATTATTTAGTTTGTCTGTCAGATTTTTCATCAGACCTTTTTTTTATTTAGCCCATTCTCACTGTGATATTTCAAAAGTCCCTTTCCATTTTGACCACGACGTTCAACCATTCTTCAGTAAAATACATAAGGTAGCCTTTTGACAAAGTTGATAGCCAATCCCTTTGATTATTATGGCACTCGTTTGTTGGATGACCGTATACAAAAGTTGAGACGATTTTGTTTTCTTGACTCTATACGCTATATAGCCAGTCATTATCTTCAGTAGATCAGAGTTCTCCTGTAGATCACACTTTCCATCATCTTCACTAGCTTGTAAGTCATTTAAGGCTCCTCCTCTTCATCGGATTATCAGAAAAAAAATCTTAAACTTAGTAACATTGCTTTGTAAAACCACATTTTTATTTTTAACCGAGGCCAGTTTTTGTAATGCAAGTTGACTTTGTTCCTTCAAAAGTAAATTTTCATTTCTTAAACATTTCATTTCTTCTACAGAGTAATAATTTACAACAATATTTGTATTAAAATTACTGACTACGGAAAGTGGGTTTCATTTACAGAATTACACGTTACTTGCACCAACGTCATTTCAGTTTACAGGTGATTTTTCTGGTAGATTTCCATTGGACTCATCAATAAATCTTTTTAATGTTTCTTAGTGTTCACGTTTTTTAATCCTTGTTGCTCGTTCAGAATCAACATATTTATTTTCAATGGTGGAAATGTTAAAATGTGGAATGGCACTGGATTTCACAGGTTTTGTATTTAATAATTAGGATTTAAAATCCCTTTCGAAATCGTCATCATTAAAATGAAGTGACTTTAACATCATCAAAATTAAAATGATCTGCTTGTTTACATGCATGAACCCACACTTTTCTCAGGCTTTCATATTTTGGAATTCTATGCAATGTAATTCCTTTCCCGTTACAATTCTTATCATTATCATAGCAATTTTCAATAGCACAACCAGGCACTGTAATGCATACACAATTATACAATACTAAACAAAATACATTATATATTTTTTAGGATTCAAAACATACTTAAATCTTCATATATTTATTAAACCTCGAACACAAAACACAATTATCATGCAGTACTGTTGTTGACACCTTTTATTTAAAACACAACACCTACAGATTAAAAAACACACCGAATCTCACTACATTTACAGAACATCGAATTGTTTAGCGGGAAACTACACACAGTAGCAGTGAAGAGTATGATCCAGTGATGTCACGCGCCCGGTAGTCTACAGCACATACCCACTGTGGCCCATACCGTGTATTCTATTTACCGTGCTTCTACTGTTCATTCCATATTACTACTTGAGGAGAGAAAAAATAAACAGATATATTGTAGTAAGCATTCTACTAAAAACTTTTGGTTTAACCTTCATAACACTGCAGCATATCTATAGAAATCCTTTTCTTTATCAAATATACACTATAATATTTGTACAAGGTATAATATAACATTGTAATACAAGGTCTGCTTTGTCTGCAAAAATGTGTGTTATAACCTACTGGTTATACCATTGTACTATGGAAAACCATCAAATTGACTTGCAGTGTACTTGGTAAAAGAAGTACGCAATTTTTTGAAATTAAAAAAAAAATTACAACAAAACAAACTTTAAACATTGAGTTTGTATACAATGAAGATTTAATTAATATCAATGGTCTGCTGAAATTTACCAAAATATATAAGCCAATGGAAAAATTATTTCCTATTTCAGAAAACGTGAAAAAATGTTACACTAGTGAACTATTTTTTAAATGTGAAACAAATAGCTTACGTTACGTTTGGTGTGTGGAATCTGAAACTGAGTGGGAGACAACCACATTTTTTTATCAGAATTGTGGTGTAGACAGGGTCTGGAGGAGTGAACGGAGGCATGCACACACTTTTATCTGGAAACAGTTCATACATGGCAGGCCATCCTGCACTGTCCTCGGAGAATGAATGGCCTATGAAATACAAACAGTAAAATAATGCAATAATCGTCTTATGTAAAAATCATATAATGGACAGGTCCTTAAATAATTGTGAGTTTTTTTTGTACAAGTGTTCATATAACAGGGTTACTAATACTTTAGTAGGCTATAAGGTTTGTCAATCACTGTTTAAAAACACTTCAAAAGCTCAAATATGTACTGAATACTAAATCAGAGGTAAAAAATTATGAACATTTACATTTACATATACTAATTGCCTCCCAAGGCTCTTATTTAAGGGTCCTCATTTTCCAAAAGGATTACTTGAAACTTTACCATGATATGTAATTCAGTAACTACAAGGAGTTAAAAAAAAGTTCAGGGAATTTTACCATAAAAATAAAATTTTGTTTACCATAAGTCCTAGTTTCCACCATCTCCTTCAAAATAATTCATTCGGGTGTAAATACAGCAAGCCTAGATTTTTTTTCTATGATTTCATGTATCCTTGGACATCTGCAATACATCTGTAAGTGCCTGTTGCAACACATCCTGCGATTCTGCCTGGATCTCCTCAACTGTGTAAAAATAATGGCCTTTCAATTTCAACTTTATTTTGGAGAACAAAAGAATTAACATGTGAGTGAGGTCAAGTGAATAGGGTGAGTGGGATATCACTACCACATTTTTGGATTTTTTGAAACCAAAAATTCTAAACAACTAGTGATGTGTGAACGGTGGCGGTGTTGTGATGGAGGGACCCAGACAACACTTTTGTTCTCCCACTCTTCTGAATGTTTGTGCCTAATACTCTCATGAAGCCACTTAAAAAATTCACAATAAAACTTTTCACTGACAGTTTGACCAGACAAATTCCTTGAGGATAATGTCTTTTATGTCAAAAGAAACGATCAACATGGACTTCACGTTGCTGAAAACTTGATGTGATTTTTTCTTTTTTTGGCCAAGTTGAAGATAAAGACTTCCACTGAGATGACCGCTGCTTAGTTTGAGGGCCATAACCATAAACCCAAGTCTTATCACTGTTTATAACATTAGAGATGAATTTGGAGGTCTCTTGCTGTAATTTTCAATTCAGTGCAGACAGCTAGGTGATGGTCTTTGTGGTTGCTGCTCAGCAGTTTCAGTACAAATTTTGCATCAATGTATCTCATGCCCAAATTTTCTGACAAGATGCATTGCACAGATCCATACAACATTTCTACAATCACACAAACATCATGGATTGTTCATCTACGATCTGCAACAATAGCCTCTTGCACTTTCGCAATGTTTTCCGGTGTTGTGCTTGTCGATGGTTTTCCTGAATGCTCATTGTCATTGGCAGATGTTTCTTCATCCTTAAAGCATTTGTACCAAACAAAATTTTTATTTGTAGTATTGTCACCAAATGCTTCCACAAACATGTGATGGGTTTCTAAAGCAATTTTTTTAAGCTTGAAGCAGAAGTTGATGCAGGTTCTTTGCTCTTTAAAATCTGCTATTTACACAATTTTTAAAAAATGCTGCAACATTTAAACACAACGTTACACAAACACAAAAAAACTCAAGAACATGGCATCTCACCATCACAGCTTTTAGCACACTAACTCACAAAGTGTACTGGCAGCAGATTATACCACAAAGGGTTCATGCACTGTATTCAAATTCCCCGAACTTTTGGGTACCACTGTGTAGTTAACATTTGCAAAACAAAAACTATTAAATATTAAAGTAAGTTACATACCAAATAGACGAATAGCAAGGGGAAATGCTACTATATAATAGTTAAGACCTTCCCACTTCAACATACAGTCAAACATAGTGGAATATAACAATTCTGGAGAATGGGGTCGGAAAGTTACATTGAATTGTTTGCTGTTACGTGGCTGTATAGTACTGCACTCTGGGCTTACTTTGAAGACTGCAGTTGTATCTGGAAATATATTTAAATATTTATTTCAAATAATTTTAAGTAAACCACTAACTATCACAAAGAAATGATACCTATTCTCAAAAGAAGCACTTAAAATCGACAGTTGGCCAAAATGAGAAGTTTGAGTAAGAAACTCAACAGTTTTGGTCTATTTCTACTTAGTGATTCAAACGTGTTCATGTGCAGTACAAACAGTGTTGGGGGATTTTACATTATAAAAGCATAAAGAAATTTAATATAACATTGGGAAAAAATAAAAACAATGGGGAAAAGAATTTTATATAGACACATGAAAAAGATAAACTAGGTAAGTGACAATACTGAGTAAAAAAAACTCCAGTTTAATGAAAATAATAAATCCAAGCGAAGTCAAATCCAAGCGAACGATCCAAATCTCTGATGAAGAAAGAAAAGCAAGATCACAACGAATGAAGCAATACTGGGCTACGAGGAAGGCACAGAACAGTAAAAAGTGATTGATTTAGTGTACCCCAAAGTTGGGTGAAACAAATAAAGAGAAGAAAATAATAAAAACGTAGAAGTCCCAAGGATTTAAAAAATGCACAAAATCTTGAAAATAATAAAGTAATGAACTTTTTTGTGCTATAAAGTTTTAAATATTGCCAATTCAACTAATGTATATGGGGAATCAACAGAAGATGAAAATCTGGTTAAGAACGAAAACATTAAAATAAAATGACAAAAAAAAAGAAATAAACAGAAAAAAAATGGATGAAGTGATATAAAGAAGAGTAAAACAGATCTAACTAAGAAGAGGTTGAGCTATTGAACATTGATCCTAGATGTCTGGATCACTTCTTTTAACAAAAAGTAATTCATTCCTTTCAAAAAACTATGGGAACAACAATAGTAGGTAACTACTTACACATTTAAAGTGAGATACATCACTGAAAAAGTAAATTACAAATAAACATAATTTTAACTAGACATACAATTTTCCACTTATTCAAGCATTGTCAATTTTATATTCATTGACACTTTTCAGATTACTTCCACATTATTATACTTTAACGACTTACAACACAATACACCAATGAATACAAAACTGACAAAGCTAGGCAAATTACAAAAATGAATTCAGCACAAAGATGAT